>CP139505.1:222302193-222683460 GCA_021014915.2 Artemisia tridentata subsp. tridentata | reverse complement strand
ATTAGTTTCAAAAAATTTAAAAAAAAGGAAAAAATTTGGATTGAAAAAATAAAATGTCTTATTTTGGTTCATCAAATATCCCCCCCTTGAACTTTACTTGCCCCCCAAAAAACCCTTAAATTAATCAATGAAAATGTATCCTAAAAGATATTGGGATTTATTTTTAATTTAAGCACGTATTCGTTTTTGTCAAATCACCAAACCAAACACTTAACAAGTAGAAACTAAAAAAATTTTTAAATGTAAAAAATTCTAAATCGTTTGGGTTGCTTAGTCTGACGAATTTTCTATCATAGGTTTTGGAATATACCACCCCCCCACTAAACCGGGAGTAAAAAGTCTAAAGGGGAAAAAAGGGTTTTTTGGGTTAAAGGGGTTATCATCCTTTTTAATTTACGATCTCACATTCCAGAAAAGCACAAAATTCAAATACATGATCGAATCCACGACCACGATACTTCAATTGCTCAATTCCTTAACCGAATGGGCTAAAGTAGGACCAAGTAATTTTCACCAAAAATATTATATCAAAAAGGGCGAAAAATCATAAATCATACCGAATCCACGCTACGATACTTAAGTTTGCTCAAATCCCTAATCTCAATAAATCAAAGGTTTTGGATGAAAAATGATATAGGGTATGGAAAATATTTAGATGAAAATTTGGGTGAAAATAAAAATAAACAAAACAGATAAATTAAAACCCCTAATGTGGTTAATCATTTTCCTCCCCCCATCCCTAATAAATCATACATTGAATAACTCACAAAAACACTTGAAACACACCTTTGGGTAGACACATTATACCAACAAATCTAAATCAAAGATAACCTTATTGCGTTCCCATACCGGCCAACTCCCATTCAATCCATAAATATAACATACAAAAAATATTGATACCCCCCACTAATACAAAACTTTACATAATTTTTTTTTTTTTTTTTTTTTTTTTTTTTTTTTTTTTTTTTTTTTGACATCAACATTATGTTAAAATTTCACAACTTTTCTATCACTATTTTTCCGGAAAATTTTTCCATACCTTCAATTTTGAAATAACTTAATATAAATAAAACACAGAAAAAGTAAATAGAAGTTATACAATATTTATTTTCATACCAATTGCTTTGGGCAATTTCCCGACCAAACCAAAGATAATGAATTACCACGCGAACACAGTAATGTAAGGAACCCCATTTTGCCAAAGAATTAACCACGGATTTTAATCTACAGGGTAGGGCTAAGGTGTAAGGGTGTATCGAAACATTATAACAAAGGTGTAAGAAAAAAAAGAATGACTCTGAGGTTTTTCTAGGGTATCTTACTAAAAGTGAGAGTAAACAAAGGGTTTATAACGGGGGTTTAACTAACCAGTGTAGTTTAGTTAATACCCACATAACATGTAAAGGTATTTGGGTGTAATCCTAGAAATTTACCAATTTAGACAAGTCATCCAAATTATATAGTTTAATTTACTCATTAGGGTGGTATCGAATAGTATACAAGCCAAGTTCTAAAGTTTACAAGTCACCGGGACACTAAAGTTTTAATATTTTGAAAGAATAGAGTTATGTGTGTGGTTATGTAATTGACTTTAAACAAAAACATGCTAAAAAAATTTAAATTTTGATATATTAAGCGCATTTTAAGCATATTTTGCAAAAGTTTAGGGCAAGTAAGTGTTCTAATTCTCCATCCCCCCAAATTAATTAAACAACGTCCTCGTTTTTTGTGTCAAAGGTTAAGAACTGGAAAATAAAAGAATTAGAACAGAAAAACTCCCCTGAGATTTGCTCGGGATGATCCTCCATTAGTCGTATAAAGCAAAAATCAACTTTCTTGTGGATGAGAACGTTTAAGCTTCATAAATGATTATTCCACAAAATGCAGGAATCTATAATATCATTTAGAAATTTTAAAACACCTGAGTTAAGAAGGTTCAAATTTGCATAATACATTAGTAGTTAGTAAAAATAAAACCTAAAAAAAATTAAACTGTAAATCATCAGGTCAGTCGATACGCCGTATCTTATGGAAAAGATACGCCGTATCGATCCTGGAATAAGTACGAATCAGAATAAAAGATGCGTCGCATCCTTAACCAGGGATGCGCCGCATTAAATAAACTGACAGAAAATTTTAAAGTCAAAAATAAAAATGCAGAAAATGAAATAAGATATGACCAATGCAGGTGATGCGTCGCATCTATGATGGAGATGCCCCCGCATCTTCTGCAGGTCTGACAGACTCGACACAGAACAGAAAAGTAAAAATTTTTTTTTTCGGTTGTCTCCCGGTCAGCACTTGTCTTTATTCCAGAGTCTTTAAGTTTTGACTCAGTTCAGCTCCTTAATTCCGATCACTGAAAGAGTCGGGAAACATCGCGCTCCCTCATCGCCAGTCCAGTAATATTGAACACTCCTTGCTCGTCCTTAATTTTCCACGCCATTCTTCTTTAATATTTGTATAAACAAGTTCTGTCCCTTTCGGGCAGAAAATACAAAATGATAGACGGAAATTCTTATTATTATATAGGCATAAATATGCAAGTGGGGTGGGAGTTTCAATAAAAATTTTCTTATTCAAATTTTATTCTCAACTATTCTCCTACGTTTGTTAATCACTTCGCAATCATACCACTCCTCATCAGAATCATTAACAATATCGCGCCTAAGTTCGGGAGTACATTAAGGTCAATAAATTCCTCGAGGGTTTTATGATTAGGATTAGTTAAGTTGTTTTGAATCAATGTTTTTCTCCCATAACCTAGCTTCTAGATCGAGGTCCATTTCGTTCTCTTAATCCTAGCACATAGACGCCTCTAATTATGCTCTTACAGATTTTGGCACTTATAACTAGTTTATTGTTCCCTAACCTTTAATGAGATTTTTCTTTTAAACACATTAATCTTAGCATGGGCGGTAGCCCAAAAAAGGTCTTCCAAGGATTAAAGGAATCTTAACATCCTTGGGCATATCAATATAACAAATCTACGGGGAAAACAATGTTCTCAATCTTAACTAGCACATTTTCAGCAACCCCTTCAGGTCGTTTTAAATGTTTTATCAGCTAATTCAATAAGCAGCTTAGTTGGTGCTAATTTTCCTAGTCCTAGGGTAGTGAATGTCTTAAGGGCATAACACTAACGCTAGCTCCTAAGTCAGCTAATGCATTATTGAAAGATAAGTCATTAATTGAACAAGGTAAAGTAAAACTTCCTGGGTCCTTTTCTTTATGAGGCAAGGCACGTAAGTCGGTTGCAGAGCTCTCTTCTTTCATTGTAGCCTTGATCTCCTCTTCAATCTTTGCCTTCTCTTTGAGTAACCTCCTTAAACTGATTGAAGAATTAAAGAAAATTCGGGCTTTGCAGCATCATTACCATTCATCAATCTTCTAGGAAAAGGTATGTTAGGCGTGACTTCTTCAGTAGTGCATATGGCCTTGACATGATCTCTTGGGTTAGTTTCAGTTGAGCTAGGTAAACTTCCGTATCCCCTTTCTTGAAGAACCTTGCTCATTTGTCCGATTTGTTGTTCCAATGCTTTGATCGAAAGCTCCTTGATTTCTTGTTATAGTATCCGTTGAGGCTCTGGATTTCTTTGATCATAGCGGTGTTCTCTTCATGTCTTTTAGCAACATCGGCCATAATTTGCTTTAGAGTGTCATCCAAAGTCTGCCTCCTTTCTTGATAAGTGGGATTATAGTTGTTCTTTTGATAGTATCCCGGAGCAGCTTCCCTAAATCTTCTGAAGGTCGGAATGGTTGTCAAAATTTGTGTGTAGTATGCTTCTTCAAAAGTCTCACTTTCATTCTTATTAGGGCAATCTTTAGTGTATGAGGTCCTTCGCATTTTTCACATCCAACTTGGGCAGCATAAACTTTCTCATCACGCTTCTTCATCTCTCTACTAATTTTATCCAATTGAGCTTGAATTGCAGCAAACCCGTCAAAATTAGTGCTGCTCTTAGATCTAGTAGAGGTTCCGTCGTGCCATTTTTGATAGTGATCAGCAGCTTCTTGGATAGCTTTTCTAGCATCGGCTGCACTCATTTGAGGCACAGCTCCCTTAGCATCCAAGATTTGTCTAGTAGGCACGTCCAATCCTTGATAGAACAATATTATCTCCTGCATTGGACTTAGATAATGTTGAAGGCATTTCATCAATAAGTCTTTAAATCGTTCCCAGGCTTGATAAAGAGTTTCATCAGGCTCTTGCTTGAAATTGTTGATAGCCTCCTTTCTTTTTAGCAGTTTTAGCAGGTGGACAATATCTTTTCAGGAATTTTCTCTTCAAATCTTCCCCTGTTGTGATTGAACTAGCAGGTTCATTCCTTAGCCACTTATTAGCAGCTCCTTTAAGCGAAATTGGAAATATTCTTAGCATAAGTTGATCGTCAGAGACTCCTTCTGTAGTAAACAAATCTGCAATCTCGAGGACTTTTTCAACATGTTCATTAGCATCTTCATGTTCTGTTCCACTGAAAGCATTTTCTCTTAGCTCCTTGAGAAAACTGACCCTTCAACTCAAACTTTGACTTTCATCAAACTTTGGTCTAGCAACTCCTGAACTGTAATCACATGGTTTTGTTCATGTATTCCTCCATAGTAGTGTTTTCCGTCATTGTTTCTGTTTCTTCTTCCTCCTTCTCTTCAGAAAAGTAATCAAGCTCGAACGAACTTGAAATTTCAAAGCTTTTTGTGTTGAAAAGCCTTTTAAGCGAATGTAAAGCTCGTTCAGGATCTTCGAAAAGGTTTAATCAAGTTCTTAGTTGAACTCCTGGTCATGCACTTCCTGAAATCATCACAAAAGCATCAGTAGGGTATGTTCAAGAAAGTATGATATCAGAAAATTAACAACGAAAAAGGAATACGAAAAATAAAAGTTGCTGATATCTGCAAACGATGCGCCGTATCCAGAAAGTTGGATACGCCGTATCTTATTACGTTAAAATTTAATCAGACTTTTATTCAGAAAACAGATACACCGCTTATGAATTAGAATGCGCCGTATCAAGTTTAAATTATCAAAAATCGATTATATTTATTAAAATTAAATGCGTCGTATTAACAAAAGCTAATGCGCTGTATTTTCGTTACATTTCAAAATACAAGATTTTTGATTTAGTAGATGCGCCGTATCGATAAAGATCGATGCGTCGCTTCTGTTTAATAATTCGAAAAACTGTTTTTAATTTAAATAGAAAATACGCCGTATCTGTTAAAACAGATGCGTCGTATGGCGTTAGGGTTTAGAAAAATTTCTTATTAAAAACAGAATACGCCGTATCTTGGGGAAAGATGCGTCGTACTTGAATTTATTAAACGCGTTGTATTTTATAAAAATTAAACGCAATACGCCGTATCTGTGAAAACAGATGCGCCGTATCGTTTGTATCAGCACAATACAACGACAGCAGAATGCAGAAAAATAGAAAAAAGAAAAACAAACAAAAAAAACAAACAAAAAGAAACAAAAATTACAGAAAACAAAAACACACAAAAACAGAAAATATGCAAATTATACAATGAATGCAATCTATCTAATATACAACAGGGTTAGTGGTTAGAATCTAAAAAAAAAACTAAAAAGAAAAACCTAATTAAAATAATAAATCAAATTAACAGATAATAACAATTCACTCCCCGGCAGCGGCGCCAAAAACTTGATGCGCGTGATGTGTCGTTGCGGTTTAGCAGTATTAATGCCTACTCAAGTTTTAAATTTATATTTAGCCGACTTATCAATAACACACACACTTAACGAGCAGTGTACCCGGTCAGTATGAATATAATGGTAAGCAGAGTGTCGATCACTAAGAGTGGAACGTATTTATCTAGTTATTCTAATCAGTATTTTAATATCCTAAGTTAGCTATACAGCCTAATCTAACGCAAGGGGGGTTCAGCCTGAGAGACTGGCACGGTTTGGTTATAATTAGATAGAAAACTAAACTAATGAGCAGAATCAGCGATTAGCACACACGTACACAGATAGATACTCGAGACAATAAGAAGACCTGTCCTGATAATTAAATAGCTTGTCACTTGTTTTATTGATAGTTTTATATGAAGTGTATATAATTAAACCTTTCTCGTTGGCTCTAATCTTATCGGCGAGTAAACCCTTAATGATTACTTATGTCTATCCTATTTATTCAAGAGACGCTAGAATAAATAGGCGAGGAAGGGGCATGGCGACCCAAGCAAGACTCAGCTAGACACAGAAGTTATCAATGCACTAATAAAAGTCACCAAAGACATCAACATATAAACTTTAATTAATGGGAAAGCAATATTAAGGGGAGTGCATGATCTTCCGTAGTCACATGACACAAGCCCATCAATCCTGATGAATTAAAAGCGTACTAAAATAATAAAACAAAACTACTTAATGATTGAATACATGCAGGACCTTCTTACAGCTCTTGTATCTTTGTTTAAGGTGTGTCTTGTGCTGCTTGGTCATCTGAATTCGGCTCTAGGGTTATATCTCTCTTCGGTGTGTAGTCTTGAGAGCTCTCAAATTCGTCTGTCCTTGGGGTATTTAAGTTTCTGTTGAGGGATCGATGCGGCGCATTGATTGTTTAGATGTGGTTGCATTGACTTAACTTCGCGTGGGTCCAAGATTAATATATTCAGGAAATTCGTACACCGTCTTCAGATGCGGCGTATCTTGATCTTTGTATGCGGCGCATGTACTTTAGTGTCTTGGATTGTAACTGGTGAAATCTTGATAGTGATACGCCGTAGTTAGAATTATATTGCGGCGTATTGGAGTAGAACGAGCTTGATCTTCTTCTTTGACCAAAGTTTCATATGCGGCGCATGAACAGAATTGCATGCGGGCATTCTTCAAAGTCAGGCAATGGTCTTCGAATTCATCTAAGTATGACATTGCGTCGTATCTGTTGAGTGAGATACGACGCATCTTCTGGATTTCAGTAGACTTTTGACATCTCACTTGTTTTGCTCCATAACTAATCCAAAATCGCCAAGTTTCACACAATGCTTGTTTTTACCTGAGAATTACTAAAGTAAACATTAATGTATCGATTCTCATATATAATATAATAAAACAAGTCAAATAAATAGGAATAAATGGATAATAAAATGTACTTATTTGAGTCATCACTGGCCCTTTTTGCAATTCCAACATATAGCGAGCAAGGTCCAGTGTGGTGATACTTACATTTGTTGCACTCAGGTAGGGTTCCAACATACCTTTTCATATCACTTGGCCCAACAGCATAGGCTTTCACCACTTCTTGTCTCTTAGATGGTTGTTGTGCAATACGTTCACCTTGGTTGTTATTGTTCCATTTTCGTTTGTTGTCATTGTTGTTTCCTACGGCCTTGGTGTGAGCTATGTGTTCTCCTGCCTGGAGCGCCATACGGATAGCTTTAGGCATGTTATCGGGTTCTAATGGGGTGACCAACGTACGAATTTCAGGGAGAGTCCCCCGATATACCTCTCAAGTTTTTTATATTCCAGTTCATCATTGTAGGGCATAGCCGTGTAATTCGTAAAAACGATCAGTGTATTTGGACACATCATCTCCTACCATGGTAAAGTCCAGGATTTCCCGTTCCATTGCTTTTAATTCGCTCCTTGAACAATATTCTAAAATTCATCATCCTTCTTAGTTCCTCCAAGAGATTGAGTAAGCAGCGTTGACCCTATTAACAGAACATATTTGGTCCACCATTCCTGGGCACGATCCTGAAAAGTGCAAGTGGCGAACTTAACTTCGTCTCCCTTGTGACAGTTACCACTTCGAAATATTGTTTCTACTTCTTCGAACCATTTGCAAAATCCTTTCGCGCCTTCAGTTCCGCTGAAGGTGAGGGGATTGCAATTCATAAATTCTCATGAGTAAGATTTTTTTGGCGAGGGATGTGGCTATGCTCTTGGCGATGATTTGCTCAACAGTAGCTTGTGTCATGGCTGGAGCAGCTTGCTTCGACATAGCTCTTCAAAATCATAAGAGACCATGAGAATTTATAAGTAGTAAGGAGCATCATACTCACACTTACGCAACCATGACATGTATAAATGAAGTGAAATCACAACAAGATGCAACCACAAAATATCATAAATATAATCATAACACACATGAATATATAAAATGAAAATTTCGGCCTACATAGACCAATATCAAGCATAGCACAACCATATCCATATAGTAGAGTCAACACTTGGTAAGTTCATTGTACAACAACCAAAATACTACAAGTTTCTTTGAACTATGCCACACATCCCGTGGCTAGGATAATAGTAAAAGCTAGTAAAGATATAAGTCTAGTCTAGAGGCTTCCTGGTGCTCCTTGATTGGATCCTGGTTGTGGCATCATAGTGTTGTGATGAGTTCTGATGTGGGGCCTGGAGTTGTGCATCGATCCATATCCGAGATAGTATAGATCCCCAAACCATTCTTGAGGAATCTGCTGATGTTCCTGTTGAGTCAGTTGACCTTGGTACTATCCACTGAGCGTCATCTAATTCCCGATATGTGGGAATGGAAAAAGGGAATGACAATGGTGATAGTGGGAAGGTAGGGGCAGTCTCCTGAATCTCAAAAGTCTCAGTGTCATATCTGGTAGTCTCTTCTAAGTGTGGCTCAGGTGGTGCTAATACCTCAAATCGGTGGAAGTTATCATCTAACAATGGTGAGTGATATGGGAATGTCGAGGTATAGGAAGGTGAGAGTAGTGATGTAGGTGTTTTAGTGGATGAAAAAGCATCCTCGATATCCAAGTCTGCTGGAATGATAATAGGTGGTGGTTGGTGAAGACATATCGCTGTGAACCAGGTCAATACAAGTATGTATAAGTACAAGTACTCATATAAAATAAGTAAATGAAAACATAACGATTTAACAATTTTGATACATGTTTATGCACATCATGATGTGTGAAGTGTCGTGACCTAGTGGTTATAGTCTAGGGTCAATGATGCATCTAGTTCTTTATAACCTTGGCTCTGTACCAATCTGTCACACCCCCCAAAATCTGTGTTGCACGGAATGGAATTCCGGGGCGTGATGCTCGTGTCACAAAGTACAAGGAATAAAGAACGACCTCTAAGTGAGTCGTTTCAAAACAAGCGTTTGAATAAAGTTAACGTTTTACAAAACAAAGTTATCAGAGTTCACCATCAAAATGTAAGATTTAATACATAATCAAAACGCTAAATAATGTAAAAAAAATCTCCATCATGATGTGCTTCCAAAATGTGACTCAAAGTGCTTCCATACAAAAGGTGTATCATCATCACCGAATTACCTGAGAATACACGCTAAAAGGGGTCAACAATAATGTTGGTGAGAGTCATAGGTTTAAATAAACAGTATTGCGGACCACCAAGATTTCAATAGCAGACAATTACAACAAATATAATGTCACAGCCAAAAATAATATTACAGTGCCTAAGCTCATGACCCCAAAGCTCGATGTACTCGTATGCAATCAAGCATAATAATAAATATGCCCCAAATAAGTGTTTGCCAGACACTCGGAAATAATCCGAATGATATGTGTCCTTTTACCCAGTTGGCGCGACCAACCTGGACGGGGTGTCAACCCAAATAGATCTATTCATAACATCCGCGCTTACAAGTAATTAACGGTTCATGATTCGTAGGGGACTTTAATGGCAATGTGGTAACTTAGGCAAAGTAACGTTTTTAGTACTTGTGTCCGTATGTAAAACAAGCAGTGTATTCCCACCCCGAGGGTTTAGAAATCATGTATAAACAATGTAAAAGTCGGGGCTATGAAACTCACCTTAGCAAAAAGCAATTCCGATTGAAAAATTTGTAAACGGAATCAAGTCCGATAACTCTAACCCGCGACCTAAATATTACATGTGTCTTAGATTCGAAAACAAGGCCACGCACGCAAGTTCATACTTTACTTTATCACTTATACATGTTGTTGTAATATTTGTTTTCAAAAGATAATTGCGTCAATTTGATCATCTATTTAGAAAATTGTCATTTTATAAAATATGACTTGTTTATCTTGCGACCAAATTTTAGTCGTCATGTTAACGGTTATCTCAAAAGTCTCTAACGCGCCTAATAAGTATATGTAATGTTTTACCCCTTTCCGTTTACCTTATTCTAGCTAAAATGTACACTAAAAGGTCCAAAATCTATTTCTAAAAATCCTAACAGCTTTCTATTAGCAAAAATAGAAGCTGTCAAAACTATATGTTGACGTAAACATTCTTTTGGCCATAACTTTTGCGTCGTAGCTTCGTTTCTTAAGTTTGACCTATCCCCGCGAAGGTATTTAAGTATACTATCGAATTTTCAAGGTCTCGGCTAGTCTAGATGCCATTTATCATCAGTTTTGGTCTTTCAAAATTCTGGACAGATTCATAAATTTTCTGAAAATAATGTTTTCGTCGTAAAATTGAAACTAGCGTATCGTTTTCGTTACAAGCTCGTTTTAACTCATTCAAGCGGCTACGTTTTCGTTATTAAGTCTATTTTCAATATTTCTAATCTAATAATCCCCTGAGCTACTGATTTTTTCTGGAATTATCAAAACATGACAGATTGTTTATTAGAAGTGTCAAACATATTTCTAATCTTCTAGTCCTTTTACCACTTGACCATAACTTCATTTCTAGTCCTAGTTCCTCCATCAACTTCTCAACATAATGATAATGATCTAACCATAAACTCAACAATATTTCAAGGTCTATGTAATATCATCAAGAATGTCTAAATATACAAGTTTACTAACATACATATTTATAAGGTTTATTACCATCTTTTTATGAAGATTTTTTCTAACTAGTTTTCCTCGTAACCCAAAACTTGTTAAAAACATAATCTTTGTTAAAGGATCATTGTAAATTCTTTATCAACATGTATCAAATAATAACTAAGTATACACTTAACTAGCAAGATGACATAGAGAAAACATGAAATTTTTGTAGGATTACTTACAAAATAATTAGTGAAATGTGAGTTATAAACACTTGATCACCTCAAGATCAATGCTCCAAATCCTTGTTAGAATACTTTATGTGTACTTGATCTTAGCCACAAAATTTTTTTTCTCTCCTTGGCTCCAAAGTGGGTCGAATGGTGGTATATAATGGGTAGGATTATTTATTTTTTTTTGGCTAATAGATGTGGAAATAGAACTAGTTTAGTCTATTTATACTAAAAATGGTTCAAACCTTGAATAGTAAGTCAAGTTCATTAAATTAGCTAAGAGGGGGGGGGGGGTCAAGGGGACAAATGGGAGGCTTAGCCTCCATGGAAGATTTGGTTATTCCCTGTTTTAGGGATTTAGGGTGGCTAATCAATGCCCAATACTTGTGTTGTCTAGATAATTATTTACAAGGCAAAGGGGGGGGGGGGGGGGGGCGGCAAGGCTACAAAAATGGAAGTATTTGTGTAGTTTTGATACAAAAGTGTATATATTACATTTATTGGGTGTTAAAAAATATGTATTGGTTGTCGTTTCGGTGATTAACGAAAGTTTATACGTAATTAAACGTAAGTTATAAGAATTTACCTTGGGCGTAAGGAAATATTTTTTGGAACTTTCGTAATCTTTTTGGAAGTATAAAAATACATTAGAAAATAATCGTTGAGAAAATTGGGTATACCGGGTGTTAAATTTTTAAATAACGAATATAGTTCGTTGAATTGACGCCGTAAGTAATTTAAGAATAGGAAATTGTTTTAGAGTTTAAAATTGTGAACTGGAGCAGGAGCAAGGTATTGGAGCGTTGTGGACTAAATATAACCTAAGTCCTAGTGTACTCGGAATTTGTTCTAGGTTTTCACGTCGGTTCACGTAAAAGTTACATGTAAATTGCTTTCAAATAAATGTCAAGAGAATAAATTCGAGTTTGGTGAATAGTATTGACCTGAAATTTTGCGGGTTGTGATTAGTTTTTACACGTTTTCATCCGTTTTTACACGTTTCCTCCGTATTTACACGTCTTCGTCCGTTTTTACACTTTTTCATCCGTTTTTACACGTTTTCATCCGTATTTACACGTTTTCGTCCGTTTTTAGACGTTTTCATCCGTTATTACACGTTTTCGTCCCTTTTTACATGTTTTCATCCATATTTACACGTTTTCATCCGTATTTACACGTTTTCATCCGTATTTACACATTTTCGTCCGTATTTACATGTTTTCATTCGTTTTTACACGTTTTCATCCGTATTTACACGTTTCCTCTGTATTTACACGTTTCCATCCGTTTTTACACGTTTTCATCCGTATTTACACGTTTTTGTTCATTTTTACATGTTTTCATCCGTATTTACACCTTTTTGTCTGTTATTACAATATTTTGTTCATTTTTGCACTTTTTCGTCCATTTTTACACATTTTTCATCTACTTTTGCACGTTTTTTGTTTGTTTTTACATGTTTTTTTGTCCATTTTTTACACATTTTTTTTGATCATTATATGTTTTCGTCTGTATAAAAACGTGTAAATACGGATAAAAATATGTAAAAACAGACGAGAACGTGTAAATACAGACGAAAACGTGAAAATACGGATGAAAACGTGTAAAAATAGACGAAAACGTGTAAATACGGACGAAAACATGTAAAACGGATTAAAACATGTAAAAATGGTTGAAAACGTGTAAATACGGATGAAAACGTGTAGAAACGGATGAAAACGTGTCAATACGGATGAAAACGTGTAAAAACGGAGGAAAACATGTAAAAACGGACGAAAACGTGTAAATACGGACAAAAACGTGTAGATACGGATGAAAACGTGTAAAAACGGACGAAAACATATAAATACGGATGAAAACGTTGTAAAAATGTATGAAAACGTGTAAATGCGGACGAAACCGTGTAAATACGGATGAAAACGTGTAAAAAACGGTCGAAACGTGTAAAAGCGAACGAAAACGTCTAAATACGAATGAAAATGTTGACATAAATAAATGCCTAAAAACATTATCAATATTTATTCATATCTCTATGTTTTGATGATCACAAAATGTAAACTCATTAAAACATAAACTTATAAATTAAACAAGTACTTAGTTGTAAATATTCACTTCTACAACTAAAATCACTTAAAGTATGAATGAACTAAGCTTAATGCATTATATGATCAAAGGAACATTTCCTTAAAAACTATATTTTTTATAAAACATCAAAAACATTTTTATATATTTTGAAAAACATTTTTGGTATTAAATAAAAATGTTTAATCTTTTATAAAAATATGAATTCAAATTTTTAACCAAAATTAGTTAAAATGTTCCGAAAAAACCTTCCCCACAAAGGACAAAATTGGCCAATGTTCAGTAGGGGCGGCCCCCTTAATTTTGCTAGGCGGCCCCCTTAAAATTAAGGGGACCGCCCCCTATTTAAGGGGTACGCCCCCGCTCCAGTAGGCTCCAGCTGTCCTGTTTTTCTCCCTATAAATACCTGCCTTCCCCTAGATTTTTACTCACCTTTTGCACACTAAAACTTTCTGTTTTAAATCCTTGTATATACATTTCAAAATCCTTTGATCATATCTTATTAAGCATTGGTTTCTAAGTGATCCAAGCTTCCTACATTCAAGTGCAAAAGAAGAATACTCCTTCAACATCTAGAGAAGAAGTATTGCAACTTAGCTATCTAAGTTGTGTGTGTCATCATTCATTTGTATATAAGTTGTATATTTGTTAGATAGTTGTGTGGGATAGGTTAGTGTGTAAGTAGTGAAGTTGTGTAGTTAAGGTTGTGTAAGTAGTGAAGGTGTGAAGAAGTAGAAATGTACATAGGTTGTGCTAAGTTGTGAAGAAGGTGTGAAGCCGTAGTATATAAGTTGTGAAGAAGTTGTGAATAAGTCATGAAGTAGTCTTGAAGAAGTAGTCGTGAGGAAGTAGTCGTGAAGAAGAAGTCGTGAAGAAGAAGTCGTGAAGAAGAAGTTGTGAAGAAGGTGTGATTAAGTTGTGTACTAGTTGTGAGATTGGTTCTAGCTACGATTAGAACCCGACATCTAGCTTTGTGTCGTTAAGCCGGTGTAAGCTAAAGTTGTGTAAGGTTTTCTCCGCCATAAGGGAGCTTGTTGACATAGTAAAGAAAACTCTCGAGTTAGGTGCTCGGGGAGTGGAGTAGGGCAAGGAAGGTGACCTTGTAGCCGAACCACTATAAATCTCTTGTGTCTCGGTTAGATCTTTCCATCTCTATCTTTCATTTGATTTACTTTACTTTACTGCATTACTTACTTATATTTATCTATACTTGTTCATATTGTTTATGAATTGAAGTCACATATATCGAATCGAAGTTTTTAAAAGTAAACAAAAGTTTCAAAATAAAATTTAAAAAGACGTAAAACTATTCAACCCCCCTTCTAGTTTTCCCACAATTGGTATCAAGAGCCACGTCAAACAAGATTTTTAAAATAAACTGTATTTTTAAAACTTGAAACGATCTATGGAATCTGAAAAAATTTAGAAGGGCAATCTATGCAAAGACCACCACTATTTGAAAGTGATGGATTTTTATTTTGGGAAAAATCGATTCGAAACTTATGTGAAGTCAAAAGATCTAGATCTTTGGCATGTTATTACTAATGGTGATTTTTTACCTATTCAATATAATTTAGAAAATAAAAAGGATGAAGTAGTATCTTTTGAAAAAACAAAATGATGATTTAAAAAGAAAACTTTTCTAAAAATAATGAGGCTAAAATGGTTATTTATAATGCGTTACCACGTAAAGAATACAAAAAAATTTTTATGTGCGAAACCGCAAAAGAAATTTGGAACTCTTTACTAATAACTCACCAAGGTAATAGTCAAGTCAAAGATAATAAAATAGATCTTCTTGTTCAACAATATGAACAATTCACGATTCCGGAAGAGGAATCAATTGATAATGCGTTTGCTAGGTTTAACACAATCATCACAAGTTTAAAGGCACTTGATGAGAGTTTTTCTAGTAAGAATTTTGTCAGGAAATTTCTTAGGGCTCTTCATCCAAAATGGCGAGCTAAAGTTACGGCGATTGAAGAATCGAAGAACTTGTCAACTCTTCAACTTGACGAGTTGATTGGCAACTTGAAGGTCCACGAAGCAATAATCAAGAAAGACTCCGAGATGATCAAAGGAAAGAAAGAACAAAGCAAGTCAATCGCGTTGAAAGCTAGGAAAGCATCAAGTGACGAGGATAGCTCAACCTCCGAAAGTGATGATGAAGAATATGCCATGGCCGTAAGAGACTTCAAGAAGTTCTTCAAAAGACGAGGAAGATTCGTTAGACAACCATATGACGAAAGAAAGACATTCCAAAGAAACAAAGACAACAAAGGTAGCAAGAGTGAGAGGAAGTGTTTTAAGTGCGGTGATCCAAATCATCTCATTGGAAGATGTCCAATGATGTCAAAGGAGCAAAATCAAAAGGGGTTCGTTGGAGGAGCATGGAGTGATAGTGATGAAGATGAAAAAGAGACTACAAAGGAGGAGAAATGTCTTATGGCTAAGACATCAAATGAGGTACGTTCCAAAACCGAATACTTTAGTGATGAAAATTTATCATTAGATGAAAAAGACCTAGATAACGAATATAATAGGTTATGCATATTAGGTCAAAAAGTAATGAGTAAAACTAAATCACTAAAACTCTTAAATAACAAATTAGAAAAAGAAATACTAGAATTAAAAATTAAACTACATAACTTAGAAAAAGGTAAAGAAGTTTTTGAATGTAAAAACATGTCAAAAAACTAAAAATAAAAAACGAAATACTTAAGGAAGAAATTTGTAAACTTAAAAAATTTGAAAATAGTAGTAATTCACTTAGGGAAATAATAAGCATTCAAAGAGCATCGGGAGATAAAACCGGACTAGGATTTAATTCAAATAATGTTTCAACAAGTGAAAATAAAAATGTAAAGTTTGAATGTCAATCTAGTGAACAAAAACCATTAGAGTCAAAACCTAAGTATATACTTATAAAAGATAGAAAAATACCTATTCGAGTGATGAGGAAGTAAAAAGTTTTTATAAACCATCATTAAAAGCCAAAACCGGATTTTCTAAACCGAAATTAAGATCAAAAACACCTCCCTTAAGAAGACCACATAATCCTCACCCTCGACCTAAATCTCCTAACCTAGAAGAAATAAAAATCGACAAAACCCTCATAATAATAATAATTACCCAATGTGGAATTATCCAAATCCACCAAGCTTCAATCCTTGGGGGAAAACTTCCACCATATATTTCATCCTAGTCAATTGCAACCCATGTTTGGTTCAAAAAACTTTGGATCAATGAGACAATGGGGACCAAGTGGCTAAATTGCTAACTCATTGGGAAATCGGCATCTCCTCTTTGATTGATTTCTACAAGTCAACCTAAACACTTTGAAGCGTTTGAAGATAATCTACTGAAGACTAAAAGGTACGCTTTCTTTTTAAGTTTGGTGTTATAATATATGCTTAGATTAATGACTAGTTATTTCATGCCTATTTAGCTCGTAATGCCTAGTTATATATATATATATATATATTTATATATATATATATATATATATATATATATATAAATATATATATATATATATATATATATATATATATATATATATATATATATATATATATTATATATATATATATACACACATAATAGCTTGTATGAATAACCTAGAGTCACTAGTTTTTTCCCTTTGGCCCTCTTTAGCAATACCTTTTAAAATAGAAATCTTCTATGTCCACTCTTAGAAAACTCATGGTGATGAAGTGAAATGAGTTGAGTGGATTAATCATTAACATAGAAGTAGGATTAGAAAACTATGGATGAAACAAGCTCTCGGAGATTATGGCATCAAGTTAGATAAGTGTGCGACAACAAAGGAGCTATAGATGTTAGGTTATACCCCATTCAACACTCTCGCATCAAACATATAGAATTTCGTCATCACTTCCTTATGACCTTAGGATATGTAGAAAAGGTAGCATGTGACAATAGCCTCAACCAATTCCCTTGAGCATGAGATCATTAACACCATTTTTTCATTAATGTTATTTGCTTTCAAAATATGCAAAAACTTCACATTTTGGAAAAATGATTTTTCAAAAGATTATGTCATCTTTGTATTAACATGTTTTACTATCTCATTTTTTTTTCCATAATCCTATTTTGATCAAAGTCAAAGATTGGGAATTTCTTTTTACTCATTCTTCATAAACACATTTTTTAAATAAAACCCAATCTATTTTATTCAAATAACTTTAACATCTACATAAAAACCCACTTTCAAACATTGTTGAATAATGCTAAAAACATTTTTTTTAAATCATGCATGGTGATCTCATATTTGTCATCTATATTTATATACATGAAATTGAAAAGTGAACTAAGGCAAATCAAGCGGACCATGGTTTGTCTATTAAGATTTTGTTTGTAACAAATCTAGAAGTCCATGCTATCTTAAGTTCCCATTTATTGCACATAGGCACACTTTGGGATCCCTCTAATAGTTCATTAATTGGTGTAGTTTATTGTTTCATTAGGATCCCTCACATAGGCACATATAATTAAAAAAATACTTGGTGTAGTTTATTGTTTCCTATTTCATATATATTACTTGCTTGATGAGTATGTTTACATGCTAGATGATATTACTTGATTGATGATATTACATGATAGATGATATTTGTCAGACCCCAAAAATGGCGCAGCGGAATGGCATTTACGGGGTATGACCTCATTGTCAAGAACACAAGGTGTCACGATAGAGGAATACTAAATGTAAAACATAGAATAGATAATAGTCGCAAACTCCCACAAACGGGATAAGTGCAAAGATACAAAATAAACATAAGTCTCAAAGTCAAACAATGTCACTAGGGAATATCAAATGCAACTCCACGAGATATAACCCGGGAGGGTCTTGTCTTAAGTCTTGCTAAGCTAGTCAATACTAAACCTTCTAAGCAGCTTTAATAACACCTGAAAATGGTACTAGAAAACGTCAACATAAAGTTGGTGAGCTCGTAGGTTTAGATGTTAAACCACGAAGCTGTGAATAATAGCGTAGGACAATAGTGAGCAAGATAAACAAATGTGAGCACATGGTAAAGATCGCAAACTATCACAGACTGCAAACACGCCTAATTTATCCACACATAGTCTGGGTGCCACTTCCCAAATGATATGCTGGGTGCCACTTCCCAAAATGAAATACTGGGTGCCACTTCCCAAAATGATATACTAACAATGTATCACAAAATAGTTGCGCACGTTTAAGCTAAGTCTCACAATCTGAATTCACACAGTAAGGCACATATTGCAATCAAAACACACATATTGTCCAAAAACATGAAAACATTGTATCACAGCATGAAAACAGTTAAAATATCATTTGAGTACCATTTTCCCCCAAGGAAAACATAATGAAAAAGGGGCTACGAGAACTCACCTCGTCAAGTAGTAGTTAACTCACAAGCAGTTCAGATAGAGTGCGGCACCGACACGCGACCTAGATTAGTAAAGTATGCTTTAGTTCATGGTTCAAGTTTCAAGGATTTCAGTTATTTCAAAAGTTTATGTTGGTGTTGCTGGTGTGGCAGCATTTAAGTGAAAACCAAGTTTTTAATATTTAAAGTTGTTGGCTCGTCGGGTTGTACGAACGTACAAAAGAATAGGAATAGCGATTTTTGATTTCTCTATGAGCGGAAAGGTACGTACGGAAGGATAATGATTATGAGATGACGATGTGTACGGTCATAGAACGTTTGGTGGTTAATTGATAGTGCGTGGGTATATATATATATATATATATATATATATATATATATATAATATATATATATATATATATATATATATATATATAATATATATATACAAGCGGAAAAATAAATAAAGTTGAAAATAAGGCTTTATTAATATAATTTGTGAGACAATGGTATTTTGTAAAATACTATATTTTTGTGTTAATAAATTATAAGTTTTGCAAAAGAAAGTCACATTAAATGTGTAAAATGTATTCAAGTTAACGAACGAGTTTAAATTGTCCGCTTAAAAGGATATACAACGGTTTATTATTTTAACTATATATTTAACTGTCTATATTTCAAGTTTAGATCATTTCGAGAAAAAGATTTTTATGTCAAACGTAAATATATTTTTAAGTGTTTGTGTCGTATGTCACGTTTATAGCGTTTCGCAAAACATATATTAATAGTCTAGTTTTTGTATTTCGCTATTTCGTTGGTCGTCGTGTGTTTAAAACAAATTACAAGTTTATATCATTAAAGTGTCGAGTTATTTTTATAGTCGTCGTGTATAACGAACGGTCGTTTGTTAAGAAAATATGGCGGATTATAAATGACGAGAAGTAGGTAACGAGGAGGGGGTTGGGCTGCGGCCCGAGCGAAGTTAACGGAAACAGGCTACGGCCTGTTGGGCTTTCTAAATGTCAAGTGCTACTGATTCCAGATGGCCCTTTTGTTTTGGCGTTGGTCCACAATATTTATTATTGGGCTGGTCAAGGTAGTGTACTGGGCTGTGGTCCAAGTGGGATTTAAATTAGCAGCAGCAATGGAAAGCAAGCAGCAGGAACGAATGGCAGCAGAATGCAAAAACGCAAGTCCCATTTGCTAGTTTTTGTTAACGCAAGAAAGGAAGAAAAACAAAGTATTTTGAACAAGTTACATTTGTAAACCACGAAGACTTTTAGACCGAGTTTCGACACGGCTCGGAAAGCCTAAAACCACACAAACGAGGCCTAGTTTGGGTCCTTTTTGGGACTTATAAACCGATCGAAATGGCACCCATCGGGGTGGGTTTTTGCCACGAATTTAACGACAACTATTTTGAGTTTTGAGCAAGTGCTTGAGTCGAGTACCACTCGACCCAACTACGAACACAATACAATTCGTGAGCTTATGCTAGAATCAACTAGAAACTACCTTCTAGGACTTACGAATATCACAAACGAAACGTTTTAAAGTTGTTTTTCTCGAACCCTTTGCTAGTCACAACCACGACCGCGGTCATAGACCGGTATGAACTAGTGAAACCCACGACTCTAGCATCCATTTTATTCCAACATAGACTCGTTTTAGAAGTTAAAAACTTTAGAGACATAAGATCAAACACTTCGCGAGCATGTTTTTGACACTAACCATACGGCTATTATGACTCCAAAACAACGCGACTACGGGTTTAACTTAATAAGCCAACAAGTGAAAGATAGAAACCGAAATGAGCCTACGACTACAACACTCCTAACGCATCAACTAGTTCGCGATATCAAAAGATTCAACAAAAGAACATGTATCTACATCGAGCCATACTTTACATTATTAGTTTCAAAAATAAGTTTCTACCACACCAACTAGATTTGACAATAACAACGATTCACAAGTTTTGATGAACAACAATTCGGTATAACAATTCACAAAATATTCAAGAACAATAAACAATATTTACATGTTTCATTCGAATACAAAATTAAAAGAGACGAGTTTAGGTTTCTTACAACTAGTAGTTTGACTACTAGGAAGTTGAGACAAGATCGGAGAAAACTTGAATGAGATCGACGGAACCGAATCGAACCCAGCAAATCCACACACACCCTCCTGTGTTTCCCACTGCACCGCTTGCTACTCTTCTTAATTCCGAATCGATTGTAAATTTTTGTGGGTGTGTGGACTTACCAAGATCGGTAGAGATTTAAAAGAGTAATCAAGGAGGGTTTTGATTCCTTCTCTCCTCGATGCACTCGACTGAGATGTTAGTTTGAGTGAGTTTGGAGTTTTCTTGTGTGATTTGTTTCTCCTGGAATCAAGCTTCTTAAGGAAATAATCCATGGCAATCCTTGACCCTCTTTCGATCTAACAGGGATAAAGTTTAACTATTTATGGTTATCTCCCTTGGACTTGATAAAGATTCGACCTCCTGGAAGGATTTTGAGTCTCGATGTGGCTTTGGGAAGATAATAAAGATGATAAATTTCTAGATTGATGGTGATGGGAGATAGGGATTTTGGCAGAGGATATATGTTGCATGTGGTGAATATCTAATAGGAGAAGAAGAACAGACTATGGGAAGAAGATAAGATATAGATATACTGTTTCCATGTGATGAGTGGTGTTTATTTATTTGTTTTAAGTCTTATAATGTACTGTGTATACCCCGTGTCTCGTTTAGTTGAGCTTAAATTGTGGAAATTCTTTTTTCACGTAAACGTGAAAAATGAAATTTTAGAGTCGTTTTTATAAAAAAGACCTCAAGTAAAATTTATTGATCTCTGAAAATGAATTAAAATTTGAACCATTACTAACGTGGTGTCAGTACGCGTGTGGTATCGTTTTTCAGGAAAAATGAGATAACCTCTCGTTTTTAAATCATTAATCGTCAGAAAATATCTAATTTGCATTATTTGTCAAAAATAAACAGTAGTATTATTAAAATAATGGCCTGAAAAATTCGCGGTTGCTACAGTCTACCCTCGTTAACAGAATTTTGTCCTCAAAATTCAGTTGATTAAGGGTCTGAGCTTGTTCGGATAGTATTCACCCTTCGATTAGGTTGCACACAAGAAGGTAAGGGTGTGGGTGTCAGTCTAAATAGTACCGGGTGCTACTTCCCAATTGGTACTATCAATACTTCCTAACCTCTAGAAATCACACAAATGAAACTACATAATAATCACACAGTAAGGCAAGCTTTCCCATCCTTGAGTAAATCCGTCAAAACCCTTAGGTATCCTTTCGGTAGTTTAAATTGAGCCTCAACTAAAATCTAGCTTAACCCCACAACTCATCAAACAAGAACTGTCATGAAATTAAACTAAACCACAGTTTAAGCCCAGTAACAACTTGATTTCAGCTTAATCTCACAACTCATCAAACAAGAACTGTCATGAGATTAAACCTAACTTTAAACTACGTAACAACTTGAATCTAACTTAACTTCACAACTCATCAAATAAGAACTGTCATGAAATTAAGTTAAATATCTAGTTGTAAGAAAAGAAACTCAACATTTTTGAAGGATTGGCTCAATTTTTGGATCGCTTTCAAATAAACAACTAGTAGATAACCAAGAAAAAGGTTCAACTAAGGGGGATGTGCTTTCCTGTTTCCTCCAAAATCAATAGTGCTTGCCCTAAGTATATCTCCTAATGTCGGATAGTATGCTCACCCTGACCATCAGTCTAGGAATGGTAGGTCGTACTTCACTCCAACTGTGTTCCTAATGCGTCCTATAGTGTCTACCAAAATCGCGATGTGTATCATCTGTCATGATTCGACATAATAGGTAAGGCGCTCCTCATGTATGTCGCTTTAATTGGATTTCTTATCTTTGAATACTACGGAGGCATTGATCAAACCAAAGGACTTATCCTGAAAAATCGAATTGCCTGTATATCGTTCTTAATGCGGTTTTAGGGTTGTCAGTCTTGTGCACTCTCAACTAATGATATTCGGGTTCGGAATCTTTCTTCGAGATGTATCGCATATAATGAAATCTGTGCCGCTCTAGGAGTTAAGTTGATGCGTATCTCAATTCTTCAAGGAGGGGTAAATCTTGTTAGGTCTTTACGAAATACTCCAGGGAAATCTTAAGCACGCGAGGTATCTTTGGGTTTCTACTCGTTCTACTAGGCGCAATGAAATAGGCGGTTTTATAGTAACTATCGAGTGATTAGGCTTCATGAAATGCCTCGTCCATTCTTGAGCAAAATCATTTAAAAAAAAATTAAGCTAAGTAGCAACTTTAAACTTAACCTCACATCTCATCAAACAAGAACTGACATGAAATTAAGTTAAAAGTTGTTAAAATGCTATTTTTATTTTATTTTTTTTTTTATTTTATTTTATTTATTTTTTTGTTAAAGTTTGGGGTTGCTCAAAAATGAACGGGTGGCATTTCAGCACCCAAAGGTCTTGCTACCAGGTGGTGGAGATTTTAACTATCTTATCGGTTCCTACCTTTTTGGTCATACACTATATCAATCTCATAGCTAGGAGCTAGAACACTAGGCTTCACCTTTTACAGAGGCATGAACTAAGTGGAAACAAATCTACAATCGACGTCGGAATCAAACAGCATGATAGTCTAATATCCTTTAAAGGAGAACATACCCGTCACGAGGTTCGGGTCCTGGCGTCCTCCTTCAGCGTTCATCACAAATACCCGACCATGAGCTGGGTTGCCATTGTTCCCACGGTTTGCATTGTTTACACGGATAGCATTGTTTCCACCAATTGCTACAGTCTGATTCTGGTTGTTATGCACTGGCGCCTGTGTCCTACCCAACCTAGGGCACATACTACGAAGATGATTCGGGCTTCCACACTCATAACAAGTCTTCGGGTTAACAGCATTCACTGGTGTCACTTGTTTAGCTACTGCCCTACAATCTTTTGCCATATGGCCAGGTCACTTACAGTTAAAGCATACTACTTGGCATAGCCTAGTCTCTGGATGATGGTAATTGCACTTGGCACAATTTGGGAAAGGACCATGATACTCCTTTTTGACGGCACCATATGCCGCAAATCCTTTTCCCTTAGCTTTCTTATTGTCACCATTTGCACCTCCTTGCTCACTTGGCTCACTCACGACCTTTCTCTTATCGCCACTCTTGGACAATGTCCCGTTCCTGGCCATTTCGTCTGTTAAGGTTACAGCTTTCAGTATCGCGCTTTGAATTGTAGGAGGCTCGGTCGCTCTCACCATCCCGCGAATCTCAGGGACCAAACCATAGATGTACCTATCAATTCTCTTGGATTCAGGAGTGACCATGTGAGGTACCAGTATAGCAAGCTCATGGAATCGATCTGTATAAGCCGCGTGACCAGCACCTACCATAGCATGGTTGTAGAACTCATGCTCTAGTTTCTGCATCTCGTTGTTTGGGCAATACTCCTCCTTTAGCAATGCCTTAAGGTCATCCCAACTCATTCCCATGGCGGCTTCTCTTCCTCTGGCCTGGTGATCCGTCTGGAAACGGTCGTCTTTTATTTCTCTATCACACAAGTCAACCACTTGTGAATGGTCAACCGTAATAAATGATAAAAGGCAAACGGTCTCAGAACGAATGCTCGTGTGTAGTGTGAAACCAGGCAAGTGATCACCCGGATCGTTTCCCAACGAGATGTGAATGGAAAACTGTGAAAAGCTAGGATTAGAATGACTGATGATTTAGATTGCTTGTTTAATCTAAAAACGCGAAACGGAAATCTAAAAACGAGCCGTATATATATATTTTTTTTATTATTATTCCATTTCACTTTATTTTGATAAAGTACTTAATTATAAGCACTTTTTATAAAAGACAATATTTTTGAAAACTTGAAATAAGCACAGAAAAAAGCAGATTAAAGCAGCCGCTTACGAAAACGGGCTAAAAACTAAGATATTAGGAAATCTAATCTTACAGGAGCAAAATTATTTTTCTTAAATCCTAAATAATAAAAGAAAATTTTAGAAAAAAGATTTATATTTTTCTGACTTTTATATTTTTTTTTATGAATTAAAAACTATTAAAACTAATAAAAGGGTTTAAAAATAGCAAATGACTTAGGAAAAATCTGAAAAATTCAAGGTAAATACTATATGATAGCAGAATACTAGAAAAAATATAAAAAGTTAAATAAGCCCACTAATAAGCTGGATGGGCTAAATAAGCAGTTGGGAAATAAGCTAAAAATAAGCGAATAAGCACTAGAACGCACCAAAAGCTCAAGTACAGTGTAATATACTAAAACAAACTCAATTCAACTGAAAAACCTCAGATATGCCCTGGCCGTCAGCCGATTCGAGTAATATTACAGTTTGTACTAATGAGACAGAAACAAGGCTAAATGGCTTACTTCTAGCTTATTTTTAAGCACTGTAATAAGCTGAAAAGTGGGAATTTATGGTGGCAAAAGCTTGCTAGTACTATAAGCTATCCAAATCACCAAGAATCAGGCAATGAACATAAGATCATAAGCAGAAACTAAGCTGAGAAAATGGGTGATTAAGAATCTAACAAACCTCAACAGTTAACTGTTATTGTGATCAAGATGCTATTTTGACTATTTGCTTTCTATCTATGGTTTTATTAATAGAACTAGCTTATATATAACTAGTGTGGACTGCATGGACTAAATAAACAACAACAAAGCAACCAGAACACAGATTAAAGGCCTTATCCAAACACCCCTTTAATGGACTGTTTAGAGTTTTTTTTCAAAGCAACAAACTGATTTAGACCATAAATCTAATTCCAAAGGTTCTAATATGATTTAATTAGTCTATAGAAGCATGAAAACATAAATAACAACAACAATTCCTTATGAATTCAAATTATACTATTTTGGCAGTTATATTAAAAGATTAAACTAATATGAATTCTAATGAATAAACATGTAATTTGACGGATAAACACTTAATAAACATGAAAACACCAGAGTAACACAGGATTAAGCAAGCTACAGTAGTATGGAAGAAAATGGTATAAAAGCTTACAAAGGCATCCAGATTGAAAAACACAGAACCAAGGACAATAACCACTTCCTACACCTCCCCTGAGTTACTACAACCATGAAAATTCAAAATCCTCCTTGCTCATTGCTCCTTAGAAACTGATTTTTTATTTTTCACTTATTTAATTTGAATTTTCTTGTATTTTTGATTTATGATTAAAAACTGAGTATAGTACCAAGTAAAGTTTATAAAAACATAAAAGTAACTAACATGAGCTTACATGACCAAGAAATAACACCAATTAACAATTCCAAGTGAAATTGTCAGTTTCACTTAAAAATGCCACAGATGAATTCATAATAGAAAACTTGAATTTAAGTATTAGAACAGGTTTAAATTACATTACAATAACTGAAATTACATTTAAAAAGTAAAGATAACAACTGAAATTATAAATTACACTAAGTCGACATTTATCTAAATTAAGCTACTCTAAATTAACTACTGCTATCTACTGCTCTTCTTCTGTGCTGTGAGGAGGTCTTTTATAACATCCCAAAAGCTTCTTGGGTCTCTCACATCAAATCCCAGCCGTAGGATGGCTTCTATTTAATCTCAGTCGCTCACTCTCATTTTGGGGGAAAACTCATCAAGTGGGTTTGTGGTACAGCAGACCATGTGGGGGTGTGGGGATATGGGTTTAGCATGTGGGTTTGATGTGAAGTAGCAGGAGGAGGAGGGTTGAGTTGATGGGTGGCAGAGAAACCATGGGTGAGAGTGGTATGGTTTTATGGCGGGGTGGTTTTGGAGAAGACGGGTCAAACACTCCTTTGACCCTGGGATATTTAGCAAATAAAATGTGGGCCGGGTTAAAGGTTTTGGCTTTGGGCTTGGGTTGTTTAAATAAAGGGTTGGCTGGGTTAAGTTATTTGGATTTTGGGGCATGGAAATAGGATCAGGTTTGGTTTATTTTTTGGATTTGGATATTTGTTTTAGAAATCACAAGGACCATTATTGTACAAAGCTGAATTTTAAGGACCTTTTCTGCCAAAATCCTAAAGTTGTCACAAAGGTTAATCTCACCACTTTATAAACTCCTAAGGACCATAGTTGAATATTTCTCAAAATTAATCACCAGGGACCAAACATGTAATTTTCCAAAACTTTTGAGATTTTTCACCAAAGGACTAATTATGATAAATTATGATTTAAAAAGGACCTTTGGTGACTTTTCCTGTTTTTAGAATAACCAGAGACTAGTTTTGACAACTTTTGAAAGTTGAGGGACTGAAACTGCCAATTATGCAAACTTTGTTCGTTTTTTATCTGTTTTTAAACATTTTGCATCTGAAACATAAAAACACATTCTGGGATAATTTCAGTATTATGATGCATTTTTGAGTGTTTTTGGATGTTTTGGCAGCTCAGATTAGGTAAAAATGATGAGTATTTACACACTCATCACCTGGATTTGCGTGTTTCACCAGGTCAGAGCCTTTCCCGTGAACGAGCTTGCAGCGTACTTCACCCTCTGGTGGGTTGCACACTCGCTTATGTCCATTACTGCTTCCATTTACTCAATCCATCTTGTGTACACCAACGCTCCTCCATTGCCGTCAAAATCCACTGGTTTGCATGCTGTAAACTCCTTGTACGAACATCCCTTGCCACTATTGTTGTTGTTGCCATTATTGTTGTGGTCACTACCAATGCCATCGTCTACATGGTCATTCCCGCTTCCGTTGTTTCCGAGATTACTGATGTGGTCGCCAACTTGGGTGACGATAGTGGGTAGCAATGCTTGTAGTTGCTCGGCGATCATGGCGGAAAGGTCAGGATTCACATTGTCGTTGCCGTTGTTCTCGGTGCCGCGACCACCTGCTCTACCTCCTCGCCCACCAGTCCTTCCACCCCTTGATTGTGGAATGTCTCGGTTAACTCGAGCCGACCTTCTTGGAGGCATGATTCTACAAAGTAGGACATTGGTAGACGTTAGATAGGAGGTAGGTAGGATGGGTCGGTATACGTGTCGTAATACTACACTCAACTTCCTATCTGACAGTCCATGAATTTGATAAGTCCATGACGCATCATGTTATCGTAAAAACGTTGGCCAGGCGTTTTTAAGATAGCATCATGATGCATTTACTTATCATCATCATCACTTCGTGTCATACTATACGCATAATCTCACACGTAGTTCCTATAATGCAAACTATATGAGGATTCTTAGGTTATAGTCTAGGTTAAACCACCTAATTCTCTATAACCAAGGCTCTGATGCCAATCTGTCACACCCCAAAAATGGCGCAGCGGAATGGCATTTACGGGGTATGACCTCATTGTCAAGAACACAAGGTGTCACGATAGAGGAATACTAAATGTAAAACATAGAATAGATAATAGTCGCAAACTCCCACAAACGGGATAAGTGCAAAGATCCAAAATAAACATAAGTCTCAAAGTCAAACAACGTCACTAGGGAATATCAAATGCAACTCCACGAGATATAACCCGGGAGGGTCTTGTCTTAAGTCTTGCTAAGCTAGTCAATACTAAACCTTCTAAGCAGCTTCAATAACACCTGAAAATGGTACTAGAAAACGTCAACATAAAGTTGGTGAGCTCGTAGGTTTAGATGTTAAACCACGAAGCTGTGAATAATAGCGTAGGACAATAGTGAGCAAGATAAACAAATGTGAGCACATGGTAAAGATCGCAAACTATCACAGACTGCAAACACGCCTAATTTATCCACACATAGTCTGGGTGCCACTTCCCAAATGATATGCTGGGTGCCACTTCCCAAAATGAAATATTGGGTGCCACTTCCCAAAATGATATACTAACAATGTATCACAAAACAGTTGCGCACGTTTAAGCTAAGTCTCACAATCTGAATTCACACAGTAAGGCACATATTGCAATCAAAACACACATATTGTCCAAAAACATGAAAACATTGTATCACAGCATGAAAACAGTTAAAATATCATTTGAGTACCATTTTCCCCCAAGGAAAACATAATGAAAAAGGGGCTACGAGAACTCACCTCATCAAGTAGTAGTTAACTCACAAGCAGTTCAGATAGAGTGCGGCACCGACACGCGACCTAGATTAGTAAAGTATGCTTTAGTTCATGGTTCAAGTTTCAAGGATTTCAGTTATTTCAAAAGTTTATGTTGGTGTTGCTGGTGTGGCAGCATTTAAGTGAAAACCAAGTTTTTAATATTTAAAGTTGTTGGCTCGTCGGGTTGTACGAACGTACAATAGAATAGGAATAGCGATTTTTGATTTCTCTATGAGCGGAATTGTACGTACGGAAGGATAATGATTATGAGATGACGATGTGTACGGTCATAGAACGTTTGGTGGTTAATTGATAGTGCGTGGGTATATATATATATATATAGTGAAGGGTTATTTTCAGAACCAAATAAATGTACAGAACTGCGAGAACCGATCCTAGCCATCTATTTTTCAATCAATGGATATAAATGAGTGTGGCAAAAATGTAAATAATTAAAAACATGTGCTCTATTTTATAAGTGATGAAGGGGCACTAATGGAATTTTATCTTATTTATTTTGAAACCAACACACTTAATAACTGCATCTTCATTTTCGGTTTTCATTTCTCTCTCCCACCCCAAAAAAAACCTTAGCAGCCTCTCTCTTGAGGATCCGACGAAAATCACCACCATCGTCGCTCACCGCCACCCCTACAAATAAAACACCATCACACCCACCCTTATATCGACCTTGTAAACACGTTTTGGAGCAGATTCGAAGAACAGAAGCAGATCTGGTGATGTTCGATGGTTTCGAAAATCTTGAGGTAATCGTTATTTTTCTTTAAATTGGTAACGATTTGGTTTTGTTTTAAAAGATGTGAACTGATTGATAATTAATTGGGTGAGTATAATTAATTGGTTGTGGGGCTGTTGATTGTCGTTTGTGGGATACGATTATTATAATAAGTCTCGTACTGATGTGGGGCTTAATCGGATTAATGGTCAATCGATTATGGTAGTCACGTGGGTCAGTACATACTCATTCTTTAATAACGATTATCATTCAAGATTCATTTGATGTTTCGAGTGATTTCATTGGTCGAAATTTCAAAGTGGGTCGGTAAGAAATTAATAACCTTGTACTGACTGGACATGGATTAATTTGATCGGAGATTTATTATTGCACATGGTTGCTGATTGTGAGTTAACGTTTGTTGTTTATAATTTTAAAAAAAATATATAGTTTTTGAAATGCATGTGTTTTTGAAGTTTCTGGTGAATTTGATGTCTATTGTGCATATGTGTTTTGGCTAAGAATGTACATGTGCAGTATATTTATATATTTCGATGTACGTAAATATTGTGAATATGTGTTATGCTAATTTCTATGATTAAAAATTCGTGTACATCACTTGATATAGATTCAGTTTTGTTGCATTTGCTCTTGAATATGTGTTAGTCAAATAATGCACATGTGTTTACGTCATGAACATGAGAATTTGAAACAAATGCACATGTATTTACGTAATAAAAACGATGAATTGACAAAGAATGCACATGTGTTTATGTCATGAACATGCGTGTTTAAAACGAATGCATATATGTTTGTAGTTATGATATAAAGATTTTTTGTGTTTAGTTCTATTTTAAGTGTGCACTTGTGTTTTGTGGTTACAGGTACGAGTATGATGAGCAATATGAAGAGTGCACATGTGTTTGGTACATACTATCTAGCGATAAGATAGTTAAGCTAAAGATTTAAAGATTAAAGACACAAGTGCAGCCGCAGATACAAGTGCACATATACATACAAAGAAATACAAAGTGTCCAACGAGGGAAAATACATGTGCATATATGACAACATTTTTGCTTTTAGAAATTTGTATTTGAAGTGTATTATCACATGATTTTAAATTTTGTATATAATGTTTTTGTTTTAAATTGTAAACAATACATGTAAAATACTTTTTGTTTGTCATTTCATGCACTACAAACACACGTAAATTTACATTATCTAAAAAAACACATATGCACCTTACCAAATACACGTAAATTGAACACTACAAATATACGTAAACATACATTATATTAAAAAACACATGTGCACCTTACTTTTGAAATCATACATACTGAAAATAAAAATTATTTCAAAAAAAAAAAAAAAAAAAAAAAAAAAAAAAAAATCCTAAAATTTAGGAACTAAAAAATGTTTTTTTATTAAAAAAAAGCAAAAAGAAATTAAAAAATGTAATTTTACTATTATGCCCTTTTGAATTAAATAATAAAAATAAATATTCAAAAAAATCTGATTGGTTGATGCTGGTTCTCGCAGTTCTGTACATTTATTTGGTTCTGAAAAGAACCCTTCCCTATATATATATATATATATATATATATATATATATATATATATATATATATATATATATATATATATACAAGCGGAAAAATAAATAAAGTTGAAAATAAGGCTTTATTAATATAATTTGTGAGACAATGGTATTTTGTAAAATACTATATTTTTGTGTTAATAAATTATAAGTTTTGCAAAAGAAAGTCACATTAAATTTGTAAAATGTATTCAAGTTAACGAATGAGTTTAAATTGTCCGCTTAAAAGGATATACAACGGTTTATTATTTTAACTATATATTTAAGTGTCTATATTTCAAGTTTAGATCATTTCGAGAAAAAGATTTTTATGTCAAATGTAAATATATTTTTAAGTGTTTGTGTCGTATGTCACGTTCATAGCGTTTCGCAAAACATATATTAATAGTCTAGTTTTTGTATTTCGCTATTTCGTTGGTCGTCGTGTGTTTAAAACAAATTACAAGTTTATATCATTAAAGTGTCGAGTTATTTTTATAGTCGTCGTGTATAACGAACGGTCGTTTGTTAAGAAAATATGGCGGATTATAAATGACGAGAAGTAGGTAACGAGGAGGGGGTTGGGCTGCGGCCCGAGCGAAGTTAACGGAAACAGGCTACGGCCTGTTGGGCTTTCTAAATGTCAAGTGCTACTGATTCCAGATGGCCCTTTTGTTTTGGCGTTGGTCCAAAATATTTATTATTGGGCTGGTCAAGGTAGTGTACTGGGCTGTGGTCCAAGTGGATTTAAATTAGCAGCAGCAATGGAAAGCAAGCAGCAGGAGCGAATGGCAGCAGAATGCAAAAACGCAAGTCCCATTTGCTAGTTTTTGTTAACGCAAGAAAGGAAGAAAAACAAAGTATTTTGAACAAGTTACATTTGTAAACCACGAAGACTTTTAGACCGAGTTTCGACACGGCTCGGAAAGCCTAAAACCACACAAACGAGGCCTAGTTTGGGTCCTTTTTGGGACTTATAAACCGATCGAAATGGCACCCATCGGGGTGGGTTTTTGCCACGAATTTAACAACAACTATTTTGAGTTTTGAGCAAGTGCTTGAGTCGAGTACCACTCGACCCAACTACGAACACAATACAATTTGTGAGCTTATGCTAGAATCAACTAGAAACTACCTTCTAGGACTTACGAATATCACAAACGAAACATTTTAAAGTTGTTTTTCTCGAACCCTTTGCTAGTCACAACCACGACCGCGGTCATAGACCGGTATGAACTAGTGAAACCCACGACTCTAGCATCCATTTTATTCCAACATAGACTCGTTTTAGAAGTTAAAAACTTTAGAGACATAATTTCAAACACTTCGCGAGCATGTTTTTGACACTAACTGATGCGCGTGATGTGTCGTTGCGGTTTAGCAGTTTTAATGCCTACTCAAGTTTTAAATTTATATTTAGCCGACTTATCAATAACACACACACTTAACGAGCAGTGTACCCGGTCAGTATGAAGATAATGGTAAGTAGAGTGTCGATCACTAAGAGTGGAACGTATTATCTAGTTATTCTAATCAGTATTTTAATATCCTAACGCAAGGGGGTTTCAGCCTGAGAGACTGGCACGATTTGTTTGCAATTAAATAATAAAATAAACAAATAGGCACGAATCAGCAAGTAGCACACACGTACACAGATAGATACTCGAGACAATAAGAGGGCTGTCCTTATGATTAAGTAGATTGTCACTTGTTTTATTGATAGCTTTATATGAAGTGTATGTAATTAACCCTTTCTCGTTGGTCCTATTCTCATCGGCGAGTAAACCCTTAATGATTACTTATGTCTAAAAGTTATTCCTAAGTGATCAATTTAGAAACAACCGTGGGAGCCACATCTTGTCCCGCAGTCGGATGCCCGCAAGCCACTAATAAACACAGAGGTTATCAATGCACTAATAAGTAGTAACCAAAGACATCAACATATAAACTTTAATTGATGGGAAAGCAAGTATTAAAGGGAGTGCAATCTTTCGTTGTCACATTACACAAGCCACCAATCCTGATGAATTAAAGTTTGCTAACACAATAAAACAAAACTACTTAATGAATTAAATACATGCAGCACCTTCTTACAGCTCTTGTATCTTCGATTTGGGTGTGTCTTGTGCTGCCTCCTTGACTGAATTCGTCCTTTTGCTCTGCTGTCCGAACTTCGGTTTTAGGGTTTCGAACTCTCGGAACTCTCTAATGCGTCTGGTCTACGGGGTATTTATAGTTTGTGTCTGAGGGAAGATGCGGCGCATCTACTTAAGTAGATGCGGCGCATGCACTTAACTTCGCGTGGGGTCCAAGATTATAATATTCAGGAATATTCGTACACCGCCAGAAGATGCGGCGTAACCCTTGATTAGATGCGGCGCATGTCCTCTTGTATCTTGGATCGTATCTGGTGATATCTTGATAGAGATGCGGCGCATGTCGAGAGTAAGATGCGGCGCATCTGGAGCAGAATTGACTTGATCTTGTCCATGTCAGTAGACTTCCACTTTATGCACGTTTTGCTCCATTATTAGTCCATAATCGCTAAGTTTCACCAAATGCTTGTTTTTACCCGAGAATTACAAAAGTAAACGATTAAGTATCAATCCTCATACATAATATAGTAAAACAAGTCAAATTAATAGGATAAATGATAGTAATAAAATGTACTTATTTGAGTTCATCAAATATCCCCCCACTTGAACTTTACTTGTCCCCAAGTAAACCTTAGAATTTCATTTATGAAAATGTATCCTAAAAGATGTTAGGATTTATTTTTATATTTAAGCATGTATTCGTTTATTTCATAATCACACAACTAAACACTTAACGAATTAGAAGTAAAATAAAATAAGTCGATAAAAGCAAATCTAATCGTTTAACTGTCCAGTCGCGATGAATATTCTATCATAAGCTTGGCAAGTATACACATCTCCACCACTAAAGCTAAGGAATAACAAGTCTAAAGCGGTAAAAAGGGTTTTTAGGCTTAAAGGGTTAATTATTCTTTTTTACACTATCGATCTCAAATTCCAGAAAAGGCGACAAAATCACAAATACATGATCGAATCCACGAACACGATACTTGCAATTGCTCAAATCCTTAACTCGAATAGGCTAAAGATAGGTCCAAACTTCACCAATAATAATATATCAAAAAGGGCGACAAAATCATAAATACATAGCCGAATCCACGACTACGATACTTAAGATTGCTCAAATCCTAATCTCAATAAATCAAAGGTTCGGTTGGATAAAGAACAATACAGGGTATGGATAATATTTGGGATATAAATTGGTGTAAAAATAAAAATAAACAAAACAAAACAAATAGATTAAAATCCTAAGTGTGGTTAATCACTATCCCAACCATCCCATGAATAAGACTCATATCATTGAATAACTCACGCTTTAACACTTGAAACACACGCTTTTGGTAGACACGAATTATACTCAACAAAATCTTAATCAAAGAATAAACCTTAATCGGCATTCCCATAACTGCCAATTCCCATTCAATCCATAAATATAGTATAACAAATAGTGGTGATATCGACCACTTACATAACTCTACATCGTTGGCTTAAAATAAACATCCAACTCTTTTTTCTTTCTTTTTCTTTTCTCATTTTTTCGATTTTTTTTTTTTTTTTTTTTTTTTTTTTTTTTTTTTTTTTGAAACATAAACATAGATGTGTAAAATTTCACCACATCACTACAACTTTCTTTCCGGATAATTTTTTTCATACTTTTCATACTTTCAGAAATAACGGTAATAGTGAAAGTAGTAAACACACGAAAAATAAACTCAAAATATACAATATTTACTTTCACTCCAATTTGCATTGTGCAATTTCCCGACCTAACCATAGATAATGAATTACGCACGCGAACACAGGTAATGTAAGGAAACACACTCTGCCTATAGCAATTAACCAACCACGGATTCTAATCTACAGGGTAGGCTAAGGTGTAAGGGTGTAACGAAACATTTTAAACATAGGTGTAAGAAACGAAAGGAATGGCTCTGAGGGTTTTTCTAGGGGTATCTTACTCTAAAAATGAGAGTAACAAAAGGTTTTATACGGGGGTTAACTAACCAGTGTAGTTAGCTAATAACACATAACATATAAGGCTATTTGGGTGTAATCCTAGAATTTTCCAAGTTAGACAAGTCATTCCAATTATATAAATAATACTCATTATGGTGGTCTCGAATAGTATACAAGCCAAGTTCTAAAGTTTACAAGTCACCGGCACACTCATAATTTGTGAATTTTGGAAAAATCACAATTTTTGAAAATAACGTCTTGTGTGCAGTTATGCAACTTAGATCTTAAACAAAAACATGCTAAAAAAAATTTTTAAGTTTGATATATTAAGCACATTTTAAGCATAATTTTTGAAAAAGTAGGACAAGTAAGTGTTAAGTGTTCTAATTCTCCTATCCCCCCACTTAAGTTAAACAACGTCCTCGTTGTTTGTATAAAAGGTTAAAAACTGGAAAAGGAAAGAATTAGAACAGAAAAACTCCCTGAGATTTGCTCGGTATGATCCTCCTTTGATTAGGCAAAAATCAACTTCTTGTGGATTAGAACGTTAAAACTTCATACTTGATGTATCCACAGGAAATCCAGGAAACTATTATACCACCAACACTTTAAAACACACCTAAGATAAGAAAGGTTCAACTTGCATAACACATTAGTAGTTAGGAAAAATAAACTTAAAAAATTAAAACTGAAAATCATCAGGTCAGTCGATGCGCCGTATCTTATTGAAGAAGATACGCCGTATCGAGCCTGGAATAAATACGGATCAGAATAAAGATGCGCCGCATCCTTAACCAGGGATGCGCCGCATTAAAATAAACTGATAAAAAGTTTTAAAGTCGAAAAATAAAAATGCAGAAAAATAAAATAAGATATGACCATTGCAGAGGATGCGTCGCATCTCAGGACTGAGATGCGCCGTATCTTCGTGCGGCCTGGACTGACTCGACACAGAAAACAGAATAATAAAAGATAAATCCGGGTTGTCTCCCGGTAAGCACTTGTCTTTATTCCAGAGTCTTCAAGTTAGACTCACGTTCAGCTCATTAGTATCGATCATTGAAGGAGTCGGAAACATCACGCTCCTTCATCGCCAATTTAGTAATATTGAACACTCCTTGCTCGTCCTTAATTTCCACGCCGTTCTTCTTCAATATCTGTATAAACAAAGTCCTGTCCCTTACGGGCAGAGATGACAAAATGATAGACGGGAAATTCTTATTATCATATAGGCACAGATAAGCAAGGTGGGGTGGTAGTTCAATAAACACATCATTGTTCAAATTCGTTTTCTCAACTACTCTCCTACGTTTATTAATTACTACACAATCATACCACTCATCATCAGAATCACTAACAATATTTCGTCTAAGTTCCGTAGGTACATTAAGGTCAATGAATTCCTCAAAGTCTTCATGATTAGGATTAGTTGAGTTGTTTTGAATCAATGTTTCTCCCATAAGTCTAGCTTCAAGATCGAGGTCCATACGCTCTCTTAATCCTAGCACATAAACACCTCTAATTATGCTTTTAACCGGATCTTGGCACTTATAGACTAGTTTATTATTCCCTACCCTTAATGAAATTTTTCTCTTAAACACATCAATCTTAGCATGGGCAGTAGACAAGAAAGGTCTTCCGAGGATTAAAGGAATCTTAACATCCTCGGGCATGTCTAGTATAATAAAGTCTACGGGAAAAATAAACTGCTCAATCTTAACTAGCACATTATTAGCAATCCCTTCAGGTCGTTTTACCGTTTTATCAGCCAATTCAATAAGTAATTTAGTTGGTGCTAATTTTCCTAGTCCTAGGGTAGCGAATGTCTTAAGAGGCATAACACTAACACTAGCTCCTAAGTCAGCCAACACATTATTGAAGGATATATTATTAATAGAACAAGGTAGAGTAAAACTTCCTGGGTCTTTTTCTTTATGAGGCAAGGCATTTGAATCGGTTGCAGGGCTCTCTTCTTTCATTGTTGCCTTGATCTCCTCTTCAATTTTTGTCTTCTCTTTTAGTAGTCTCCTTAAGCTGATTGAAGAGTTAAAGAAAAATTCGGGTCTTGCACCATCATTACCATTCATCGACCTTCTAGGTATATTAGGAGTGACTTCTTCGGTGGTGCTTATGGCCTTGACATGATCCCTTGGGTTGGTTTCAGTTGAGCTCGGTAAACTTCCATATCCCCTTTCTTGAAGAACTTTGCTCATTTGACCAATTTGTTGTTCCAATGCTTTGATCGAAGCTCCTTGATTTCTTGTAGTAGTGTCCGTTGAAGCTCGAATTTCCTTGATCATAGCAGTATTCTCTTCATGTCTTTTAGCAGCATCGGCCATAATTTGCTTTAAAGTATCGTCTAAAGTCTGCCTCCTCTCTTGATAAGCGGGATTGAAGTTGTTCTTTTGATAGAATCCCGGACTAGCTTCCCTAAATCTTGCTGAAGGTCGGAACGGTTGTCCAAATTGGGTGTAATAAGCTTCTTCAAATGTCTCACTTTCATTCTTGTTCGGGCAATCTTTAGTGTAGTGAGGTCCTTCGCACTTTTCACATCCAACTTGGGCAGCATACGCTCTTTCATCTCGCTTCTTCATCTCTCTACTAATTTTATCCAATTGAGCTTGAATAGCAGCAATCCCGTCAAAATTAGTGCTGCTCTTAGATCTAGTAGAGGTCCCATCGTGCCATTTCTGAGAATGATCAGCAGCTTCTTGGATCGCCTTCCTAGCATTAGTTGCACTCATCTGAGGTACAGCTCCCTTAGCATCCAAAATCTGTCTTGTAGGCACGTCCAATCCCTGATAAAACAATATTATTTCCTGCATAGGGGTTAGATAGTGTTGAGGACATTTTATCAATAAATCTTTAAATCGTTCCCAAGCTTGATAAAGGGTTTCATCAGGCTCTTGCTTGAAACTATTGATAGCCTCCATCTTCTTAGCAGTCTTAGCAGGTGGACAATATCTCTTCAGGAATTTGCTCTTCAAACCTTCCCACGTAGTGATTGAACTAGCAGGTTCATTCCTTAGCCACTTGTTAGCAGCTCCTTTTAGTGAGATTGGGAAGATTCTTAGCATGAGTTGATCGGTATTGACACTTTCTGTAGTAAACAAATCTGCAATCTCCAGGACCTTTTCGACATGCTCATTAGCATCCTCTTGTTCCGTCCCACTGAAAGCATTCTCTCTGAGCTCTTTGAGAAATTGTCCCTTCAACTCAAATTTTGACTTGTCATCAAACTTTGGTCTAGCAACTCCTGAAGTGTAATCAGCACGGGTATTGTTCATGTATTCCTCCATAGTAGTGTTTTCGCCCATTGTTCCTGTTTCAACTTCCTCTTTTTCTTCAGAAAAGTAATCAAGCTCGAGTGAACTTGAAAGATCAAAGCTTCTTGTGTTGAAAAGCCTCTTAAGCGAATGCAGGGCTCGTTCAGGATCTTCAAAAGGTTGAATCAAGTTCCTCGTAGAACTCCTGGTCATGCACTTCCTGAAATCAATCACAAAAGCATCAGTAGGGTATGCTCGAGAAAGTAATATATCAGATAATTAATAACGAAAACGGAATACGAAAAATTAAAGTTACTGATATCTGCAGACGATGCGCCGTATCCAAAAAGTTGGATACGCCGTATCTTATAATCGTTAAAAATTTAATCAGACTTTATTCAGAAAATAGATACGCCGCTTTAGAATTTAAGAATGCGCCGTATCGAATTAATTAATCAAAAATCAACTTATCCAATTAAAATTAAATGCGTCGTATTAACGAAAGTTAATGCGCCGTATTTTCGTTACGTTTAAAAATAAAAAGATTTTTGATTCAGTAAGATGCGCCGTATCGACAGAGATCGATACGCCGTATCTGTTTAATAATTCGCAAACTGTTTTTAATTAAAATAATAGATACGCCGTATCTGCAAAAGCAGATGCGTCGTATGGCGTTAATGTTTTAGAAAAATTTTTTATTAAAAACAGATACGCCGTATCTGCAAAAGCAGATGCGTCGTATTACTTTATCGCTTAGAAAATTTTTTTTATTAAAAACAGATACGCCGTATCTTGGGGAAAAGATGCGTCGTATCGAATTAATTAAACGCGTTGTATATAAAAAAAATTAAACGCAATACGCCGTATCTGAGAGATCAGATGCGCCGTATCGTTCGATTTAGCACAGTACAACGATAGCAGAACACACAAAAAAAACGAAAAATAAAACAAAAATAAAACACACGAACAAAAACAAATAAAAGCAAAAATAAAAGAAAACAAATAGCACACAATACAACAATTATGCAAAATAGTACAATGATGCAATTAATCTAATAAAAAGAAAAATAACCTAATTAAAATACTAATCAAATTAACAGATAATAACAATTCACTCCCCGGCAACGGCGCCAAAAACTTGATGCGCGTGATGTGTCGTTGCGGTTTAGCAGTTTTAATGCCTACTCAAGTTTTAAATTTATATTTAGCCGACTTATCAATAACACACACACTTAACGAGCAGTGTACCCGGTCAGTATGAAGATAATGGTAAGTAGAGTGTCGATCACTAAGAGTGGAACGTATTATCTAGTTATTCTAATCAGTATTTTAATATCCTAACGCAAGGGGGTTTCAGCCTGAGAGACTGGCACGATTTGTTTGCAATTAAATAATAAAATAAACAAATAGGCACGAATCAGCAAGTAGCACACACGTACACAGATAGATACTCGAGACAATAAGAGGGCTGTCCTTATGATTAAGTAGATTGTCACTTGTTTTATTGATAGCTTTATATGAAGTGTATGTAATTAACCCTTTCTCGTTGGTCCTATTCTCATCGGCGAGTAAACCCTTAATGATTACTTATGTCTAAAAGTTATTCCTAAGTGATCAATTTAGAAACAACCGTGGGAGCCACATCTTGTCCCGCAGTCGGATGCCCGCAAGCCACTAATAAACACAGAGGTTATCAATGCACTAATAAGTAGTAACCAAAGACATCAACATATAAACTTTAATTGATGGGAAAGCAAGTATTAAAGGGAGTGCAATCTTTCGTTGTCACATTACACAAGCCACCAATCCTGATGAATTAAAGTTTGCTAACACAATAAAACAAAACTACTTAATGAATTAAATACATGCAGCACCTTCTTACAGCTCTTGTATCTTCGATTTGGGTGTGTCTTGTGCTGCCTCCTTGACTGAATTCGTCCTTTTGCTCTGCTGTCCGAACTTCGGTTTTAGGGTTTCGAACTCTCGGAACTCTCTAATGCGTCTGGTCTACGGGGTATTTATAGTTTGTGTCTGAGGGAAGATGCGGCGCATCTACTTAAGTAGATGCGGCGCATGCACTTAACTTCGCGTGGGGTCCAAGATTATAATATTCAGGAATATTCGTACACCGCCAGAAGATGCGGCGTAACCCTTGATTAGATGCGGCGCATGTCCTCTTGTATCTTGGATCGTATCTGGTGATATCTTGATAGAGATGCGGCGCATGTCGAGAGTAAGATGCGGCGCATCTGGAGCAGAATTGACTTGATCTTGTCCATGTCAGTAGACTTCCACTTTATGCACGTTTTGCTCCATTATTAGTCCATAATCGCTAAGTTTCACCAAATGCTTGTTTTTACCTGAGAATTACAAAAGTAAACGATTAAGTATCAATCCTCATACATAATATAGTAAAACAAGTCAAATTAATAGGATAAATGATAGTAATAAAATGTACTTATTTGAGTTCATCACTAACCATACGGCTATTATGACTCCAAAACAACGCGACTACGGGTTTAACTTAATAAGCCAACAAGTGAAAGATAGAAACCGAAATGAGCCTACGACTACAACACTCCTAACGCATCAACTAGTTCGCGATATCACAAGATTCAACAAAAGAACACGTATCTACATCGAGCCATACTTTACATTATTAGTTTCAAAAATAAGTTTCTACCACACCAACTAGATTTGACAATAACAACGATTCACAAGTTTTGATGAACAACAATTCGGTATAACAATTCACAAAATATTCAAGAACAATAACCAATATTTACATGTTTCATTCGAATACAAAATTAAAAGAGACGAGTTTAGGTTTCTTACAACTAGTAGTTTGACTACTAGGAAGTTGAGACAAGATCGGAGAAAACTTGAATGAGATCGACGGAACCGAATCGAACCCAGCAAATCCACACACACCCTCCTGCGTTTCCCACTGCACCGCTTGCTACTCTTCTTAATTCCGAATCGATTGTAAATTTTTGTGTGTGTGTGGACTTTCCAAGATCGGTAGAGATTTAAAAGAGTAATCAAGGAGGGTTTTGATTCCTTCTCTCCTCGATGCACTCGACTGAGATGTTAGTTTGAGTGAGTTTGGAGTTTTCTTGTGTGATTTGTTTCTCCTGGAATCAAGCTTCTTAAGGAAACAATCCATGGCAATCCTTGACCCTCTTTCGATCTAACAGGGATAAAGTTTAACTATTTATGGTTATCTCCCTTGGACTTGATAAAGATTCGACCTCCTGGAAGGGTTTTGAGTCTCGATGTGGCTTTGGGAAGATAATAAAGATGATAAATTTCTAGATTGATGGTGATGGGAGATAGGGATTTTGGCAGAGGATATATGTTGCGTGTGGTGAATATCTAATAGGAGAAGAAGAACAGACTATGGGAAGAAGATAAGATATAGATATACTGTTTCCATGTGATGAGTGGTGTTTATTTATTTGTTTTAAGTCTTATAATGTATTGTGTATACCCCGTGTCTTGTTTAGTTGAGATTAAATTGTGGAAATTCTTTTTCACGTAAACGTGAAAAATGAAATTTTGGAGTCGTTTTTATAAAACTGACCTCAAGTAAAATTTATTGATCTCTGAAAATGAATTAAAATTTGAACCATTACTAACGTTGTGTCGGTACGCGTGTGGTATCGTTTTTCAGGAAAAATGAGATAACCTCTCATTTTTAAATCATTAATCATCAGAAAATATCTAATTTGCATTATTTGTCAAAAATAAACAGTAGTATTATTAAAATAATGGCCTGAAAAATTTGCGGTTGCTACAATATTACTTGCTTGATGAGTATGTTTGCATGATATATGAAATTACTTGTTTGCTTAATCCCTTTAATTAATATGACTTGCATGCATAATACATACTTTATTGCCTCAAAGAGTTGGACTTGCCTGAAACCAAAAGCTCAAAACATAGTCCTCCTTACCCATCTCTGCAGAAAAACTCATTTCTGGAACTCAGAAAGACACCAGATGGGCGGCCCCTTAATTGATAAGGCGGCCCCCTTAATTATTAAGGGGACCGGCCCCAATTAAGGGGACCGGCCATCTGTTGGACGGGTTCACAGAAATTTTTTTTCTGCTTTTTAGCCCATTTCATCCTGCACTTCCCCAAATTCACAAACACACTTTGTCCCTATCATCCAAACACCTTTATCCATCCTTAAACAACCTCAAACCTCCACTATAAATAATCCCTTTCATCACCATTTTTAACTCACCCCATCATGTCTTCTCCCATCAAACCAAAACCAAAAACCTCAAAGCTAGCAAGGATGACCATAAAACTCAGTTGGAGAAGAAAACCAAACCCCCAAAACAAGTCCATCACAACAAATGATGTGGCTAAACAACCAACACCTCCACCCACATTTGTTCCCAACTATACTCCTAATCCTCAAGCTCATTCCAATGAACCCTTTCACAAACCTCATCATAACAACCAACCATTCACCTTTACTCCCAAAAATACACCTTCATCCTCCATACCTTCACACCCATCAACACCATAGATGTCTAACACATCTCAACCTCAAACCAACTCCCATGAAACCTTTGAAAATCCTCATCATTTTGGTCAACCATCAAACTTTCCCTCACCATCAAATAACTAAGCCCTATCCACATGCGTTCCGCCCCAAAACAATTTTTTTTTTGTCGCAAGCAAGCCCAATCACCCTCTTTGGCAATATTAAGACTATTAGTATCTTTACTTATGTTGTAATTCTTATGTTTTAAGCATTTTGTGTGATATAATGATGATTCATGTGTTATACATGATCATCTTGAATGCATGAATAGATTATTTGCTTGTTTTAAATATTTCTGCTATGCATATATATGTCTTGCTATGTGTTTGCCATGATTGTTGTCTTTATATTCCATAGTTTGCTATAGATGTGTTGTTTCATCTTTTTGTTTCATTGTGATATATATATATATATATATATATATATATATATATATATATATATATATATATATATATATATATATATATATATATATATATATATATATATATATATATATATATGTATATATACCTATGACATGCTTAAAATATGATCTTAGTAGTCTACATATAAACATTGTTCCTCTTAACATGTTATTGCTACTATTAAACCATTCCAAATGAACATGATTCAAATAAAGCTTGCTGCAAACACAACTCAAAAATTGACCCCTACAATTACCTTTATTAAACCCATCTGAGTTTGGAATATTATCACTAAACCTCAAAACCTTACCTAAAACAACCACACTTTCATAACTAAAATTCCCTCCAAATTTAAAACCCAAGACACCATGCTATCACCAAAATCCTCCATTTCCAATTCCTCCAAGAAACACAAAATAGTCATCATATCACCCATAAATGACCACTTCAACAAACACCTTCTCATTGACCTCACTAAAGAAGACAACACCACTCCATTACCACCACCTAAATGCTCATCTCCAAATGCACCTAATTCACCACAAACAACACCACCACCAACAACATCCCCACCATATATCACTACTCATACATTGAGCACATATTAACCAACCCATCACCACCACCACCTCTTCTTTTTGGTTGCAAGCTTTATGGGAATCATGTGCTTTTGGGATGATTATGTAGTATCATTAGTTGTTTTGTTTGAATGTTTGCATGCCTTATGTTGTAATTCACTTGGTTGTGTATTTATACACAACACTTTATTAAATGCATGATCTCATTCTATATGCTTGCTTATTGTTTGAATGTTTGCATGCCTTATGTTACATATACTTGTCGGCTTAACCTTTTTGATTCTACAAAAAGGGGGAGAAGTGAATGTAAACTCACTAAATACTTGTCCAAAAATAAACTTTTTGGTTTAATGAGTTTAGGTTTTGTAATCATCAAAAAGGGGGAGATTGTTGACATAAATAAATGCCTAAAAACATTATCAATATTTATTCATATCTCTATGTTTTGATGATCACAAAATGTAAACTCATTAAAACATAAACTTATAAATTAAACAAGTACTTAGTTGTAAATATTCACTTCTACAACTAAAATCACTTAAGGTATGAATGAACTAATGCTTAATGCATTATATGATCAAAGGAACATTTCCTTAAAAACTAGATTTTTTATAAAACATCAAAAACATTTTATATATTTTTGAAAAACATTTTTGGTATTAAATAAAAATGTTTAATCTTTTATAAAAATATGAATTCAAATTTTTAACCAAAATCAGTTAAAATGTTCCAGAAAAACCTTCCCCACAAAAGGACAAAATTGGCCAACGTTCAGTAGGGGCGGCCCCCTTAATTTTGCTAGGCGGCCCCCTTAAAATTAAGGGGACCGCCCCCGCTCCAGTAGGCTCCAGCTGTCCAGTTTTTCTCCCTATAAATACCTGCCTTCCCCTGGATTTTTACTCACCTTTTGCACACTAAAACTTTCTGTTTTAAATCCTTGTATATACATTTCAAAATCCTTTGATCATATCTTATTAAGCATTGGTTTCTAAGTGATCCAAGCTTCCTACATACAAGTGCAAAAGAAGAATACTCCTTCAACATCTAGAGAAGAAGTATTGCAACTTAGCTATCTAAGTTGTGTGTGTCATCATTCATTTGTATATAAGTTGTATATTTGTTAGATAGTTGTGTGGGATAGGTTAGTGTGTAAGTAGTGAAGTTGTGTAGTTAAGGTGTGTAAGTAGTGAAGGTGTGAAGAAGTAGAAGTGTACATAGGTTGTGCTAAGTTGTGAAGAAGGTGTGAAGCCGTAGTATATAAGTTGTGAAGAAGTTGTGAATAAGTCGTGAAGTAGTCTTGAAGAAGTAGTCGTGAGGAAGTAGTCATGAAGAAGAAGTCGTGAAGTAGTCGTGAAAAGAAGTCGTGAAGAAGAAGTTGTGAAGAAGGTGTGATTAAGTTGTGTACTAGTTGTGAGATTGGTTCTAGCTACGATTAGAACCCGACATCTAGCTTTGTGTCGTTAAGCCGGTGTAAGCTAAAGTTGTGTAAGGTTTTCTCCGCCATAAGGGAGCTTGTTGACATAGTGAAGAAAACTCTCGAGTTAGGTGCTCGGGGAGTGGAGTAGGGCAAGGTAGGTGACCTTGTAGCCGAACCACTATAAATCTCTTGTGTCTCGGTTAGATCTTTCCATCTCTATCTTTCATTTGATTTACTTTACTTTACTTGCATTACTTACTTATATTTATCTATACTTGTTCATATTGTTTAAGAATTGAAGTCACATAATATCGAATCGAAGTTTTTAAAAGTAAACAAAAGTTTTCAAAATAAAATTTAAAAAGACGTAAAACTATTCAACCCCTCTTCTAGTTTTCCACAGAAAACGTGTAAATACGGATGAAAACGTGTAAAAATGGATGAAAACGTATAAATACCAAGGTTGCAAAAATCACGAATCGGTAGTCGGGCGGTCGACCACCTTGTAGCTTGTAATCGGTCTAGGCGGGATTAATCGGTGATTAATCGGATTGGCATTACAGACAAATTTTAGTTATTTCCGGCAAGTTTTGTGTATTTCCGGTAAGTTTTAGGTATTTTTGGCAAGGTATTTTCTAAAAAACAACTTGTAATAGTCTTAAACAGTTACTATAAGTGATCAAAATAAGTTTACAGTGAGTTTTGGGTACCTCCGGTAAGATTTATAGGTTTTCGGCAAGTTTGACCACCATTGATCACCGTTGACTACGGTTGACCTATTTGTTTGACCCAGTTACATAAATCGGCAAGGTCGGTGGCCTTGTAGCACCTAATCGTCGATTAATCGGCTTTGTAGACCTTTTTTTGCAACACTGGTAAATACGGACGAAAACGTGTAAATGGGGATGAAAACGTATAAAAACGGACGAAAACGTGTAAAAACGGACGAAAACGTGTAAATATGGACGAAAACGTATAAAAACGTGTAAATACGAATGAAAACGTGTAAAAACGGACGAAAACATGTAAAAAAAGACGAAAACGTGTAAATACGGACGAAAACATGTAAAAACGAACGAAAACATGCAAAAACGGATGAAATTTGTAAAAACAGACGAAAACGTATAAAGGACTAACGACCGTTAGTATAAAGGACTAACGGCCGTTACTTAATTGTCAAAAGATTTGAAAAAGAATATGACAAGGGCTTTTTGGTCATTTCAATTCGGATATGTACCGGATCCGTAACATATGCAAACAATAGTGACCGAATCAGTAAAAAAAAAAAACTTGAGTGAATGAAAGTGAAAAAACCACCAACTACAGTGACCATTTATGTAATTAATTCATTAATAAATTTGTTTCAAATTTTGGCCTCTTGACAAGTTTCTTATTGTTTCACTATTGTTCGTACGTACAAGTTTTATTGTAGAAGCTATTTTTGGAAAAGAAAACATCCAAAACAAACTATCTAAAATTTAACTTTTGATGTGCAAACAGTAGTTGAATTTTTTGCTAGAAAATGAACAGAAATATTACAAATACAATAACTTGTAGCCTTCATTTTAAACAATTTCATAACTATTGCTTTCCCTTCTATCGTTGAGTTAGAAGTAAAATTATAAGTATCAATCCCCTGATCCCCGGCAAAGGACGGGTTCGTGAGCAAACTCTTACCAACAACCGTAACTGTTGTGCTAACATCATGTCGTCCACGTGCCGGGATTGTATCCTCTATGATCGGTGCCTCAGCTACCAAAGATCCATGGTAAGTCACATAAGTCGTACTATTCCCATACTTAAATCCTCCATAGTTGGGATTGTCAACAGTTACCATTATCCCTAGCGTGACATTTGTATCCCTAAGATCAAACAAGTTTGTTGAGAACGAATCCAATGTGACACTTTGAGTGGTGATTTTGGGTTGTTTAGGCTTGAAAACAGTGAAGTAGAGAGTGACTGCTGTGACTGTGATGATTATTAGAAGAAGAAGAGTCACGACACAACATATCTGCAAAGGTCTGCTAAATTTAACCATGATCTATATTTTTTTTCATTTGCTAATAACTTAAGGTCCAAATATATATGTAACAAAGAGCATTGTACTATCCGAAACTGTAAGGAAAGTGGTAAGAAATATGATAGTTACAAGGTTGGGAAACGTTTCTTGTCTTGCACGGAGATAATTAAGAACAATGAAGCATCTCCAATTATAGCGTAATCTTTTTGGTTTTACTCACGTTAGAATTAAAATGCCTTCGCCTTGTCTCAAGTGGTTATAAAATTCAGTACAAACTATTATAAATGAATTAAGTTCATATTATGAGTAAAAGATTCTTATAAGTTTCTTTTTCATTCTTGTCAATTGAGTCGACTTTCAGGTTATTAACCCTAGTACCAAATAGCTTGCATTTTGTCAAGCTAACTTGAGGGCTCTAGGTAGGGCTGAGCAAACCAACCGAACGGACCGGACCGACCGAGACTGACCAAACCGAAGGACCAGCGGTCCAGTCTCGGTCTAGGTTTTTGGGCGAATTCGGTCTCGGACCGGTCCGGCGTACAAACCGACCATTTTGCCTTATTGGACCGGACTGACCACATTCGGTCTGGTCCTCGGTCTAAGATTTTTGCCTAACTCGGTCTTGGTCCGGTCCGATCCGGTTTTTGGATCGTGAGCACCCCTAGCTCTAGGTAGTAATTTTTTGTAGGGAAAATTACCAAACTAGACCCCGGGCCCTACGACTTATCACTATCCAGACCAAAAATTTTTGAAAATTCAAAATAGATCGAAGGCGACTCTTGTTTTGGGCAGCTCTTGTCTATTGACTAAAATACCCCTATGTACCAAACCTTATTACAAAATCAAAATTTCGATGACAAACCCAGATTCCAGTGACACCATTTACAAACCCAGATTCCGGTTATATTCAAACCACCACAAACAAATCCATGATTACAAACCCCTCTGTACATACATTACCCAGATTCCGGTTATATTCAAACTACCACAAATAAATCCATGATTACAAACCCCTCTGTACATAAATAAAATGCATGTGTTATCCAATTTCACATTAAACATCATCACAAACAAATCCACTGTCAAGAAACAGAAAAAAAATAAAATAAATAAATGAGCAGATCAAGCCATAACCAACAAACAAATCCATCACCAACCTATTCCCATTCTCCTTAAAAACCAACAAAACCCATATAATATCCTAATCTCATCTCCACAAAATCAATCCACCACTGCCTCGAACAACAAGTCTTATCCTATCTCACAACAACTACAAAATCGAACGAAAAAGGAAATGAGATCTCATATTCATTCAAAAAATGTATAGATCGTTAAAGATCTTGGGTGTTTGAACATAACCCAGCATAGATCATTTTGAAGTATAGATTCTCTTTATTTCCGAAAATAAAGAAAGAACAATAACAAATCTGTTATGTTCTATCTTTGATTCGTTGAAACAAAAACACAAAACGAAAAACCCTTAGGTTTGCACTATAGGAGCTTATGGAATGACCTTTGAAGGATTTGCTTTAGGTTTCTCCCTGTAGGAACTTCAGTTATTACCGGTGAGGATTGGGTAGATTGTATGATAAGGCATTTGTTAGCCATCTTTCTTCCGCATCACTCTGATTTGTGCCTCTGCTTTTAGTTAAGCCTTTACAAGATAATTCGTTCGGAGATTTAGAAGATTTAGCAAGATACGCAACATAATTTTAGAATGCTTGAAGACTTTTGTTGTAATGCCTTACAGGTTTCACTTTCTGATGTGACCGCATTCTTTCGAATTTCGATATCTGATTTGTTTGTAATTCGTCTAAATGCCTTTTCGTCTGTTCAGAGAATTCGTATAGGTATTAATCTGATGTGTTCGACACATTCTGTGGTTTCTGTTGCTATTGTTAAGCATATTTATGTCCCCTCTACGTTATTTGGTTTTGATATATCTACTTCTGTCTCTATGAGAAATCTTGTGATTATCCGTCACGAGTATCGGAATTTTCCAGTACGTTTTGAAGATATTTGAAGATAAGTTTCGTTCTGCTAATCTGATTCCTATGAGAATGTTTAATTCGGTATTATTCTGGATATGGATTTGTTGACTGAGCATCGAGATGCTAACAACGGTCATATTAGATTTGTCATCTTTGGCGAGTTGAGAAACTCAAAACTCTGTACCATGGTTCCCAACCTGGTAAACAATTGTGATCACTTTTGCTTTGAAAACTCGTACGTTAATCCATCGCGGTTGTGAAGATACTTCGTTTGATGAAACTCGCCTCGAGAGTTATTCGGTTGTTTGAAATTTTCGTGATGTATTCCTTAATGAACTACCAAGATTACCATCTGAATGTGAAGTTGTTTTAATCTGGTTATGAGAGTTTGTTTAGTCACGACTCGAGGTAGAATGTGATTGCAATAAAGGCATGTGTATATGATGCAAGTATTATGACGCTTGGCCAACGTGATAATAGTTACATCATATAAATTGGACTTATTGGGATCATAGGATATTTTGAGAAGTGCCTGAGAACGGTAAGTTATTTGAGTGAGAATTCTGTCCGCATAGAAAGACGTTTTGCCTAATTCTGAAACTCCGTATTTTATGACATTAGTTGAATGGAAAGAATTGAAGGACCAGCTTCTAGGAAGTGGTTTTATTTGTCCAAGGGTGTCTCCGTGTTGTGCACCAGTTTTATTCGTAAAGAAGAATGATTATAGTATGAGTTTGTGTATTGAGTTCTGAAAGCTGAATAGTATTACTGTTAGAACCGTTATCCATTACTTTGAATCGAAGATTTGTCAAATCAATTTCTGGATTTGAAGTTTCTCTATGATTGATTTAAGATCTGATTATTTTTTTCCCAGTTCCGTGTAAAGGAGCGAGATGTTCCTAGAATTGCTTTTCATATTCATTATGATCTCTACGAGCGTTCGGATGCCAATTGTATTGGTTATTGCTCCGACTGTTCATATGGACTTGATAAATCGCGTCTTTCATGAATAATTGGACAATTTGTCATAGTATGACATATTGGTATATTCAGAGACGAAAGAGAAACACGGGGATCATTTTCGTATTTTGTGTTGAAATCTCTACGTTAGAAGAAGCTCTATGTGATATTCTCGAAGAGTAAATTTTGATTGGGATGAAGAATGAGAGGAGAATTTTGAAAGGCTAAAAAGAGATTTGTCTTTACTCAAGAAGGAGACTTAGTTATGTCCTTATGCAACACGGGAAGATTATTGCTTATGCATCAATACAGCTAGAACCGTAGGAGGTGAACTATCCGACGCATGACTTGGGAGTGATTTGTGACAGACATGAAGAAGCTCAGAAGCAAGATGGTGGAATATGATCTATGTCAAAAGGCTTGAAGGAAGCTTTTTTTATTGAAGCACACAGTTCTATTTGCTTTATTCATCTTAGTTGTACTATTATGCATAGAGACTTGAAACAGAATTTTGATGGAATGGTATGAAGATGATTGTGACTATATTAGTGGCGAAGTGTTTAGCGTGTAGACAGGTTAATATTTAGCATCAGCATACAAGTGGTTTTCTTTAGCCTTTGGGTGTCCTTATCTGGAAGTGGGATTAAACCTTCATGGACTTTGTAACGGGAATTCCGCGCACATTTAGGAAGGACAACACGAATTGTGTTTTAGTGGATCGTTTGACTTGGTCGGCTCACTTGGAAGGTTGGCAGAGATTTATTTCGGCAGAAGATTATTCAAGCTACATGGCACGCCTGCAGTGATCGTGTCAGAGAATAGCGTTTTGCTTCACACTTTCATAAGAGATACAGAAGACTATGGGGATTGGACTCGGGATTTTAGTACGGATTCTCACCTTCAAACGGATGTACAAACAGAACAACTATTCGATCTTGGAAGATGTGTTGAGCGGGGAATTTGACAAGTGCTAGGTCTGGTTGTGTTGCTCACTAAGGTTGATGACATGCAAGTGACAAGGGTTTTCCTTTCGAAGTTTTGTAAGAACGGTGATGTGGAGCACCTTTTGGTTGAATTAAGTCGGAGAGGTACTAATTGAAGGTCCGGAGTTGATTACAGTGACTACTGGATTAGTTATCATTGTGGAAGAGAAATTTTGAAACTTTAGACCGGGAATTTGTGTGTTCCGGATGATTTTTCAGTACAGAAGAGTTAGACATTTGGCATATAAGGGAGATTTAGTTCGCGCTACGTTAGACCTTAGATTCGTTCTTATCCGTACGATTATCCTACCTTTTCATTATGCTGCGGATACGTTTTGATACTCTGATATGTGCTTAGTTGATTGTCAGTACGAATAGGTTACCCATCTCTTTATGAAACTCTTGATACATTTGGTAATTTTGATATGTGCTTCTCTGATTATTAGCAAGTGCCTTATTTCGTTCAGAATCTGGATAGAGTTGATGGAGTTTCTTACCGTTTAGCACTACCTCCGTATTTACCTTATGTGTGTATATGTTTCATGTATCTCTTTGTGAGATTACAACCGTCATCTGCTACGTATTTGTTTCATATTCGTTGGATCAGATTTGTTATGATTTGTGTTCTGTGGAGTGCCTGGGGCTATCCTAGTTTGTCGGGATCGAGTCATGAGAAATAAAACTATTCCGTTAGTGAAGATTCTTTTGGAAAAACCTCTCCGAGCGGGAGGCTAGTTATTGTCATTTCTTTTCGGGACTGGGTACGTGCCCGTCCAACTTGTGCGATTTCAATTTCGCGGACGAAATTTTCTTTTTAGAGGGGAAGAATTACAATAACCTAAAATATGAAACGACATTTGAACTTCTAATACGAACTTACCCTAAAGTCTATGAGTACTTGGCTAAATTAAACACTTATATTATGAAGTAAACTACAAAAATAAATGTCCTAATCCAAGGTATTATGGAATTCGACACAACCTATATTTAAATAAATATATCATACGTTAAAAGGTCTTCTATGGGACCGATTTCTTTTGTATCTTGTACACGATTTATACACTTAAAGATATGATCTCTTATTTGAAAGTTGTGAGTGAACTAGTCTTCCCTTATCCCCATGAAGCTCGGCATTATTTCCACAATATAACTCCTCATTTGTTGCTTATTTCTTCAAACCGTATTCCATTTCCATCTCTCACATTTAAACCCGAAAATACATACAAAATGGTAGCCTCATTTCTTCCCAGAAAAGAAGGTGCAAAGGGTGTAGCTAAGGTGGTGATCGACTTCTTGTTGTCCTAGCTTCGGTGTGATCGTGGTGAGGTGATCGACTTTGGTGTAACATTGGTTTTGATCGTGAGGTTTTGGTTCGAAAAGGTTGTCGGTGGTTGGTTCTTTGATTCGTCTTTTGATCTGTTTTGATATCGTTCCTAAGGTATTCGATATCTTTAGTTTTCATGCATGGGTATACGACTACATACATATATACACATAACCAGATTTAAAACTTACTATATGAATGACACTTTTAAGCTACATGAAATCATGAATTATAAAACCTATACATGTCTATCTTTGTTTATGTTTTGCCTTCCGAATCAGTTGTCATGCACGCACCTATATCTGGTCATTTAAACAATTATATGATCTCATTAATACATGACTAAAAACCTGAAGTAAACCTAAGCGAATAAGAATGGGACATGCATGGTTATTTACGTGGTTAAGGGTTGTGGTAATGCATGTGTCTCGTAATTGATTTGGTACGTGTATGAGTAAATATATGTCGACTTATTTCGGTTTTTGGGACATTCGAATCTGCTTGGATTATATGCCTACGATTTGGTTATTAAGCTCTAATGTTGATCTCTAGTATACGACTACAACCTGGGAATAAAACTAAAGAATTAAGATGGGGTGTGCATGTTTGTTACGTGAATAAGGGTGTGTTTGTGTGTGATTTTATGTGATTATGTTCATGTGGTGTCTCATTATTTGATTATGTACGTGCATGGGATAGTTGTGTCGTGGGGTGTAATCAACAAAAGTAAAACGTGTGAGTGTGTGTGTATTAATCGGATCAAAAGAGTAAAGAGTTAGGTTGTTTTGGTTTTGTTATTTCATGGCTTGTCTCGTTAAGTTGTGGTCGAATGGTGTGCTTGTGTGAGAGTTTTGAGTGGTCTAAAGTGGTCAATAAAACGTATGTACAAACTGGTTTTAAAAGGGTACAAGGAGTGGAAAATTGGTTAGTTAAGACTTGGGTCGTGTGGGCTTGTTTAGTGTCATTAAAAGTGTACCGAGAGAGGGTGTTTGTTGAGTTTGTGGTGTCTCGGCGTACTTAATTTGTAGAAGGTTTTCAAAATATATTTTGAATTCAATTTCTGTAATAAAGAGTCTTAAAACTTAAAGTTACACTTTAAACCTTAAATTTTTATAATTGTTATAATAAGCCCTAAACCTTGGTAATTTACACATTAAACCTAAACTATGATAATTGTCATTATTAACCTTTAACTTTACTTAATTATCAATTGTAACCCTAACTTATCAAAGTTACTAATTCGGGAAACTTACTAAATATGGAAAGTTACTAATTCGGGAAACTTACTAAATATGGAAAGTTACTAATTCGGGAAACTAACTAAATCTGGAAAGTTACTAAATATGGAAGGTTACTAAAATGGGAAAGTTCCTAAAAATAGAAAGAACCCCTAATCTAGATAACTATACGCACTAGACTTATAAATGAACTTATAAGTAATATGTGATCATTAATTTGTGTAGATTCTGTGAAGAATGAGTGATCCGTCTCTTGTGATCCTATTTACTCATTTGTTTGCATTTGCTGTTTGAGGTATTGATATTCTAACATTTCTCAGTAAGGATTCTGATCTCATGACTTCTCGATCCTTGACTTGATTCATTTGCTTGATATGATTCCGTTTGATCTGATTCGTTGATATGACCTGTTTGATATTATCATTTGATATGATTCTGTTTGCTATCCATTCTGTTATGATGATCTATATATTATCTCATTGATATGAGATTATGTTCTGTTGATATGCTCTGATTGATTGTGCTATAGTAGCTCTGTTATGATTATGGATAGCTTTGCTTTGCTTGTTCTGTTCTGTTGCCCAAGCTGTTTCTGAACTAGCCATGGAGGTATCATGGCCATGGCATTGAGGCACCAATGGCATGACACTTTCGGTGGAGGTGTGATTGATGCACGACGTTCCCTTCTGTTCTGATATATATATATGATTATTGCGCACATGGCCATTCTGTTATATGTATGTATAGTCTCGTACTTGCATATTGATGCGTGGTTTTGCGACCTTACAACAGGTTTTACCTCTCGAGGGATCTCAAGAGGCTTACAACCCCACCAGGCAGTGTACCTGACCGATGTAGTATAGTGTAGTGGTAAGTACGGGGGATTGATCGTTCTCCACAGGGAATAGTGTTCGTTAGGTATGAAAAATTACTCTAATAGGTCTAAGGGTGAGAGAAGATTCTTTTTATGTTTTTATATTTTTATGAAAGCAAGTAAAATCTCGGGTTTTAAGGAGTGGGCGGAATTAGTTGCTATTCAATTAACCCAAATACCTACGAATGCAAATAAAATAAAATGACGAAAAATGAAAATGTTGGTGAAAACTTATGTGGAGGGAAATGTGTTTACTTAGATTTCCTTACTCCCTAACTATCTTTTACCGGTTGATTAGTGTGTATTAGTCGCGTGGATGACGGGTGTATTCCTTAATACCATTCGTGGGGTGGCGTACGTACTTCCCCAACTCTACAAGCTCCTACTTCACTCCTATGTCGAGCCGGCTAGGAAGCTCCTAACATGGGATCACTAGAATTCGCTTGTGCATTAAATACAACCATAAAAACCTCTAGTACGCATTGGTTCATGTTTCTTAAGACGTTCAAGCAAGTTACCGAATAGGAAGTTAGCCAGTTTTCTTAAGCCTAACATAGATGAACAATCATCCAATACAACTAACAACACACTAATAACCAATAATCAATAGCTAGGTTTCATTAGATCTAAGCAAACACAAGATAAATCTAGCCTAACATGTTAAACAAAAGACAAGAATAAGATAGAATCAAACAACACATAGACATATTGAATGATTAATTGATAACTTATCTTCAATGTAACATGGAAGATCTCAAGGCAAAAAGCCTTGAAAGAGCTGCCAAATTCGTCCTAGGGTTTTCACACACAAAGTTCCCCAATAAGTTCCACACTAATGACAAAGAATTGCAAAACTATATATAGATTTTTGGATCTGACGGCGTCACGTTATGGAGTGTGACGCCGTCACCTCGCCGCTTTTAGGGTTCTCGGATGACCTTCTTGACGCCGTCCCTCTTTAGCTCTCCAAAATCCGTTCTGGCTTATCAAGGCTTGACGCCCTCATACTATGAACGTGACGCCGTCCCTCTTTAAATTATAACGTGACGAACTTGATCAAATTAAAGCGTGACGCCGTCAGAATTTCCATGCAATTTCTCTGGCTTATCATGAGTAAATTTCACATCCACCACTTTTGCCAAGCCATGACGCCGTCCAGGGTTAATCCTGACGCCGTCAAAGGTAACTTCCAGCATGATTTTTAGACTTTGTCGTTTTCTTCACTTTTATGCTCCAAAAACGTCCAAAATGCTTCCTTTTCCAGATTTCTTCTCAAAAGTACCTAAAATGACAAAAGGAACGATTTAGGGCGATATTTGATCAAATAAATACGATTTAGGGCTTAAATGACCCCTTAAAAGCGGTACACTTTTCGCTTCATCACATATGTATTCTGTTTTGCAGGGAGCGTATGGATGCATCCTAGGTATTTGTCTGGCTGGATATGGTTTGACTTAGTGATTGGTAGTGCGTGTCATGCACCCTATTTCACTTCTGGTACATTGGAGCTAGCTACTCCTTGTACAACTTATGATTTGACGGATATATGGATATGATATGATGTGATTATGTGACTAAGCATGTGGCATGCTTTCTGAGCTCGATGGGCATTTCTATTATGTTATATGATTGTTATTCTCTGTTTGATTCCGTTGACTTCATTATGATCTCCTTAGGTTTCACTATGATTTGCTTCTTATGGTATATGACATTTTGTTCAGTTGATCCTTGATCTCTTATTCGGTTGGCAGATGATATTCGTTCAGTAGGAACTTATGTTTCCTTTTCCCTATACTTATATATGTTGATTATTCGTTGGTTATATCTGTTCACTGGGCTTTTTAAGCTCAGCCGTATTTCTTTTTCTGCAGTAGGTTTTAGATTGGAAGCTGGGATTTAAGTGAAGAGTGCATATGAGCTCTTAGTGGACAACCCTGATGATAGATACCCATTTGCTTTTGGATTAGACTTGGATTTACTTTCAGTTAGATTTGGCTTGGATGTTGTATTTCAGTTTTGGAACTCATTATGTTTAGAGTCAGTATGTCGTTATTATTATTAGAACACCTTTGTAATTATTATGTTTATAAGTCTTCCGCTTGCGTTTGTATGTTCTGATTGACACCATAATATGACATTTTGACTCTTATCGGGTTGGGGTGTTACACGAGAAATCAAGTTCACAATATTTTTTTATATGTTTTACAAGAGGTATATACAAATTTATAACACACAAAAGATTATTTAGCGTATTAGACAATACTAGACTAATACAAGCGCAAAGCGACGGTTTATACCTAGAAATAATTATACTTGTTAACTTGGGTTTTGGCGTGACCACAAGAGTAAGAAGAAGTTTATGGTGTTATATAGTTGAAATTAGAATATTTTTTTTAGAAACTATTAAATAAAAAAATTTATATGTTTCAAAAATTATAAACCGATATGCCGAGTTTCTAAGACACTGTTTATAGGATTTGGCCTCATTTATTGATTTCCTAAGATACGGTTTATAGCATTAATACATCCGAGATGACAAAAAGTTATGTTTAGAAAAGTTTTCATTTCCATTACAAATTGCTATTTAAGATTAAAGTTATTTTTTTTTTTTTTTAAAAAAAGAAAAAAAGAAAAGGCATTATTAAGAGGGTATTTGATGTTTCACTGGGCATTATTTAAACATACACCCGTGGTTAATTTATACTACCTCCGTCCCAAAATAAGTGTCTAGTTTGACTTTTCAGAGTCAAACTGTTTCAACTTTGACTTTATCTATTTTTGCGGGTGTTATATAATACTTGATGCAAAATATATGAATAGATTGGGTTTTAAGTGTATTTTTCATCGGTATAATTTTTCATCAAGTATTATATAATACAAAAAAAATATTTTAGGTCAAAGTTGATCCTGTTTGACTCTGAAAAGTCAAACTGGACACTTATTTTGGGACGGAGAGAGTATTGTTTAAACCATGTATTTTATCAAAAGGTTTTGAATTCTTCATTAGTAAAATGTCTCCATTATTGTTTAAACCGTGTAAAATATGTTTATCCACAAGCCACATTTAAGATTTATTTAAGTTATTTATTTTAAGTGATATTAGAAAAGTCTCTAAAGTTTTCATTAATAAAATATATTTATTATTGTTTAAACCGTGTATTGTAATTTTATATTTAAAATTTATGTAAGTTAATTATTTTAAAAGGTATTTTGAGGAGTTAACTTTACTTAGTTTTAAAAGATTTAAGTTTTTAAGAATAGACAAATTTGTTTTATATATAGCAAAGAAGTAGTAAAGATAGTTGGGGTTGGTGTGTTTCACATGAAAGGACTTGTGGCTCAATTATACTATGCATCGTATCCATATACAGGTTTTCTTTATCCAGCAATGACATTCCATTGACATAATGTAGATTTTCTGATATTGTGCTATCTTAGTCATTTAAACACATTTCCATGTTTTAAGGCTAAACACAATGCATCGGTCGAGCTAGTCGGTCGACAACCAAACGACCGATCGTTTCCATTGTGGGGAGTCGGTCTCGACCGATTAGAAGCAAGTAAAGAAAGAAACTCGGTCTTGGTTGAGACCGAGTGCTACACCATTTTTTTTTCTTTTTTTGCTTTTTGATCCAAATTTCTAGCACTAGTATCTTGTTTAAAGTTTAAACATGCACAATTCAAAATAAAAATGGACCGTTGCATTTTAAGTAAAAAAATAATAATAAATAAACTTTACACATTATAAATACCACTTTCAAACACACCTTTGAAACACACACTTTCAAACAACAAATCAAACAAAAAAAAAATGGCTTGTAAACTTCCCCACACCGCCAAACAAATCCAAAACTTTGTCAAACAACAAGCTGAAAAAGAAGACAATGAACGCCAAGAGGCTATTGTCGAAGTGATTAAAAAGTTTGAACTCGCCAAACTACGCAAAAGACGTTTGAGAGAACGATACGTTGAGTGCAACGACATCTCGGACGACAGAAAATACGTGATCGACCAGTTTTGGTACGATGAATATCGTAAAGACGCTGCCGTTGTTGAGACGTTGTGGTCTTGTGTGAATCAGATACAGAACCAAATCTCCAACAAGATACGTTGGAGTTTTGAAGAGAATGTGGAAGCTGCTGCCGTTGAACAACAACAACAAAAATAAGAAGAACAACAACCTCATCTGGAGCACTTCCAACTAAATTTGGAGGAAAATGTGCAGCAAGGTGCATCAAGTTCATCTGCACAAAGAGTTGTTGAGCAACAACCTCATCTGGATCACTTTCAGCAAGGTTATGAGGGAAATGTGCAGGCTGCTGCTGATGAATGGAACTCTGAAGATGAGCGGGAGCTGAGCAGGTTGGAAGCTAAGTTAGACGAAGAGAGGTTGGCGAGCTATGATCCTTACGACGACGGTTACAACTCCAACAACTCTCAAACCTGGGATCACCCGGATTACAATTGAAGTATTAAGTTTTTAATTTAGTATTGTAATGTTTTAATTTCGTATCGTGTTGCATTTTTTATGTTTTTATTGTAATGTTTTAAGTTTTAAATTTAGTCTTGTAACTGTTGTGTTTTTATTAATGAAATTAATGTTTTATTAAGTTTGTTGTAAAAAAAAAAAAAAAAAAAAAAAAAATTGAACTTGGTCGCCCTCACTGTGGCACTGAATCGCCTGCAGGTCGCTGGAGAGAGAAAGCTGACGTGGCAGGAAAAATAGGAGGGATTGACCCTTTGCATTGTGTCTAGTTATTTAAACACATTTCCATGTTTTAAGTTTTTCATGATTTTACACATTGAGAGTTTGTGAAATGTGTAGGTTTCGGACTTGTGATTAAGTACGTTTGCCATCGATGACATTGGATCTATGTTAACATAGTACACTGCTTTGAAATACGAAAACCACAACATTCACTTTAGACCAACATTATTGCAAAATACCAACAAAAAAAGAAACATGAAACATTCAGCCATAATTGAGGCGAAAAATGTCATTTTGTACATAAAAGCTTCCTTGTGGCGTAGGGATCAAGTGAAACATCTGCAGATCGATAAATTAGGTCAAATAAGTTTAGAGACTAAATATTTGATAATTATTTTTTTGGAAAGGCAAATATTTGATAATTATTGATAACGAAATACATACAATGATACAAATTAAACTTATATGATTACTCGATTATTATTTGCATATTCAATTAACTAATTAAGTGATCATGATGCTTAACATAGACCTCTTTAAACATAGACCTGAGGGATATATTTAAAAAATTCCGACATGCTTAAATAATTTGTACCTTCAAAATTACTATACACCTCCTTAAATTTAACTGTTTCCAACCGAACATATGGGATACTTTGATTGCGTGTTTTTAAGTTTTAAACATAACCTTACAACTACAAATAGCAACACCTTTAAAAGAGTCGTGATATTTAAAACTAACAATGAGACCTACATCATACATTTTTTTGACAAGTGTCTTGCAAATTGTGTTATTTCCCACCAATTAATTTTTCAAATGTACCAATCACATCTTTAGATCTAATTTTATGTCTAGTTTTTTGGCATACAAATCATTTTTCCATTTAAAATATATACAATCATATTAACGGTTAATGTTTAACAAACTAACCCGTTAATTTTCAATGTTTTGGCGGTTAAATTTCTTTATGCATGGTTGGTTATAAATCCCTAAATCTCGTAAACCTGTATTGTCTTAGGAAAAGCTCTAGGAAAATGTTTGATTATATGGTGTTACATATGCATTTGATTTAATTTATCTAACAGTTTCCCGAATGATTTGATATATATGTCGAGAAAACGTATTCTTGCATTATAATGAATACTTATACCAATATTTTCTTATTGTGGAATTGATATGACAAGATGCGTCAAACATTGAAATGGAACCTTTCCTAGTATAAAGAATGAAAAAAAGACCTGGCTAAATCGAAGAAGATGTTCTTCACCAGCAAGTTGAAGGCTACCGCTGACAAACACGGCTATGCCACCAGCGAACGACGATGGCTGCGTGTCAATGGTGCTAATATGATGTTGACATTTGTCAAAAGGCAGTTGACTAATTTTAGAACAAATGTTCTCAACCCCTTGTAGCTTTTGACCTTCAAAAGTTAGCATGGATGATTGATGGTAAAGTGAAGCAAGAGATGATCTATCAGTATCAAATAAATGATAGTAATGTTCTACAAAAGCCCTTCCCACCATTTCCACTTGTTCTTCCATTATGTCTTGTTTGGTTTTTTCCTTAGGGTAGATAATATAAGGGGGTGCATGGTGGAGGTCATACATGCATGGAATATTAACTGCTGCAATGCCACGCAAAGTTGCTTAAAGCGTACCACTTTGAGATTGGCTTTTAGTTAAATAATAAAACAATAAGAATATAACATATAAGGTTGAAGAGTGAACCAAACTCGTTGATGAAGAAGTATACAGCTCTTGGTCGATTGCCCAATAATCTAAAGATTGTGGGTTCAAATCTCGTTAGAGACATATGTGAAATATGTTGTGTAGGTAGTAAAAATTTATCGTTCAAAAAAAATAAAAATATAATTAAAAAATGTGTTCTTTTCTTCTTAAGAGTATGCGTACTGGGCGCTGAAGCACCCAAATTCACCATCAACAACGCCCAACAGCGCCCCCTCCTCCAAAACGGAGGGGCGCTGTTGAATGAAAAAATCGTTTTCTCGTGGTTCTGACAGAGCTGGTTTGGTTGTGTTATTCAAGGAAGAAAGCCGTTTGCAACGGCTAAAAATGCAACGGATCCTTTTTTTTTTCCTTCACTCATTTTCACTATATAAACACACAAACATATTTTTTTTACACCAAAACAATCTTAAAAACAATCCTCTCTAAACAAATTTTATACAATCTTTCACCTTTTTATACAATGGGTTCTCCTTCGACGTCCGAACTTATTTTTGAAACTAGTTCGGATGATGATTTCTCCGACCGAGAACTAGAAGTGGTGTCTCTTGCTGCTGGGGCTGTAGCTATGTACGTCGCTCAAAACCCACCAAAACCGATCCGAAGAAGAACAAAAGTTTATCGAGACCGTTTTGAGGCCAACGAAAGGTTGATGAAAGATTATTTCCACCCAACGGAGCCAACGTACGATGACAGAGCATTTAGGCGCCGTTTTAGAATGAGCAAACGGTTATTTTTGCGTATCGCAAATGATTTGGAGGCGCATTTCGATTATTTTAAACAAAAACCCGACGGATTGGGTAACCCGGGGTTCACGTCGATACAAAAGTGCACAGCTGCTATGCGGGTGATCGGTTACAGTGTCACCACCGACATCAACGACGAGTATTTAAAGATGGCCGAGAAAACGTGTCGGGACACAATTGAGCATTTTACAACAGGTAAAAAAAATCTCTTTATCTATTTATTGTTTTTCTTATATATTTATTGTTTTTCTTATATATTTATATAGTTATATATTTATATATTTGTTGTTTTTCTTATATATTTATATATATTTATATATTTATATATTTATATATTCATTGTTTTTTACAATAGGAATTAAAGCCTTGTACGAGAAGAGGTATTTAAGAAAGCCGACAAAAAGTGATTTGATGAAAATATACGATGTGCACCAAGAGGTTCATGGCATACCCGGTATGATGGGTAGTATAGATTGCATGCATTGGGCATGGTCTAACTGTCCAAGTGCTTGGCGAGGTCAATACCACGGGGGAAGCCACAAAGGTCCAACACTAGTTCTTCAAGCCGTTTGCTCATACGATCTATGGATATGGAGTGCTTACTTTGGTATCCCCGGCTCTCTTAACGATATCAACATTTTAGAGCAATCACCCGTCCTCGAGGACATCATCTCAGGTACCGCGCCGTCTCTCGGTTTTTATCTATGACAATTCATCAGGTTTATTTTGGGTGCCGGTATATACCCGGAATACTCGTTCATCATGAAAACGATGTCACAGCCGATCGATCCTAAAAAAGATAACTGGAGAAAAGTACAAGAATCGGCAAGAAAGGACATAGAAAGATGTTTCGGTGTTCTAAAAAAACGTTTCGCGTTTGTGTCGAATCCTTGTCGTTTATGGACGAAGGATAATGTTGGGTATGCTTCTCGCACCAAAATGTGACAACATATTTGGGGTTACATTAGTTATCTTATTTGCCACAAACACATGGACTAAATGTGTCATTATTGTAAAGTCATGTCTTTTGGCCCTATAAATACCCCTCCTAGACTTCACTAGGAGGGTTGAAGCTTGTGTGTGTTATTTCCCTTTTCTTATTATCAATAAACAACCAGGTTTTCCATCTCTCTCACTCTACACTTTCTCTCACTAACTTCAACAATGAAGATGATAATCTTTCATTGTACCCGACCTCCCGATTCACAATATTTCATCCAAAACACGATCCATCAATTGGTATCAAAGCCTTGGTATTAGTTTTGGTTGATTTGCGTGATTTCTTCTTGTCAAATTCGTATTTTTGTGTGGATCTAAACTGTTTTTGAATCTGTTGCATTACTGCTGTTACTGGTCAATAATTTCTTGTCGAATAGTATAATCTATAGTTTCTCAACAGTTGGATTCAACTTTATCATTTTTCCCTTTAAATGTATCTGGTCTATATTCATTTAATCATTTTTTTTTTATTTATTTATTTTTATTTTTTATTTTTTTTTAAAGAGGAAACTTGAATGATTTTATTAATGATAGTGAAAATGAAAAACACACAAGCTTCAACCCTCCTAGTGAAGTCTAGGAAGGGTATATATAGGGCCAAAACACATGACTTTACAATAATGACATTTTTAGTCCATGTGTTTGTGGCAAATAAGATAACTAATGTAATCACAAATATGTTATCACATTTTGGTGCGAGAAGCATACCCAACAGATAAGATTAAGGATGTTATGCGTGCGTGCCTCATTCTACACAACATGATATTAGAGGACGAAGGACGGGCCTTTTGTCAAGATTATCACCCGGGCGAAGAAAACGAACCACTGCCGGGATTAACCCCCGAAGAAGCCTTAGAACACTCGGCCTACGTACGAAGCCACGTGCGTCACCACGCACTATTGGCGGATTTGATCGAGGAAGCGTGGGTTAACCGAAAAATGTTGTCCGATGAGGAGGAGGATGAGGACGAGAACGATTACGATGACGTTAACGACGATTCCGATGATTAGTAGGTTTTGTTTTTTTAATTGTAATTTCGTTTTTATTTGTAATGGTTTTATTTTAAATTATGTGTGACTTTTTTTTTTTAATTGTAATGTTTTAGAGTTTATTTTAATAAAATTGTATTTTTATTTATATTATTTACTATTATTAATTAGTTTTTATTGATTAAAAAAAATAAAAAAAGAAAACAAAAAAAGTGCCACGTGTCAAACAACCCCCCACTCTCCACTACACCACTTTTTCAACAAAGCCCCATCCTACCCCCCACATGCCACGTGTCGAACAACCCCTCACTCTCCACTTCTCCCCACTACACATACTCTAAGCCTTTCTAGGTTGTTTATACACAATTTCCTTCAAAAAGATTTTTTTTTTTTTTTTTTTTTTTTTTTTTTTTTTTTTTTGAAAGGCCCTTCAGAAAGAACATTAATGTGTTCACTACTTTAAGTTACTATACCCAAAAATAATTATTAGAATGCTCATCACCTGCAACACGGTTCAGATAGATCCTGTATGAGCAAAATCTTATAATGTACTGTAGAAGTTTTGTACAGTATATTATATAATCACTTTTTCCAGAAATTAAACTATACTAATAATTGCCGGCTAAAATTAATATTACATGAAGATTATATTATATTTGGATTTACATAGAGGTGGAAGGCAAACGATCAACAAGCTGTGCCGTTAGTTCTTTTTGGATTGCAAAACTAATTCTTTTGAAAACTACATCTATGGATCTAGGTGTCATAACATTACTATGCATAACTAGCAGGGTACCCGCACATTGCAGCGGCGGGTACCCTGAAACTAAAATTTCTGGTGTGCAACGTTTTATGATTATACGTATTTCGTGACAATAACTTTACGAATGATGATAGTTTTAAGTGGGAATAACTTTGAGCAATAACAAAATATTTCATAGAAAAATAGTAGGGTACAAGAGTGATGCTGCTACAAATATGTAATTTAAAGACGATAGTCCTTAATATTATAGAGGCTTTTGTTTTGACAAACTGTATTTGTATCGTAGCAAAAATCCTTTTTGAATGATTACATTGTATCACTTTTATTTGTCTATGTATATGTGCGCCGTTTTTATATAAAGTTTACGTTTTTTTTTTTTTTTTATATCGTATGAGTTTGGATCGATCATTCATGTCACCAACACAATTCTTACAATTTATGCATAAAAGTTTACCAACATTTCACACATTAAAACAAATATTTTTTCTAAGCTTTTAATCGATAAGCCTTGTCCGGTCTACAATTCTTTGGTCTCATTTAAAATAACAAACTAAATATGGAAGTATCTAAACCAAGGTACAATTATAGATCGGTTCGGAATTAAACACTCCGAAGCCACAAAACACACAAAAAACGACCAAGAACACAATAAACTCAACAAATTACCATTGGATCTCGACACCAAACGGTGTATCTTGAATAGAAACACATGTTTTCTGGTGGAGGTTCACGTTTACTAAGCTCAAAAGAGATCAAAACACAACCTAAAACCCATCTTGAAAGATCTACACTAATTCCCATTAGTAGCTTATCCAAAATTTCTTATAACACAATAACAATTCATTTGGATAGTAAGTCCACTTAAAAAAAAATAATAAAGAAATAAAAAAATAAAAAATAAATAAAAAATTACCAAGCCCAAAACACTTTACCCTAGTCATTCGTTATATATATATATAACTCAAATGTAGCATTTTCACAACCCTAATCTTATAACATGCGCAGTCAAATACACCTTATCTCTCCAAAAGTAAATGTAACTGCATACTCATCTTCATCACATATCCATCTAAAGGCAACCACTTACAAATGGAGTCACTTTATCTCCTTCTTAAACACACGAGTAGCCACTTCAACCCACATCTTAACTCCTCATTTCAGCAACTCAAATACTACTCACAAACCACAGTTTTGTTATCTCTTATCCATGCGAAACACACAGCAACAATATCAAACAGGAAAAGCTCATGTCTCATCCCTCCTTAACATAAAACGCACACCTCCTAAACACAAACGCCACCAACCTTATAACTCCACTTGAATTACACACAAGAACCAAACCCAACAAGAACGCCTTTTTTACTTCGTTCTCTTTGCTGCAGTTCGAACACCATACCGTCTTGTTTCTTCTCGTTACAGCTTCAAAAACTCACAGAGAGGTCTCGGGTAGGTATATGTTTGTGTTTCGTTTAAGATCTATGATGAGTGTTTGTAAGATCTATAAAGATCTTTAATTCTTGTTATGAAAACACACTGAGATCTTGTATATATATATTTTTTTGCATTTTGAAACTGAGTTCAAATTATATGTGGGGAGTGATGTGAGTTGTAAGTTTGTCTCATTGTTGGCTGATGTTGGTTATGATAGACTTTAGGACAACCGAAACGACACAAATACGAAACACAGTCGTGGCAGAGGTAGAGATGTGTTTCGGTGGCATGTGGTTGTGTGGGTGGAAGTGATTTTTTTGGTGTGTTTTATTTTTTTTGTTTGGGTTATATATGGTTGGGAGGTTACGGGAAGGAGTAAATATGGCGATGATGGTGTCAAGGCTGTTACAACTTACAATTCAATGGGCTGTTACAGTAAATTTAATTTCCAGGAAGTTACAAGTATTGATTAAGGTAGTAAAGATTATAGGGGTGTTACAAGTTTATAGAATTGAATGCACTTAATTTTCAGTGTTGTTACAAGTTTATAGAATTGAAAAATTTTAATTTCTAAGGATGTTACAAGTTTAGAGAATTGAAGACAATTCTTTCCTTAATAAGCAACTCTTGAGTCTGAATTTTTTAAGCCTTCCTTTTTTGGAATGGCCTAAATGCATTATAAAGTAGTTAAGATGTTAAATGTAGATACATTGAATATTTGATGAGAATCTTACACACTGCAACTTGGACTACAACTTGCATATCAACTTGGTTTGTGGTTTGGTCATGCATGATGTCAATGGGCAAGCAAACATGTCTATAAAAGGCAATGAAGGGCAGCTTCATTCTTCATCCTATTCTCATTTCTACTTTCACATAGTGTCTCCTAGATTGTGAGTTAAAGTGAGAGTTTAGTATATTTTCAAGTTACAAGAGATTAGTATTGTATTATCCCTGTAACTAGAGAGAAATTGTAACTCCTAATTTTTTACATAGTGAAACGTACTTTCCTACTCGTGGTTTTTACCGTATTGGGATTTTCCACATCAAATCCGTATGTCATCTTTTATTATATTTCATATTTTAGTTATAGGTTTGCTTTAATCCGGTGTCACTTTTCTGAACAAGTGGTATCAAGAACTAAGGTTGGGTGTGTGTATAATTATTTATTGTATGCTCTGATGTTGCCACTAATAAGTGAACCCTCCACATCAAAAGATAAGTAAGATTATACTCACTCAAAAGGTGTTCGTTACTATTATTAACAAATAATAATTTTGTCGAAAACTAGATTTTGGTTGTAGCAATGGCGGCGAAATTTGAAATAGAAAAATTCAATGGGAATAATTTCACGTTGTGGAAATTAAAAATGAAGGCTATCCTTAGAAAGGATAAATATGTAGCGGCAATTGATGAAAGGCCAGCTGAGGTCACGGATGACAATAAATGTGACGAGATGGACGGAAATGCTATTGCAAATCTTCATCTAGCATTAGCAAATGGAGTTTTGTCAAGATACGATTCATCATTTTTAAGCGTTATGGTGAAAAACCGAGATGTATGCCAATACCCATAGATTTTCTTGCTTGAGTAACATTTCTAAACACCTCACGAAAAAGAAACAAAGTATAATTCACTCAATCACTCATTTATTTAGGTAGTGTAGTATATATAAGAGAAATCACACTCATTGCTCCGTCATGATCCGTTTATTACCATAGGCTTGTACAAGAAACAAAACTCAACCGACGTGGCGTAAGCGCCAAGTGTAAACATCTAAAGAGGTCTTTTATTCGGGTTGTAATGTACAGGCTTTGAGGTTGTACCGGGCTTATGTTTAAATATCTCATACAAGAACATATTAGATCGCTAACGTGAATTCTTGATTTACTCGAACAACGGATGGTCACTAGGGCATATCTTGGATTGCTGGCGCGCTATTCACATAACGGATGGTCACCAAAATACACACTAGATCGCTGACGCATCATTCGATCAATCAAAAACCGGATGGTCACTAAAATATTAATGCAATGTGGAAAACTAGAAGGGGGGGGTTGAATAGTTTTACGTCATTTTTATTTTATTATGAAAAATTTGTTTCCTTTTAAAATATTAGATTTGAGTTTATATGAAAAATTATACTTGAACAATATTATTAATTATATGTGTATCCTTTTAGATTTGTTATAAAAGTTTTCTTTTCATGAATGGAGTTTTAAATTGATCTTTATGTGAAATCAACTTATAATTAATACTAACAGTTATATATGCCTATATGTATGAAAGTAATGACGATATAAAAAAATAAGTAAGAGATGGAAAGATCAAACCGAGACACGAGGGATTTATAGTGGTTCGGCTACAAGGACACCTTCCTTGCTGTACTCCACTCCCCAAGCACACCTTGCTCGAGAGTTTTCTTCACAACTTCAACAAGCTCCCTTATGGCGGAGAAAACCTTACACAACTTTGGCTTACACTGGTTTAACGACACAAAGCAAAATGTCGAGTTCTAATCGTAGCTAGAACCAATCTCACGACTTCAATCACAACTTGTTCACGACTTCTTCACGACATCAACACAACGGCTTCACGACTTCTACACGACCACTTCACAACTTCTAAGCTACGGCTTCACGACTTCTACACAACAACTTCACAACTTCTAAGCTGCGGCTTCACGACTTCTACATGATGACTTCACAACTTCTAAGCTATGGCTTCACGACTTCTACACCACGACTTCACAACTTCTAAGCTATGGCTTCACGACTTCTACATGACGACTTCACAACTTCTAAGATATGGCTTCATGACTTCTACATGACGACTTCACAACTTCTAGGCTACGGCTTCACGACTTCTACATGACGACTTCACAACTTCTAAGCTACGGCTTCACGACTTCTACACCGCAACTTCACAACTTCTACACCATGGCTTTACAACTTCTACATGACTTCTTTACACCACAACTACTTATACACCTTCTTCACTACTTACACACTATACATATCTAGTCACTTATGTTCACCCCTAATATACACACCTTAAACACAAATGAATGATTTACAAATTTTACTAAACTAACAACTTAAGTAACAAGATGATACTAAGTTGTAATACTTCTAGTCTTTATTGATAGAAGTATTCTTCTTTTGCACAAGGATGGTGTAAGCTTAGATCACTTGGAAACCAATGCTTAAGATTATATGATCAAAGGGTTTTTGAAGATATGAAATGAGATCTCAACAGAAAGTTTTTAGTGCAAAAGGTAAGGAAAAATGCCAGAGAAAAACCAACATTTATAGGCAAAATCTGAGAGCTACTGGAGCGGGGGCGGTCCCCTTAATTTTAAGGGGACCGCCTTGTATAATTAAGGGGGCCACCCCTGCCGAACGTTGCCCAGTTTTGTCTTTTTGTGGGGAAAGTTTTTCTGGGACATTTTTGCCATTTTTGGTTGAAAATTTGAATTCATATATTTATATTAGATTAAACATATTTATTTAATACCAAAAATGTTTTTCAAAAATATATAAAATGTTTTTGACATTTTATAAAAAGTTTAAAGATTAAGAAAATATTCCTTTGATCATATAATGCATTAAGCACTTGTTTATTCATACCTTATGTGATTAAGTTGTAGAAATGAATATTTACAACTAAATACTTGTTTATTTGATAAGTTTATGTTTAATGAGTTTACATTTTGTGATTATCAAAACATAGAGATATGAATAAGTATGAATAATGTTTTTAGGCATTACTTATGTCAACAATCTCCCCCTTTTTGATGATTACAAAACTAAAACTCATTAAATCCAAAAAGTTATTTTTGGACAAGTATTTAGTGAGTTTATATTCACTTCTCCCCCTTTTTGTAGAATCAAAAAGGTTATGCCGACAAGTTTTTGAGACAAAATTTGTCGGGACGAGAACTCCCCCTTGATGTGTGCTCCCCCTCGTTTGAGGGCACCAAGGAATCGATATATGGAATACTTGCAAGAAAAATATTAGAAGCACAAGCATGCATATATATCATAATATCACATATAAGGTCAATAAGCATAGCAAACATATATTAAGAGCATACAACAAAGCATTCATTAATAGAAAATCATAATTATTGATACAACATATATTTTGCTTATAGCATACAATAAGTAGAAAATTTTAAATTGCCTAAGAGATCCATTGGACTTGCTTGAGACATGAAAACTTGGATGAGTGGTGATGGAGTGTTTGAAATGGTGATGAGTGATGAGGGTGAGGATGTTGGATTAATGGAGGTGTATGTTTGGGTGTATGGATGTTGGAGAGAGTGTTGGTGGAGGACTTGGAGGTGGAGAGCTTGGAGTTGACCATGTTGTATGAGGGTTTTGATGTTGTTCAAGTGGTGGTGTTGGATTAGATCTAGTGAGAAGATACTCAATCCAAGTGAGACGCTCATTTAAGGTGATGGTTTGATTTTGGAGAAAGATGCAACAAGGACAATTGTTGACATGTTTCTCAATTTGACTCAAGTTATGTGGTGATGATGGTAATGATGGAGAGATGGACGGTGATGGGTCTAAGTTGCTTTGAGCAAGGTGCAAAGCAAGGAGAGCATTAAGCTCATGGGCTTCCTTGAGTTCTTCAATGAACTTCAAGTGTTGAGTGGAGGGTGATGATGATGAAGAGTGGTTGTTATTTGGTGGAGGTGGTGGTGACACTATTGGTGGTGGAGACATTTGTGAACTTGGGTAATCATGAGCGGATGAGGGTGGACATATAGATGAAGTGGATGTTCCAAGAGTGGTGAGTGTTTTTAATGGTGCATTGGTGGGTTGAGTGTGAGTGATATTGGGATTGTTGTTTTGAGATTGATCATTGGGTGATGAAGGTGTAGGGATGGATGATTGGTTATGTGTGTGAAAGGGTTCATTAGGATGAGGTTTAGGTGTTGGTTGAGTTTGAGCAACATCATTTGTTGGGTTATGGCAAGTGTCAAGCTTCCTCCTCCAAATGGGCCTCACTGAGATTTTAGCAACTCTCGAAGGCTTGGATCTTGGGTGGTTAGATAATGACATGTTTGAATGGATGATATGAATGAGCATTTATGATGGAGAGGGGTATGTATGGTGTAGGGATGATGTGATTGTAGAAGGTAAATTTTGGTGGGTGATTTGGGACAAAATGTGTTTGTGAATATTGGGAAGTATAAGATAAAATGGGTTGGAAATTGAAAAAGAAAATAGTAATCCGTCACTCCAGATGGCCGGTCCCCTTAAATAGGGGCCGGTCCCCTTAAAATTAAGGGGGCCGCCTATGTATTTAAGGGGGCCGCCCATCTGCTGATTTCCAGATTACCAGAAATGGGTTTTTGGCAAAAATTTGTAGAAAAGGTTGTGTTTTTGGGTTTAGTTTCAAGCAAGTCCAACTTATTTTGAGGCAATTTAGAATTTAATAACTTATGTATGCTAAGCATATTCATTAAGCATTTTTATCTAGCAAGCAACCTACTCATTAAGCATATAACATATATATATATATATATATATATATATATATATATAATATATATATATATATATATATATATATATATATATATATATATATATATATATATATAATATATATATATATATATATATTAGACAAGAAAATAATACATAGCACCTAGTAATTCATAGTATCATATTTAGGAAGATGTCAGTTAATTAATCCTAATGAATATCTATGTGCAAGGGAACGGGGAGTTGTGATAGCATGGACTTCTAGACTTGTACCAAGTGAGATCTTAGTGGATAAATCATGGTTTTTCAAATTTAGTTCACTTATAAATGTCACATACACAAATATAGATGACAGATATGAGATCACCATGCATGATTTAAATAAATGTTTTTAGCATTATTCAACAATGTTTGCGAGTAGGTTTTATGTGGATGTGAAAAATATATTAATGAAATAGTTTTGGCTTTATTTCAAAATGTTTTTATGAGGAAAGAAAACATATTTTTCCAATCTTTGGTTTTTGATAAACACGTAATTATGGACACAAGTTTGGAAGAAAGGTAGGATGGTGAAACATGTTTAATAGAAATGTGTCATAGTCTTTTGAAAAATCATTTTTCTAAAATGTGAAGTTTTTGCAAATTTAAAAACAAGTCCCATTAATTATAGGTTTAAAAATAGTGGTTTATAAAAGATCTCATGCTCAAGGGTATTGGTTAAGTCTATTGTCACATGCTACATCTTTCTACATATCCTATGGCATTTAAGCATGTATTATGACTAAATACAAAAATACATCATATCAGAGTAGTTAGAGAAAAACAAAAGCTATTATAATGACAATGCATTCAACAACTAAACAAATAATTACGAAGGCATGCAGTCAAATCACATAGGAGCAAGTAAACATCTAGAAATTTTATATATGCAAGATGACATAAATCTAGGAATGAAAAGCTCTAGTGAAAAGCAAAGTTCATAACAGTAAACTATCGTTAGGTATATTTAGGAAGAATAATGTATTCAAGTTGGAGAATGAGTATGAGACTATTACTAGTGGTGCTCAATTCAGGCTAAACACGACCGTTTTTACGGGTTACACACACCCAACTTCTCACATAGAAGCAATTCAACCGTTAGGTCAAATTGAGTTTTTAGTCAATAGATTCTCTAGTAGTCATTCTCTTTTTAGAAGAAATTAAGTTCCTAAATTTACCTATCGAAGAGTACCAAATATGAAGATTGCTTGGTTTACTAATACTTAGGGGGGCTAACTAAAGGGTTTCTAGTTCATTAAGCCACAGAACGAATATAACTAAAGTGTAAAGGCAAAGCAACCTATCAGACTAAGCGTATCCTAAGGCATTAATAAGATTATATGCATGAAGTAATTACTTATGAAATTTAAAAAGAGAACTTACCTCACGTCCTAGCTTTTCTTCGTAATGTCTCAGATGATGATCGACGTGTGAATGATAGGTGAGTCTTCAAGATAACCAAGGTGTGAAAGTATATCATGGCAAGCTTCTAACACCTTATTTAAACCGAAGTGGCTTGACCCGAACATGTCTTGTACTGGACTCATTTGATATCTTAGCCTTGATGCATATAACGTCTTATGTAGAATCTTCCACATTTAGACGAGATGGCAAGAGAATCCATAAATATTCCACTACGTCACTAGCTATTTCTTGAGATGGATTATCATGTGAGATATTGAGTGAGACTCAAGATTAGATAATTCATTTGTCTTCACGCGCATGTTTCGAATGTGAGTAGGTAAACGTAAGATAGAGTTCCTTTCCTTTGAGCGTTACGTCACCTAATCAATTAAAACAACTTGGTACCCGGATTCTCATGGGTCCGAAATGGTTTGTTGAGGACATCCATTGCATTTGTATGCACATGGTGAGGATGTCGCCAAGGAGTACAAGAATTCCTTAACAGTTTGTTTTAATGTACAAACAGTGGATTTCTTGACTTACATCATTTATGATCATTGTAACTAATCCTATTTCTAAATTTCTCTACTAGGTTTTTCAATTTTAATTTGTTTTGATTTACTAGTTGATGAGTTATCTGAACTGAATCCTAAACCGGTTTTATCATTGAATGGCTTTTGACAACTTAGTAAGTATTTAAGAGATTTGGAGCTTTCTTCAAATTTAGCTAATATTTTTGCTCTTTCATTTAATCTTTTAATTTCAAGTTTATAATCCTGACATGTTTTGCATTCTAGATCAATTTCAATATTACTTTCAAGTCTAGACATTTTATCTTCTAAAATTATTTCTTTTTCAAGATTACTTTCAAAAGATTTTGATGATTCATGTTTAGAAATAGTTTTTAGATCTATGTTGCAAAAATGTTTAAACTCATTTTCTAGTTTTGAAAATTCTAAAATGAATGGATCATAGCAAAAATGTTCGGTTTTGGATTGTACCTTATTTGGAGATTTATCTAATTTGCATTCGTCACATGCCGGATGATGATCTTCTCCTTCGTCTGTGTCACTCCATGATTTTGGATTGAGTTCACTTTGGAGTTGATTCATGTAGTCTTCGTCGTTAATACCTTCATTAACAACATTTGAACTAGTAGCACATGTATCTATTTTATCTAAATGTTTATCTATTAAATTTTCTAAGATAACAAATTCATGTACAAGATCAAAATCCTCATCTTTGGCTTGACATTTTTCTTGATGAAAGTTTAATAAATTTTTTCAAATATCATTTGCCGTTTTACAGAAGGATATTCTTTCATATTCAACTTTCGGCAAGGTTTTATAAATAATTATTTTAGCTTTATTATTTATGTCATTCTTTGTTTTCAAATAATCAATTTGACTTTCAAAATCCGTTTTTGTTTGTCATTCAAAATCCGTTTTTGTTTGATTTTCAAAATTCGTTTTTGTTTAACTTTCAAAATCACCAACCGAAATGACATGCCAAAGATCTAGATCAATCGATTTCACATAAGTTTCAAATTTATTTTTCCATTCAAGAAAAGTATAGTTTTCAAAAAGCGGTGGTTTTTAAATAGATTCCCCTTCTAAATATCTTTCGGATTCCATAGATCGTTTCAAGTTTTAAAATTCAGTATATTTTAAAAATCTTGATTGACGTGGCTCCTGATACCAATTGTAGAAAACTAGAAGGGAGGGGGGGTTGAATAGTTTTACGTCATTTTTATTTTATTATAAAAACTTTGTTTCCTTTTAAAATCTTAGATTTGAGTTTATATGAAAAATTATACTTGAACAATATTATTAATTATATGTGTATCCTTTTAGATTTGTTATAAAAGTTTTCTTTTCATGAATGGAGTTTTAAATTGATCTTTATGTGAAATCAACTTCTAATTAATACTAACAGTTATATATGCCTATATGTATGAAAGTAATGACGATATAAAGAAATAAGTAAGAGATGGAAAGATCAAACCGAGACACGAGGGATTTATAGTGGTTCGGCTACAAGGACACCTTCCTTGCCCTACTCCACTCCCCGAGCACATCTTGCTCGAGAGTTTTCTTCACTACTTCAACAAGCTCCCTTATGGCGGAGAAAACCTTACACAACTTTGGCTTACACTGGTTTAACGACACAAAGCTAAATGTCGAGTTCTAATCGTAGCTAGAACCAATCTCACGACTTCAATCACAACTTGTTCACGACTTATTCACGACTTCTTCACGACGGCTTCACAACATCAACACAACGGCTTCACGACTTCTACACGACCACTTCACAACTTCTAAGCTACGGCTTCACGACTTCTACATAACAACTTCACAACTTCTAAGCTGCGGCTTCATGACTTCTACATGATGACTTCACAACTTCTAAGCTATGGCTTCACGACTTCTACACCACGACTTCACAACTTCTAAGCTATGGCTTCACGACTTCTACATGACGACTTCACAACTTCTATGCTATGGCTTCATGACGACTTCACAACTTCTAGGCTACGGCTTCACGACTTCTACATGACGACTTCACAACTTCTAAGCTACGGCTTCACGACTTCTACACCGCAACTTCACAACTTCTACACCATGGCTTGACAACTTCTATATGACTTCTTTACACCACAACTACTTATACACCTTCTTCACTACTTACACACTATACATATCTAGTCACTTATGTTCACCCCTAATATACACACCTTATACACAAATGAATGATTTACAAATTTTACTAAACTAACAACTTAAGTAACAAGATGATACTAAGTTGTAATACTTCTAGTCTTGATTGATAGAAGTATTCTTCTTTTGCACAAGGATGGTGGAAGCTTGGATCACTTGGAAACCAATGCTTAAGATTATATGATCAAAGGGTTTTTGAAGATATGAAATGAGATCTACAACAGAAAGTTTTTAGTGCAAAAGGTAAGGAAAAATGCCAGAGAAAAACCAGTATTTATAGGCAAAATCTGGGAGCTACTGGAGCGGGGGCGGTCCCCTTAATTTTAAGGGGACCGCCTTGTATAATTAAGGGGGCCGCCCCTGCCGAACGTTGCCCAGTTTTGTCTTTTTGTGGGGAAGGTTTTTCTGGGACATTTTTGCCATTTTTGGTTGAAAATTTGAATTCATATATTTATATTAGATTAAACATATTTATTTAATACCAAAAATGTTTTTCAAAAATATATAAAATGTTTTTGACATTTTATAAAAAGTTTAAAGATTAAGAAAATATTCCTTTGATCATATAATGCATTAAGCACTTGTTTATTCATACCTTAAGTGATTAAGTTGTAGAAATGAATATTTACAACTAAATACTTGTTTATTTGATATGTTTATGTTTAATGAGTTTACATTTTGTGATTATCAAAACATACAGATATGAATAAGTATGAATAATTTTTTTAGGCATTACTTATGTCAACATGCACTACATATTTTCACAAAGCCATCACTATATCCGGATGCTCGAAAGCTAACAATGAATAAAGTAATTTAGTAAGGGTATGGATAAGACATGGGAGTATTTATGAAATTGGTTTTAAAAGAAAAATAAAGTCAAGTCTAAGTCCCATTGTTGCTAGTTACCGAACAAACCGCAAACCCGTAAATGATTATAGTTAACAACTTCCTCTTCTTTGAACTTTCCCATATCGATACATCGATTCGCCATAATAATATTCCTCATATTTAGCTCATTGGCTAACAACAAATCACATAACTTTCTTTCTTCATCTTCATATATAGCACATTGGCTATAATTGTCACCTTATAGTTGCGATAACTTATCTTCTTCTTTTTTCCTTTTTTTTAATACTTTTTTTTTTTCTTCTTCATACATACACATCTTCCCCCCACACTTCATATAAGCATACACCACAAAAATACAAATAAGAAGTATGCATCCTTCGTCTTTGTCGGAATGGCACACACAACTGGCAAAGTGTGGCTAACTATCAATCATAAAAAACAATCCAACATTCCAAGCAACTAGCAACCACCATTTAGACTTCGACTAAGGGTTATGCTAAGGTTTAAAGTGTAAAATATTTTTGTATTTTTCTGGATGTAACACAAATGAAAAGGATTGGTTCAGAGGGTGAACTAAGGGTATCTAGCGCTAAAGATAAACGCTAACAAATGGGTTCCAAATACGAGGTTAACTAACCGATGTGGTTAGCAAAAATTATTTTGTAAACGGATGGCCATTTGGTGTTATTCCTAAGGATGCCTCTTTATCATACGAATACACTTATATCACACGAATGTGATCTTACTGCGGTCTGGTAATGATTTACAAGTACAAGTTCTAGAATAAATAAAATCACCGGCACACTCATAGCAAAAGATCCAAGCATAAAAGATGTATGCTATATACAAAACAGGCTCAAATCCTCACATATTAGTGGAAAGGGCTATAATATATGCTAGCAAATGTTAGCGATCCCAGAATGGATTGCAATATTAATCGTGACACATATCAATTTTTTCAAAATTACATATTTCACCAGTGGATTGATCCAATTATTCTAATATATTATCCTAAAAGCGTGAAAACAATTAGATCACAAGGGCAAACAAGTATACAAAATTTTAAATTGGCCCCAAAAATTATAAATTTGAAGAGTAGTTTCATTTTTTCTATTTACTTTCCCCCACACTTAAGTTAAGCATTGTCCAAAATGTAATGAAAATTAACTTCAAAGCATGTAAAATTGGGAAAATAAATAAATAAATAGTCCAAGAGAAGCGAAACTTTTCGGGCAAAGAAATCGCGATCGAACTCTATATGATAAGGTGCTAAGCAAATGCTAGCATAAGCTTATGAGATCAATCAATTTCTCATTCAATAAAACATCTCCACACCAAGTATAATATCACCAATAATCCAATCTCCAAGAGCTTATTAAATCTGCAAAATAAACTAAACTACAAAAAACGCGTAAAATTCTAAAACTCACTTTCGTAGGCATCATGGTTGCATTTAGCGTATGCAACAAACCTTTTAAACCCCTCGGTGGCCTGAGCGGACGAGTGAATTCTCGTGAGGGTTTTCAGTGAACATACCCACAAAGTTCAAAACATTTTTATTTTTAAAACAAATACTTATTTATTCACAACGTACTTAATTAACAAAATTTAAAATGAAAAAAAAAATACAAATTTAAGTAGAATAAAAGAAGTGATGCTCTTGCAAAAACCAAAAGACATTTAAACTTATTCGATCTAAACACAAACACACAAGAACAAAATATGAAAAATGAAAATAACATTTTTTTTTTACCGATTGGTCCATCCGATCGGTCAGAGGATCTAACCGATCGGTTGGGTTGGTTTCCCTTGGGCCAATTTTTACCGAGAGCTCCAACCGATCGGCATGGATTCCATCCGATTTGGTTGGCACTCTGGTGACCAATTTTTTTATTTATTTATTTATTTTTATTATTTTTTTTTAATAATTTTCAGTTATAAACTTTTATTGACAAAATAAAACAAAAAGACATAAGGTAACGAATACGAAAATAGACACAAGTAAATAAAACACATAAACACATATGTACTAGAAGAACATCAAGAACATAATATGACACTTAAAACAAAAATAAGCAAATAAAAGCACGATCACAGAAAATAACAAGCACATAGACGCAAGTAAACATAATTAATCACGTAACACAAATCAAAACAAAACAATCTAAAACAAGATAGTCTTATTCAAAATTAATATGAAACTAATCCGAACAAGAAGAACACGAACAAATAACACAGAGACATGAAAGAGATCACATAACATATAAAACATAAAACTCACAAAACAAGAAAAACACAAACTAGAAAAAAAAATTGGTTCAAAAGCCTCCAACCGAATCGGTTACGGGTGGTGACCGATCGGTTGGAGTGGTTTGGGTGGTTTTTTCGCAAACACTTTCGAGCACATTTAGCAAACTTTTAAATGCGTATTTTTAGAACACATGAAACGAAATCCCAACATCAAAAAATTTGATTTTTAAGCCAAGATCATTTAAGCAATTATGAGAAATGAGAAATTTTTTTTAGACAAGGAGGAAGAGAGGCAATTAAGCAATCATCATGAGAAAACAAGCAAGCAAGCAATCAAACAAGAACAAAGAAACAATCATTTATGAGCAAGAGCAATATAGCATTCGAACAAATTAGCAAACAAGCAATCGATCAATATATCAAGGAAACGAACAAACAAGCAAACAAACAAACACCTAAGAACAAAAACCAAATCCCCGGCAACGGCGCCAAAAACTTGATGCGCTCCATCGAAGCTTTAAATTTATAATCAAGAATTACCGATAAACTAGGAATACATTCGGAAAAGTATACCCTAGTCATATGTAGTATTGGGGTTGGTAAGTCAAGGTTGTCCCAAGAGACTTGGTTGCACTCAAGTATCGTTTGTTTGTTTAAGCAAGTAACAAGTTGATGGTTATGATTGTCACGGATCAAACCAACAAGAAAAGCAATATAAGAATAATCACACAAAGAACATACATGTTTGGACAAATGATCACATGGATATTAGGATGGTTAGTTTGGAAAACATATTATCAAAAGTAATCCTTACGACCTTTAGAACCAATAATAATTTAGTGTTTTATAAATCAAATATGTATAAGCCTCAATCAAATGGTCATGTCATGAGCCTTATGCCTATAACAAGAAAGAATCCTTTTGAACTTTAGACTTTGATGTTATTAATTCGTGAAGTTCCATTTACTTGAAAAATGATTAGAACACATATTCAAAAGATGCCTTTCGACCCTTAATCTAAATTAAACTTTCACTTGTTATGTTTATTAAGTTTCTCATACAATCGTCACAAAGTACAAGACCAAAACATTCGTCGACTAATGAATTGAAATCAACCACTATTGAGAACCCTTTCGACATTTAGACTCAACAATGACTAATCAAGACAATAAACAAGACAAGTTCCAATTTAACCAAATATGATGTTATCATCATATTCCAAACAAACACTACAAATATCCAAACATCCCTTTATCACAAGTTATCATAATATCCAAACAAGTATACAAAACTATTCCATGGTTATTTCAATCAAATACAAATATTCAACAATCATGGTAATCATAAACATCATGAAATATAAAAGTAACAAGGTTTACCCAAAGTATGAATTACAATAGGAAAAGGTAAAGGATTTATAGAAACCTTCAACCATCCAATCAACTATACGCTTTCTACCAAGCCGAAAAATAATACCCAACACCTTCTTCCATGTGTTTGAGCCTTCTTCTGAAAATGGCAGAGGTTGGTGGTCTTTTGGGAGAGATAAGTTGGTGAAAATTCGTCCTTAAGGGTGGAGGGTAGAATTTCACAATGAAAACCAAGCCTAAGCACTCATATATATAGTAGAAATCAACCCTTAGTCTCTAAGTATGAAACTTGGGTACTAAGTGTCATAAAATACCAGCAAATGGAGTAAATGGAGGTAAGTGATCGGGCTTGGGGCTTAATGACACGTAATAATGCATTAAAAATAACTTGGGAAGGTCAGATTGGTCCATTCGATTGGATACGGGACCATACCGATCAGATGGATGAAAAAGTTAGCCCCATCCGAATCGGTTGCGGGCCAATACCGATCGGATGGGGCATTTTCACCAGAAATGATAAACACGAAAGTTGTAGATCCTTCTCTCCCGGTTCCGTGGCCACTTGAATCATCTAAATCCGACTTCGTATGCTCAAATTATGGCCAAAATGGTGGAGGTGTGTCGGAAACAACGAGTCTTCCATTATGGAGAACGTGAATCCACCATACTACCAACCACGAAATTCACCCACTCCAATAAAAAATGACATATTGATGTTCCAACAACATCAAGATGAACCTCTCTATGATTGATGAACTCGTTTTAAATATTTACTCCGAAAAGTCCCTCATCATATCTTCAATTTATTGTCCCAAATTCAAATATTTTACCATCGTGTGACGTGTCAACCACTATACCCTAATGGACATGGACCATCCTGAAGATGGGAAATTTAGGGAATTAAATGCTGAAGAAGCATGGAAAATCATTGAGGATTTAGCTCAAAGAGAATATGGATGGGACAACCCAACAAACGTCATTACAGATAAATTAATAACAAGTTTGAGGGATCAAGCAAGAAGTTTGTTTGGGGATAAAAAGGTTAGAGTTGAGATACCTAGGAACATGTCATTGTTAGGTGACACCATAATACAAGATGAACACATAGGTAATCAAGATAAGATGGAGGATAGAGTAGAAAATCCAAGTCCACAAAGTACCCCACAAGTCCCACCATCACTTGATGTACACACACCGCCTGTGACTTACCCGGAAGAAGTAGAAGAGTCTATAGGAACCCCAATTGAAGTAGAACCTTTAGAAGAAACACAACTTGAGTATATAGGTTTGAATACTTGTAGTCATAACCTTTCTCTTAGTTCTATGGAAGTTCCTAGTTTTGATGAACCGGAGCCTCAACCAAAGCCGTTACCCAATTTTCCATCCTTAGATGTGAATTTAGGAATTGAAATAGGCCCCGATCCAACCATCAAACCATATAGTCCGGGTAGTTTTGGGATAAAGGTAGTAGACTCTAAACCATGTGGAGTGGAAGCAAATATAGGAGTGAACCATGACCTTACATACTTACATCACCCATTTATGATAGATCACAAGAAACATTATGGGTTTAAACTGGGTTTATTAGGTAAAGATGGATCCCTAACTAGGAGTCTCTCGAAGTTGATAAAAGATGATCCCTTTTTAAGAGAAAACTTTGATTTACCCATTGGCCCAAATGAATTAAGTAAGGTTAAGATGAAAGGAGCATACCCCTTTGAGCATATAATTCATCCACCACTCTTTCCTCACGCGGCATACTACCACCGAGTTGGTGTGTATCGCTACTATCACCCGCACTTAATCTTAAGTGTAGGGAAAACTTCCCTTTTATCCATTAAGTAAGGATAGAGTCAGGCTCGTGACTCGAACAAAAACAAGCGCTTCTTGGGAGGCAACCTATGTTTTATTGTTTGATTGTTTGTTTTTATTTTGTTTTTTTTTATATATATGCTCCATCATAATTGTTTATCGTTCATGTTTCAAATAATTTTGTGAAAATGCTTTATTTTGTTTTTAACCTCGTATTAATTGCATATAAAGGATTTTACAAAAAGATACTTGTAGGGAAGATCATATTGGTTAACAAGAACAAATTCGAACATGAAAGTTAACAATTATTGATTAGCATATATTTTTGTGTGTTTGTTAGAGTCAAATGCTTGTATCGAGTAATAATGAATGTTCTGCAGTTTTCAAGGTTTTAATAATCAGATTTTTCCAGAAACAAAACGTAAAAATACTGTCAGGTCAAACCAGACGACGTCAGGCACTGTAGCAGCACAGTTTTCCTAGATTTTGTTTTTCTACTAGAACTTAATTAAAAAAAAATCAGAATTTTAAATTTCCAGGAATCTGTAAACATTTATTTTGCAAGCATTATATCTTACATTTCTTTCTAGGAATTAGTTTTTATATATATAGTATTTACCGCCAATTTTATGCGAGGTTTCGTGTTTGTTTTCTTAGTATATTACAGATTATGTTGGACAAGAAGATAAAGATAAAGTATGATGAGCGTTTATTTCATTTATTTTCTTGGAGGAGGATTTAACCATGTTTTCACATCGTCCATGCCGAGCAAATCAGGGGAGTATTAATTTCTTTCATCTATTTTATTTTCCCTTTGTCATAACTTTGATAATTTTCAAGAACATTCAGGACAATGTTCAATTTAAGTGTAGGTGGGTAAAATGGGATACCTTAGATACTATAACTTCACTTGAAGTTTGTTTTGTCTTTAAGTAAATGTGTAATAAAACTAAAAGAAATACTTGTTAGGGCAATTTTGACACCAAATTAATTTTTTTTACAACATATAGGAGTGAAACTCTCGTTTTAATAAGCATCTCATGGATAGGAATTATATAGCTAGCACAAAAATTCTATCACTCAAAAATTTCCACCCCAAAAATGTGAGGTTCGCCTTTAGATCTTTAGGAAAAAGCATTTACCTTTAATGCTTATAAGTGTACCGGTAGTATATAGATTCTAGAACTTGCGTTTGTGATACATCCCGAGATCACTAGTGAGACTACATTCGTGTAGTTAGAATTTACTAAATGATAAGAGGCACTAGGATAACCCTTGTTTTAAACCTGTTTTATAATTACGTTGGCTTCATTAGTCATGTAATTTTACCACACCTTTGCGATGTACTCATCTTTAGTACACAATACCCCTAGTACACCCCTCAGAGCCTATCTTTTTCGCGGTTCTTGTGATATTTCAGTGGATTTCGAAATATTAATGAAGAACATTGTTTACAATCCACCCCCAAATGTACAACCAAATCGCCTTAGCCTACCTTGTATGCACTTATCTTTAGTGCATTATTGTTACAACTTATTTGTTAAACCCTTTGTCAATTATCTAATTGGTTACATGGTTGCTAAGTCGAGTCATATCTTGTAAATACAATTTTGGGACAATTGGGACTCATGGGTAAAGTACTAGTTGTTATGGAGTAATGGGGAAGAATGTCAATGATTATTACCCCCATATGTATGTTAATGTTTAAGGTACTCCAAGTGTTTTGATTTTCCTAATTCGGGTCATTAGTTAGTTATATGTAAAGTATGTAAAAGTTCAAGTGTAGGGAGGTTGCAAGTAATCCCTTTGATGTATTATTTCGGATGGTAGGGCAAGAGTGTATGAATATATATATATATATATATATATATATATATATATATATATATATAATATATATATATATATATATATATATATAACAGGATAAACATGACTAGATAAAGCCACATCATCACAATTAAGTCCACGCCAGCACAATTAAGTCCACGTCAAAGGCCACATCATCACAATAAGTCCACGTATGCAATATCCGCATGCTAATTTATGGGTAAAAAAATCACATGCATGGATTCGAACTCAATACCATGTTTATATTATGTTGTGTGTTACCCACTGAACCACCTTAATTTTTTGGTTACATTATGCAGACGAATTTCTATAAAGGATACTACGCAATCATCGTATTTTTAGTATTTGATAAGTATGGAAATTATTCAGTGTGATCTTTGCCCGTTTTGGATTCAGCTTCTATCTTTTTAAACCTAATTCTACATTATATATATGGCTTATTATGTCATATCATAACCCATTCACAAACACACATTATACATGATCCATATATCAATATGCAACCACAAAGACATTCAGCAAGGTTGTCAAGATCAAACGCTAAGAAAACGTCTGAAACTGGGACGCAAAAGAAGAAAAGCAAAAACACTACAGTTGATTCATCGGGTATTTTTTTTTAATAAACAGTTAGACCTTCATTGTTTGGTTATGAATATGCATCGTATTATGAGTTAAACATTGATTATTTTTTTATGAATATGAACCATATTATGAACTGTTTATATACGTTTGAATTATGTGTTACTAAAAAACGCTAACATTATTAAGTTTAAATTAGCAGTACTAAAGTGAAAGTTAATACTGCTATAATGAGTTTAAACGAGCATTATATACTTTTGAAATATGTGTTACTAAAAAACGCTAACAGTACTAAGTTTAAAGTAGCAGTACTAAATTGAAAGTTAATACTGCTATAATAAGTTTAAAGGAGCAGTACTAACTTGCAAGTTAGTACTGCTGTAACATAATTGTTAAAGGAGCAGTACTAACTTGCAAGTTAGTACTGCTGTAACCTAATTGTTATAGTATGTATGATTATGTTTCTAGATGTAATTAAGAATTTTTTGTGTGCAAATTTTTAGCAGCAACAGAGGAGGCAAACGACAAAATTATACTGGATTCAGCAAGTGGTTTGTTTATTAACAGATAAACATGCATGCTTTTAAACATATTAGACATTCATTGCATAACTCATAATTTTAAATCAGCATGATTCATATATATTAATTAGATTAACAATTACATCCTCTTTAATTTACAGTGTTGAATGAAGCACCATGTGATAATCAGGAGAATAAAAGCCAGCAAGGTATTTTATCAGTTAACACAATTTTTTAATTATTTTGTATTGTTAAAATCACATAAAAATAAATACTCTTTAATAGATGGATGTATGTTTGAGAGTGACACACCTGAAAAAAGATCTAGAACTCATGGTCTCAATTTAGAAAACCCGCCAAAAGGTAGTTATGTTATAAACAAATTTAGATTTTAATATTTTTATAACTATTAATATAAAGAGTTATAGTAATAATATGGTGAGTGATCGACAGGATGCAATAAACTTGCATTGGGAAATACTCATAAGATGTATGGTAAACATGATTCCAATCTAGATATCTAGTCAACAAGTAATTTGTCAAAACATCATGAAGAAAAGAGTGTTGCAGGTTTGTTTGGTTGTTATTTGTTTTTTATATTTTAACATACTCAGTTACCAAAATTCAATATATAATTTAACTTATTTGTTTATCTCATGTAATAGATGCATGCATGTTTGAAAGTGATACTCCTAAAAGGAACTCTAGATCACATATGTTGAATTTAGGAGGGCAACAGAAGTTAGAATCTGAAATGATGTCCTATAACAGAAGTCGTCAAAAAGATTTGAGACCTCCAACAAGGGGTATTATACTTACACAATTAAGTACTTTTGTGTGGTTACATAATGTTAATAATATAGTAGTATTATAATGAAATCTTTACTGTTTGACAGTAGTGAATGCATTGCCGAAGATAGCACAAGAACAGACATACTCAAAGCATTTAAGGTTTCAGAATCATTCTTCTAGTTTTAAAACCCCATCAGTAGGTATTTTGATTATACTTAAAGGAATGTATATATATTTAAAAATGAATTACAATACAAGTTTATACTCATTATATTGCAGGAGTTAAGCCACAACAATCAAGGAACAGTAGGTTACATTCTGCCAGTTTTGGAAAGACCACACCAAGTCTATATTAATAAAGAACACGTTGTACATTATAATTATTTTTTACATATTAAATTTTTATTATAATTTTAAAACATGTTATGTTTTATGCATTATTTTGTAGTGCCTAAATCGCATTATCAGAAAAACAATGGAATGCACAATTCTAACTCTCAGTATGTTTCACCAGGTATTTAGATATCAAGAATTATGCATTTACATTATTGTGTTAAATCACTATATAACTGTATTATGTATGGTTTAATTTAACAGCAGCTAAGATCAAGGAACGAATAATAACTGCCATTAGCTAAATCAGTCCAATGGTTGATGGTATGGTAAAAAAAGCAAGGTGTATTTCTTTATGGCATTCCCACAAGTTGAATGAAGAACACGATCCATATAGTTTGGATTGTGTCTTCCAAGAAAAAGATGTGATTTTACATTTATAATAAATAACAAGTATTCTTTTTTTTTTTGGTTTTTTTTAATAAAGTATATTTGGAAAAATTGTATAAACAGGGCGACCGAATTCAGGTTTACATAAAAAAAGAATTGATGTTTAAGTTTGAACCCCTTCTTCAAGAGGGTCAGTGTTTATCATCTCTGATTTTGGTGTGGCGGAAAACAGTGGAAGATTGCCGTTGCTTCCCAATAGGTGGAAAATTTCGTTTTACAAAGGAACAGAAGTGACTAGAACAGATCAAATTGATGATAACTTTGTTGGATTTATAAATGAACCATTCACACGTATCTTAGACAACAACAATGAGTATCATGAACATGATTGTGTTGGTATGTATTTTATGTTTTCCTTCATTAGCAAACTTTTTGAGTTTAAGATTTTATTAACAGTGACATTTTGTATAAATTTATTGCAGACGTGATTGGAACAGTTGTTGCTATTGGAAACATTGTAACTGTCAATAGCACTGGAGGTCCTAAAATTCGTAGGACAGTTGTTATAGAAGATGCTGAGTGAGTACATATATATACAGTTTTTAAGAATAAATATAAAACACAATATTTGTGTAATAATATTTTTAAATTTCAATATACAGATTTTACAGACTTGATTGTACTTTCTAGGACAATTAGGCGCAAATATGGAATGCATATGATGAGAAACTTGAAGAAGTTGGGCATCTAGACATCCTTTTGATGTTAGCGAAAGTTAATACTGGGATAGTAAGTTTAAAATATATTTATTGTAAATTGAATACATTAAATTATGTTATATATAGTTGATACAATTGTTCATGGAACTTGATGATTAAATACAAACAAGCCTGCAATACACAATGCTCTATTTGGATCAAAGATCTATATTAATAGAAGAATACCCCAGCTACTGTCTTTCCGAAAGCGGTAATATTTTTAACACATGTATATTTGATTTTAAATGTACATGTAATTACATGTGAAATCCTAAATGTCTAAAATGTTCACATTTTGCAGCTATGAAACACAGGATGGTTATGATGCGACTCAGTTCCGCATTGAAGCTTATGCGTGTTGTTACACCTGCGGAGTTTATGCATGGATGCTTAAAGAAAATGGTTGGTATGATTCGTAGCATTGAACCGGTAAGAAATCATTGATTTATGAAAATTTGAGACATGAAATTTCTGCATTCAACTTTGTATTAATACTGCGTAAAAAAATGATAAACAATCAATTTAACCAAAATGCAGAAAACACATTGTGTTGTTTATGCAACTGAGCACAACATACAATATGAAAATGGATGGGCTTATACAGCTTGCAAGTCATGCAACAGTAGAGTTTCTGCAATTACTTCTGAAGGAAACAATTTTTCAAGAAACAAGAAACAACTGTGGTATTGTAAGAAGCATGGAGAAACATACGCAGTTGCATCAAGGTATGAAACCTACCCGTCTAATAAAAAACAAAAATCTAAATCCCCCGTACCGAATATAAAAATACAAAACTGAATATTCTTTATGTTTCATGTGTAGGTTCAAAATCATTATTCGTATAGTTGATGAAACTGGCACTGCACAAATTGTGCTTTTTGACAACAATGTGCATAAGATGACTAATTTGACCGCGTTTGAACTCATGCAACAACATGGCATGGATACGGATCAATATTTTCCATATGAGCTTGATCAAATCATTGGAAAACGATATCTTTTTAAGATTTTGTATTCTGAGTTTAACCACAACAATAACAACCACATATATCGAGGTGAAAAAGTTACTGAAGATGTTGATACAATCAACTACTTTAAGAACGGCTTGCTAGAGGACGAGGTTTTGACACTGCATTATTCTATTATCTGTTGATTCATATATCCCAAGTTGTTACAAATTGAACTTTTCGTTGTCAAATAAAAAAGGAAGCCGAAGATTACTTGCAAGATGACGAAGATTATTTTGAAGATGATGAAAATGTTCCAGATGATGCTGACGATGAGTTATATGAGGACGATGAGTTATATGAGGACGATGATGGCAATGCAAAATTATCTGCAGATATGAATGAGGTATTATATGCGTATTTTAAATACAATAACGCAATATCTTTATTTGAAAAAAATTATGTATTACTATTTTTTTTATACATTATAGGCTGTTGAAGATGGCTTTACAAACACATCATATGGTATCGATGAGGTAGTATAATATTTAATAGTTAAATTCATTCAACATGACAACATGCATGAAAATGAAACTTAATTTTCGCCCTATCTTGAAATCACCACAGGAAAACAATTTAAATCAAACCAGGTGTGGTACCTTGGATGCCGCTACAACATTATCGATCGATATGAATGAGGTATCATTCACTACTTTAATAAATAGATGTTTACTCATATTCTTAGATCCATTTGACTCCGTTACATGTTTAAAATTAAACTTTTATATTATTAACCATGTTTTAATAAAAAACAGGAAGGAGATGTTGACAACGGTGTCCCTACCATGGTCAAACCACATGAATGTGATAAAAAAAAGAAGCCGTGAAATGGTTGACCAACCAAATTATGAAACAGGAGATGAAGAGGATGATGCACATCAGAATAAAAAATTGAATACAAGCATCATTGAAAAGGATGTGTGATCTGAAACATAATTCATTTAGTTTTATCATTCCACGTTTAATTTACATTGAACAATTGTTTTTCGTTTAGCAGTTATTTTGTTACTGGATTTTTATTTGGTTTTTTATATTACAAATTACATTATATTGTTTGTTTGGTTGTATTCCATTTTTGGCTTAATGAGAATTCTTAGTGATTTTTAGGTGTAGTATATTAGACTTGATTATTTTGTTAGCTTCTATAGTGGTTAATAAGTTTACATGAGCAGTAGTAACTTTCAAGTTAGTACTTATCCTTTAAACTTAGTACTGTTAAAGTTTTTTATCAGGATTCAGTGCCTTCATAATTTGTTAGACAACGAAAAAGGAATATGATATATGTTGTTTGTTAATACAAATATAGTCCTAAAAACGTTATTTATATTTTACGATCTTTATTTAGTTTTGTTAATGACAATTACAAAGTATATCTTTTAGCAAATTATAAATACTAGCTAAAGTCTCTTTAAAACACATTTTACATTTCACAAGTTTACTTAGAATTACATTTTACACATCTACTAGTTTATTTCCTTAAAAGGAAACTTTATTTTTAAAATGATACAATGACATCATGGCATGCATCATACATAGATTATGTGATATCTTAGTTAGATCTTCAAGCAAGATAGTTGACTTTGGAAGATTTTGATGTGACATAACAAAGATGTGGAGGATACAGCTGGATTTGGAAAGATATCCATAAACTCTTAGCTGTCATGTTTGGCTGAACCAAACGACATCAAAGACGGATCCCTTTTATGGGATCCGCCGGATCCGCCGACTGTTCACCAGCTTGCCTATAAATAGCAAGCTGATCATTTGGACACACCATCACTCATATAGCCTAACATGCATACTCATTCATTTACATATCATCTAACATTTATCATTCATTCATTTCATTGATCTTTCCTTTTGTTGCAAAGGAGATTAAGCATCAAAGTTCAACACAGACGTGTAAAACCTTTGGCATAGTTACTGTGTGATATAGTTGTAGTTCACACATCATTATTTGTATCATTTATCTCAGTGAGTGTGGTTGTTTACCCTTGTGAAAGAACCAAACGGGAGTGGTTGTACCCTTGTAAAGAACTCGACATCTAGCTTAGTGTCGGTAATTGTATAGGTGACGTTAGGTTGGTTCTACCTTGAAATAGAACCCGGTGTTTAGCTTAGTACCGGAAACGGAAGTAAGCAACATGTAAAGGTTTTCTCCACCTTAAAAGGAGTATGTTTCTTAGTGAAGGATAACTCTCGAGTTAAAGGCTAGGGGAAGTGGAGTAGGGCAAGGAAAAGAGTCCTTGTAGCCGAACCACTATAAACATCCGTGTTGTGTGGTTTGATCATTTCTCTCTTTAATTCTTGTATATATTGTTTGATTATTTTTGTGTGCATAGTTTGATTGAATTCACATAAGTTACAAAATGGTTTAATCTAATTTTAAACGGTAAAACTATTCAACCCCCCCCCCCTTCCAGTTTTCCACAATTGGTACCAGAGCGGTGTTACTCAAGAAATTTAAAATATATTGTATTTTAAAACTTGAAACGATCAAATGGATTTTGAAAACTTTAAAGAAGGGCAATGATGAACTCAAATAAATACATTTTATTACCATCATTTATCCTATTTATTTGACTTGTTTTATTATATTTTCTGTGAGAATTGATACGTTAATGTTTACTTTTGTAATTCTCAGATAAAAACAAGTATTATGTGAAACTTGGCGATTTTGGACTAATTATGGAGCAAAACATGCAAGAAGTTAAGAGTCTACTGAAATGTACAAGATCAAGACATTCTGCTCCAGATACGCCGCATCATACATATTATATACGGCGCATCACTATCAAGATTTCACAAGATATTATCCAAGACAGCAAGGACATGCGCCGCATCTAAGAACGGAGTTACGCCGCATCTTCTGGCGGTGTACGAATATTCTGGAATATAATAATCTTGGACCCCACGCGAAGTTAAGTCAATGCGCCGCATCTACTTATTAGATGCGCCGCATCTTACCCTCTGACAGAAACTATAAATACCCCAAGACCAGACGTATTCGAGAGGTAGGAAAAGTTCGACATTCAGCTAAGTACGAGAAGACAGAAACCCTAGGACGAATTCAGTCGAAGTGGCAGCACAAGACACACCTTGAACGAAGATACAAGAGCTGTAAGAAGGTCCTGCATGTATTCAATTCATTAAGTAGTTTTGTTTTATTGTATTAGTAAACTTTAATTCATCAGGATTGGTGGCTTGTGTAATGTGACAACGGAAAGGTTGCACTCCCTTAAAATTGCTTTCCCATTAATTAAAGTTTATATGTTGATGTCTTTGGTGACTTTTATTAGTGCATTGATAACCTCTGTGTCTAGCTGAGCGTTGATCGGGTCGCCATGCCTCTGCCCTCGCCTATTTATTAGATCGCCTATGCATTCTATCGTCTGTAGAAAAGTATGAAGAAAAGATAAATAGGATAGTCATAAGTAATCATTAAGGGTTTACTCGCCGATAAGATTAGAACCAACGAGAAAGGACTTAATCTCGCTGCGTTGCATCGAACTATACACTTCATATAAATCTAGCAATAAAACAAGTGACAAGCTACTTAACTATCAGGACAGGTCTTCTTATTGTCTCGAGTATTTATCTGTGTACGTGTGTCTATTCGCTGATTCGTGCCTATTAGGTTAGTTTATTATTTGATTGCAACCAAACCGTGCCAGTCTCTCAGGCTGAACCCCCTTGCGTTAGATTAGGTTGTATAGCTAACTTAAGATATTAAAATACTGATTAGGATAACTAGATAATACGTTCCACTCTTAGTGATCGACACTCTACTTACCATTATATTCATACTGACCGGGTACACTGCTCGTTAAAGTGTGTGTGTTATTGATAAGTCGGCTAAATATAAATTTAAAACTTGAATACTGCTAAAACCACAACGACATACCGTGGGTATAAATTAGAGCATACGCACACGACACATCAAGTTTTTGGCGCCGCTGCCGGGGAGTGAATTGTTATTATCTGTTAATTTGATTAGTATTTTAATTAGGTTTTTAATTTTTAATTCTAACCGCTAACTCTGTTGTATATTAGGTTAATTTGCATTCATTGTATTATTTTGCATATTTTCTGTTTTTGTGTGTTTTTGTTTTTGTTTATTTTCATTTGTTTTTATTTGTGTTTTTATTTTTCTGTTTTTCTGCATACTGCTATCGTTGTACTGAGCTTATTCAAACGATACGGCGCATCTATTTCCATAGATACGGCGTATTGCGTTTAATTTTTATAAAATACAACGTGTTTAATTAATTCGATACGGCGCATCGTTCCCCAAGATACGGCGTATCTGTTTTTAATAAGAAATTTTTTCTAAACGTTAACGCCATACGACCCATCTGCTTTTGCAGATACGGCGTATCTATTATTTTAATTAAAAACAGTTTTCGAATTATTAAACAGATACGACGCATCGATTTTTATCGATACGGCGCATCTTTCTGAATCAAAAATCTTGTATTTTGAAACGTAACGAAAATACGGCGTATTAACTTTTGTTAATACGACGCATTTAATTTTAATAAGTATATCGATTTTTGATAATTAAAACTGATAGCATTCTTAATTTATAAGCGGCGTATCTATTTTCTGAATCAAGTCTGATTAAATTTTAACGATTACAAGATACGGCGTATCCATCTTTTTGGATACGGCGCATCGTCTGCAGATATCAGTAACTTTTATTTTTCGTATTCCATTTTCGATGTTGATTTTCTGATATATTACTTTCTTGAACATACCCTACTGATGCTTTTGTGATAGTTTCAGGAAGTGCATGACCAGGAGTTCTACTAAGAACTTGATTCAACCTTTCGAAGATCCTGAACGAGCCTTTCATTCGCTTAAAAGGCTTTTCAACACAAAAAGCTTTGATATTTCAAGTTCATTCGAGCTTGATTATTTTTCTGAAGAGAAAGAGGAAGAAGAAACAGAAACAATGGGCGAAAACACAACTATGGAGGAATACATGAACAATACCCGTGCTGATTACACTTCAGGAGTTGCTAGACCAAAGTTTGATGATAAGTCAAGGAGCTAAGAGAAAATGCTTTCAGTGGATCGGAACATGAAGATGCTAATGAACATGTTGAAAAGGTCCTCGAGATTGCAGATTTGTTTACTACGGAAGGAGTCACTGACGATCAACTCATGCTAAGAATCTTTCCAATCTCGCTTAAAGGAGCTGCTAATAAGTGGCTAAGGAATGAACCTGCTAGTTCAATCACAACATGGGAAGATTTGAAGAGCAAATTCCTGAAAAGATATTGTCCACCTGCTAAAACTGCTAAAAAGATGGAGGCTATCAACAGTTTCAAGCAAGAGCCTGATGAAACTCTTTATCAAGCTTGGGAACGGTTTAAAGATTTACTGGTAAAATGTCCTCAACACTATCTAACCCCAATGCAGGAGATAATATTGTTTTATCAAGGATTGGACGTGCCTACTAGACAAATCTTGGATGCTAAGGGAGCTGTGCCTCAAATGAGTGCAGCTAATGCTAGGAAAGCTATCCAAGAAGCTGCTGATCATTCTCAAAAATGGCACGATGGAACCTCTACTAGATCTAAGAGCAGCACTAATTTTGACGAGTTTGCTGCAATTCAAGCTCAATTGGATAAAATTAGTAGAGAGATGAAGAAGCGTGATGAAAAAGTGTATGCTGCCCAAGTTGGATGTGAAAAGTGCGAAGGACCTCACTACACTAAAGATCGCCCGAACAAGAATGAAAGTGAGACGTTTGAAGAAGCATACTACACACAATTTGGACAACCATTCCGACCTTCGGGAAGATTTAGGGAAGCTACTCCGGGATTCTATCAAAAGAACAACTTTAATCCCGCTTATCAAGAAAGGAGGCAGACTTTAGATGACACTCTGATAACGCTTAAATCTAACATGTTTTTGATAGCGTTATTGGTAGTTTTATATATGTTTTGTGGTTATATTTAAATGCTTTTGTTACTAAATCGTACCAAAGTGTGTTTGCAAAGCATTTGTAGCCAAAGACAGGAAAATGGATGGAAAAGATACAAAAATGAGGAAAAATGAAGTATTTGAGATTGCATGTGAATCTTGTGTCAAGTTCTGCTCCGTAAGGTACTTCAATGAGTTAAAGTCCAAGTAGTCGAGTTAATAAGCTTAAGGATGAAGGGAAAGATCAAAGAATCAAGAGCTACGACCGAGAAACAAGTCATACGCAAAAGTCCAAGAAAAAGGTCCACCAGCCATAGCCATCCGATCGGTCGCCGCCCGCAACCGATTCGGATGGAGTGAATTTGGATTTACCGAGAAGACCAACCGATCGGTAGACCATTCTATCCGATCGGTTGGAAGTCGTTGTTGACCCATAACTTCTTTATTAAGGATTGTGACTTTATAAATCCGGTTCTAGGTCCTTCTTTTCAGTATTCTAACCATTCAATACTACTTGGAGAGCAAGAGAAGCATTTATGCACTTAGACCCTTGGTTAGAGCAATTTATTAAACCATTTGTTAGGTATTTATAATACCAATCAATCTAGAGAGATATAGGTGTGCTAGGAGAGTGCTTGCTTGTTAGAGAGAGAACCATTCACAGAAAATACTCAAGAAATTCGTCCATAAGTCCAGGAGAAGGGAGAAAGTCGATTATACCATTTCCATTGCTTGTGGAATCATTGTCTTTCACTTGTACTCTATTTCCAATCATTGTAAGACTTTCAATCATGGTTTCTAATGTTCAAAGTATGGAGTTTACATTTATGTTTGCTATGAGTGGCTAGTGCCTTTGTGCACTTGCTTAGATGATGTGTATTATTCATTGATTGGCATATGATTGTGATAACATGTTTTAATTCAATTTCAAGTCGATTCTAAGAACCAATTGTGATAAAGTTTCATAGTGACATTTGGATAATCAAGTTTGACTAGTGCTAGTAATCTTAAGGGTCGAAAGAACTATTGTTATTCCACTAGTTATAATCATTTGTCTATGAATGATTGTTGTCTTCCACTATTCTTGATTAAACAAAGGAACTTAATTGTGATTGTAATGAAAATGCTTTTGTCTATCAAGACGGATTGATTGTAAACCACTTTAAAGGTCGAAAGATTAATAGTTTGCTTTCAATTGTGACCTTTTGTCTATAATTGGTTACCTTTCGTATTGACCATTTCCTAAGCTTGTTTGATTAGACAAAAGATTGTTTTTGTGTTTGAGGAACACCAACTCATGAACCTTGAATTGATCTTGAATTGATTGGTTAAAATTAATGCTTGTTTTTATAAACCAAAATCTTGACGAAGGTTTAATTTGTAGAAACAATAGATTAGTGTCAAAACTAATTATCACAACCAACATGTTATCCAAAGTTATCACAATCATATTAGTCAATTGTAGTACACTAGTCTAAGCAAGTGTAGTTTTTAATCATTTGAATTTTCATTATATCATTACTACTTGTTTGAGAAAGTTGCTTTTAACTTACAATTCGATTCACTACACAAATCCCTGCGATCGATCCCGACTTACCATCAAAATCTGGCTACAACGGACGAGTATACTTGCTCGTATGTGTTGTCATTAGATTCGGTAATTCACCCCTTATAAATTTAAAACTTGCACCGAACCGGGCACATCAAGTTTTTGGCGCCGCTGCCGGGGATTTTGATCGTGTTTCTGTAAGTTTTAGTCCAATTCTCATATAGTTAGTTTTCGTAAAAAAAAAAAAAGTTTTACCGAGCTGCCCATCCGATCGGTTGTTCATCAATCCGATCGGTTTTTTCCAAAATTTTCATTTACCGAGAGAACCATCCGATCGGCGGACACTTCCATCCGATCGGATCCTTCAAATCAAATTTACCGAGAGATCTATCCGATCGGTAGACTGTTCTATCCGATCGGTTGGACGATTCTGATCTTTTCAAATTGTTTTCATTCTTTGTTCGTTTGTTTAGACATTGCCTCGATTCGTTGGGGAATTGTATGAACACTCGATCAACTGGAGTAGAACCAATTCCACCACTTTTCGATCCCGAAAGTTTGATTCGAACAAGATCTAGAAGAAGAAGAAGAACACCCTTTGTTCCATTAGCCAATCGTGTACCAAGAGTACCAAACCCAACTTTTGATAACCTTTTTGAAGCCAAAGTCATTTATAACCCATTCACTGATCAACCTTTTCCTATGGCTGACGATAGACCCATGTGGGAAGCAAACCGAGCCGTAGCACCCACTCCTGGAGCTGCTATTGTTGCTGTCAACTTAGGTGACAATTTCACCGTGAAAGGTCACCATCTTTCTATGATCAAAGACCGTCAATTCGATGGCCGTTCGAGGGCCGATCCTCACAAACACGTTGCCGAATTCATTGAAATTTGTGGCATGTTCCGATACGGTGATACAAATGTAGATGCCATTAAACTAAAACTTTTTCCGTCATCACTTGCTGGAGATGCAAAAGTGTGGTATAACGAATTAACACCAGGAATCATCACAACTTGGGAGGAGATGAGGCAAGCTTTTGTAAGCCGATTCTTTCCACCTGCAATGTTTGATCGACTCATGGGAGAAATTCGTGCTTTCACACAAAATCCTAACGAATCACTCGTCGAAGCTTGGCTTCGTATGAAGGATTTACTTCGAAGTTGTCATGGACATGGTTTAGGACGAGGAACCATTATCCAAATCTTTTACCATGGACTTGATGAAACATCTCAAGGAATTCTTGATGCTGGAGGAATATTTCTTTATAAGACTCCTAACCAGGCATACCAATTGCTTGAAGACCGAGTTCTTCTCAAACTCGACTGGTCAAAAGATGCCAAGACAAAACCCTTAAGAAAAACTCTTGCCTTTGCCGAAAGTTCTGATTCATCTAAACTCATGGAGAAAATGGAAACCTTGGTTTCCAAAATCGATTCGCAATACAAAGATCTTAGAGGAGAGATGAAAGAAATGCGAGATGGTTGTAACAACTGTGGAGGTAACCATCCATCATCAGAATGCGATGATCAACCTATGGATCAACCAAAAGAAGGAGAAGCTAATTACATCCAAGGAGGATACCGAGGAGGAGGATATCGTGGAAATTATTACGGACGAAACTCTGCTAGTTGGCAAGATCGCCGACAAAGGGATAACAACCATGAGTCCCAACCAAAAGTAGAAAACCAAACTTCACAAAATTCCGAAAAGAAACCTGAAGAAATAGATTTTGAAAAAATGATGAGAGAATTCGTCACCGCTCAAAAATCAACCAACGAGTTCGTCAAGAATCAATTTTTCAATCTCAAGACCAAAGTTGAGCAAGGTCAGAAAAATCATCAAGCATCTATCCAAGATCTTGAAAACAAATTTGGTAGACTTTCTGATCAAATTTCTTCTCGACCATCAGGTTCGTTGCCTAGTAACACCCAAACCAACCCAAAACCACCATCATCATCGAATGATAAGACTTATCGTCCACCACCAACCAGAAATGAGCATATCAATGCTGTATTCACAAGAAGTGGCCTGTCTTATGATCCATCACCCAACCCAAACAACACCACAACTATCAATTACGATAGTGAGGAGGAAGATGAAGAATCCAAGAAGGAAAATACACCAAAAACACCACCCAAACCCAAACCCAAACCACCAGTTAAGGCTTACACTCCAAAAATTCCATATCCTCAGAGCCTTAAGAAAGAAAGAATGGAGGAGCGTTATAAGAAGTTTGTTGAAATAATCAAAGAAGTTAGACTCAATGTACCTCTCATTGATGTTTTAGCCGGAATGCCCAATTACGGGAAATTTTTGAAAGAACTTCTTAACAACAAGAACAAGTTGGAGCAAATATCCGCTACCTTTCTCAATGAAGAATGTTCAGCTATTGTTCAAAACAAAATTCCACAAAAACTCAGAGATCCCGGAAGTTTTCTGATTCCATGCATATTAGGAAACAACATCACATGCGATGCTTTAGCCGACTTAGGTGCGAGTATCAATTTGATGCCCTATTCGCTGTATACGAAACTTTCAATCAATACCTTGAAACCCACAAGGATGAGTATCCGATTAGCTAATCATACTTACCAATATCCTGTTGGTATTGCTGAGAATATGCTTGTCCAAGTAGGTAAATTCATTTTTCTCGTGGATTTTGTGATTTTAGAAATGGAGGAAGATAGTAGAGTACCCCTTATTTTAGGAAGACCTTTTCTAAACACCGCTGATGCGATCATCAAAGTAAAAGGAAAAGAACTCAATCTTGGAGTTGGAGAAGATAGAATCACCTTTTTAATCGACAAAGCAATGCAATATCCACATTCCAGTGATGACACTTGCTTTAACATTGATGTAATCGATGAAGTCACTGAGGAAGAATTGGATGCATTACTTGAAGATTCTGATCCATTCATGACTATTTCAGAGAAGATTAGTGAAACAACTTTTGATAAAGAATTCGCTGATTTTATGGAAGTTAAGATTAATGAAGAAGAAGAAGAAGAAGAAGGAGAGATAATAGAAGAAGATTTTGAGGAAATCAGTTTTAATGATCAAATGAGGATCAAAACATCACTTCAAGAACCACCGACTGATCTTGAGTTGAAACCACTTCCCGAAAATCTTGAGTATGCTTACTTGGAAGACAATTCACTACTTCCAGTAGTCATATCTTCGTTGCTCAATGATTATGAGAAAGAATGTCTGATTTCAGTTCTTAAGAAGCATAAAGAAGCTTTTGCGTGGAAAACTTCTGACATCCCAGGAATCAGTCCTGATTTTTGCAAACACAAAATCAATTTCGAAGAAGATTCCAAACCAGTTGTAGAAAGACAACGTCGACTCAACCCCAACATGAAAGAAGTTGTTAAAAAAGAAATCATCAAACTTCTTGATGCAGGTATCATTTACCCCATCGAGGATAGTCCTTGGGTGAGTCCTGTTCACTGTGTTCTGAAAAAAGGAGGAATGACTGTTGTGACCAACGAACGAAACGAATTAGTTCCTACTAGAACTGTCACCGGATGGCGAGTATGTATTGATTATAGAAAATTAAACAAAGCCACCAGAAAAGATCATTTTCCTTTGCCTTTCATGGATCAAATGCTTGAGAGATTAGCAGGAAACAAATACTTTTGTTTTCTCGATGGTTTTTCAAGATATTTTCAAATTCCTATTGATCCAGCTGATCAATAAAAGACCACATTCACATGTCCCTTTGGAACTTACGCTTACAGGCGTATGCCTTTTGGATTATGTAATGCCCCCGCGACTTTTCAAAGATGTATGATTGCCATATTCTAAGATATGCTTGAAACGTCTATGGAAGTTTTCATGGATGACTTTTCAGTTTTCGGAAGCTCATTCGAAGCTTGCCTTTCTAACCTCGATAAAATGCTTGAAAGATGTAAAGCTGCACATCTTGTTCTCAATTGGGAGAAGTGTCATTTCATGATAACTGAAGGAATTGTGTTAGGACACAAAATTTCCAGCGCAGGAATGGAGGTTGACAAAGCAAAGATCGATGTCATTACCAAATTACCACCCCCAACTAACGTTAAAGCCGTTAGAAGTTTCCTAGGACATGCAGGTTTTTACCGTCGTTTCATTAAGGATTTTTCCAAAATATCTCGTCCAATGACGAAACTTCTTGAAAAAGATTCTGTTTTCGATTTTAATGCAGACTGTATGAAAGCATTCGAAGCATTGAAAACACAACTGACTAGTGCACCCATTATGGTTTCCCCTGATTGGTCACTACCATTCGAGCTTATGTGCGATGCAAGCGATTTTGCTGTTGGAGCCGTATTAGGACAACGAGAAGAGAAACATTTTCGTCCTATATATTTTGCCAGCAAAACACTCAGCAATGCTCAACAGAATTACACAGTTACAGAGAAAGAATTGTTAGCCGTTGTTTTCGCTTTCGATAAATTCAGATCATACCTCGTACTTTCAAAAACAATCGTGTTCACCGATCATTCAGCGTTAAAATATTTGTTTAAGAAGCAAGATGCCAAACCGCGTCTCATCCGATGGATTTTACTACTCCAAGAATTCGATATCGAAATCAAAGATAAGAAAGGAGCAGAAAATCTAGCCGCTGATCATCTATCTCGTTTAGAAAATCCAAATCTGGAAGAGTTAAAAGAAGATGAGATTGACGATTATTTTCTGGATGAAACACTCATGACTTTTGATACAGATGATGAGAACGAAATTCCATGGTTTGCCAATTATGCAAATTATCTCGTTGGAGGAATTCTAAAGAAAGGATTAACTCATACCCAACGAAGTAAATTCTTTTCGGATCTTAAACATTATTATTGGGAAGAACCTTATCTTTTCAAAATGTGTCCCGATGGGATGATTAGAAGATGTGTTTATGGTTCTGAAACGAGAAGAATTCTCGATGAATGTCATCATGGCCCAACTGGGGGACATTATGGTCCTTCTACCAACGCTAAAAAAGTCTTTGATGCTGGATTCTATTGGCCGACTATTTTTAAAGAAGCCCATACTCTTGTTAAGAATTGTGATGCTTGCCAAAAATTCGGTAGTCTTTCTCGAAGAGATGAAATGCCACAAAAGAGCATTCAAGTCTGTGAATTATTCGATATTTGGGGAATTGATTTCATGGGACCATTTCCTAAATCCCACAAATACGAATACATTCTCGTTGCTATTGATTACGTTTCCAAATGGGCTGAAGCGGAAGCTCTACCCACAAATGATGCACGAGTAGTTGTTAATTTTCTCAAAAAGCTTTTCGCTCGTTATGGAATTCCTAAAGCTTTGATAAGTGATCGTGGAACCCATTTCTGTAACAAACAAATGGAGAAAATTATGAAGCGATACGGAGTTCATCATCGTTTCGCTACAGCTTATCACCCACAGACCAGTGGTCAAGTTGAAAATACCAACAGAGCCTTAAAAAGGATACTCGAAAAAACGGTTAAAGACAATCCCGCCGTTTGGTCGAGAAAACTAGATGATGCTCTGTGGGCATTTCGCACAGCTTTCAAAACACCAATTGGTACAACACCATACAGATTGTTGTATGGAAAAACTTGTCATTTGTCGTTCAAAATCGAACATCGCGCTTACTGGGCATTAAGAAACTGTAACCCAGACCTCAAAGTAGCTGGAGAAAAGAGATTTTTGCAATTGCATGAACTCGATGAGCTTAGACTACAAGCTTATGAGAACTCCAAACTTTACAAAGCAAGAACAAAAGCTTATCATGACAGAAAGCTAAGAATCAGAAAAGAATTCAAAACTGGAGACAAAGTTCTGCTTTTGAACATGAAGTATAAGTTCAAAGCTCCCAAGCTGAAACCGAAATGGTTCGGACCGTATATAGTGAAACATGGATTTCCATCCGGATATGTTGAGTTGCATGACAAACATGGTGGAAGCTTCATTTTTAATGGGCACCGAATTAAGTTATACTATGACAAGGAGCATATGAATGAAGTTTCTATTCAAGAGATTCCGCCTGAATCCGAATATGAAGCTATAACATTTATGTCACCCTTTCCGGCCGATTTCAAGAAAAACACTCCGTGGGCCGAAGATTCTGGTTATATCTATGATGTTCTACCAAGACCGTGGGAGAAAGTTAAGTTGGAATACATAGATGAAACTGGAGAAGGAATAGTGATTGGAAATGTGCTGTACGATCCAAAATTTCCAAAGAAGAAGTCAGCAAGTGCACCAATATGAAGAGAGAGAAGTTCGAGTCCGGCTGATGACTCGTTAGTAAAACAAGCACTTCTCGGGAGGCAACCCGTGTGTTTGCTATGTTTATTTTTCATTTTTATTTTCTAGTGATTAAACCCCAAAGTTTTTCTAAATTGCTTAGTTGAACTTAAGTGTGGGGGTGTATCACTGTCTTTTGAATAAAGCGAAGAAATATTTCGTATGTGTGTTTCTTTTGTTTTTAGATTACTGCAGATAATGATTTCGAAGCTTGGACGCTAGGATCAAGACTCCTCTTGAGCAGAAAATACGGTTTATTCTCTTATTTCCCTATTTCATTCTTTGTCGTTTATCACATTCAGGACAATGCTTAACTTAAGTGTGGGGGGGGGGGGTGAATAGGAAAATAAGAATAGATTGTAGTTTTGAGCTGAATTTTAAAATTTTGTTTGCCCTTGTAATCTAGTCTTTTGTCATTTTAAAGATCATATTCTAGAATAACTGGATTTATCCACTGGTGAAATTTGTAATTTTGAAAATTTGAGATGTGTCCCGATTAATATTGCAATCCATTCTGGGATCGATAACATTAGCTAGCACAGATTATAGCCCTTTCCACTAAAGTGTGAGGATTTGAGCCTGTTCTATATATAGCATACATCTTTTATGCTTAGATCGTTTGCTATGAGTGTGCCGGTGATTTTATTTATTCTAGAACTTGTACTTGTAAATCATTACGAGACCGTTGTGAGATCACATTTCGTTTGTGATATAAGTGTATATGCGTGATAAGAGGCAACCTTAGGTTTTATCCCAAATGGCCTTCCATTTTCATATAATGCTATATTAGCTAGCTACATTGGCTAGTTAACCACTCATATGGACCCATTTGTTAGCATTTGTCTTTAATGCTAGATACCCCTAGTTACACCCGCCGAGCCTATCTTTTCTTTTGATACAATCCAGAAAAATTCAAAAAGATTTTACACCTTTTTAGCCTAGCCTTATCCATAGTCAAGTCTTGGTTGGTTGCTAGCTATTTGGCAAGATGGATGTTATGTGAAAATCATGAAAGTTCAAAGAAAGCGTAAACTCCGAAAGTTGTTATCCAAGAAAAGTCATTGCAACTATAAGATGATGAGTTTTAAAAAAAAAAAAAAAAAAAAAAAAAAAAAAAAAAAAAAAAAGAGAAAAAGAAGAAAAGTCATTGCAACTATAAGGTGACACGAATAAGCCAATGGGCTAAGTGAATCAAGTATGAATAAAGGAAGTATGGAGTTTTTCGTAAAATGGCATGATAGTGGTTTGAAATAGCTAGTAACATTTGGTTCGTAGACTTTGACTAATTTTGTTCTTATGTTCAACCAATTTCATAAATATATCCCATGCCTTATCCTACCCTTTTTGACTTTGTGAAATTATTAAGTGTATGGACATGTAGTGACCATCCGATTTCTTGTGGAATTGACTAACGTTGTTAGCAATCTAGGGCGTATTTTGGCGACCATCCGTTATGCAAGTAACGTCGTTAGCGAACCAAGGTACAATCTAGTGACCATTCGTTATTTGGTAATGCAAGAATTCCTTGTTAGCGAGCTATTATATTTTGCATGAGATAGTGGCGCATTAGTATTTTATAACCCTTTAAGCCTTAAACCCGAATAAAAGCCCTCTTTGATATGTATACTTGGCGCTCACACTATTTCGGTGTAGTTTTGTTTCTTGTACAAGCCTATGGTAATATTTAGATCATGACTGAGCAAATGAGTGTCATTCCTCTTATATACTCCACCAATCATACAAATGAGTGTTTGAGTGAATTATATTTCATTTTCCTTTCGTGAGGTGTTTAGTAATGTGTATCATGCAAGAAAATCCTTTGGTATTGTCAAACATCTCGATGATTCAACCATAAAAGCTTAAAGCGATGAATCTAGCTTGTACTAGCGCTTGATAGATTTGCATCACATTTTCCTAATCATTTGTGTATCCCGTGTGGATAATTGTTTTTATTTCTAGATTTGCTTGGGGGTAAGCAAAGTTCAAGTGTGGGGGATTTGATAACGCTTAAATCTAACATGTTTTTGATAGCGTTATTGGTAGTTTTATATATGTTTTGTGGTTATATTTATATGCTTTTGTTACTAAATCGTACCAAAGTGTGTTTGCAAAGCATTTGTAGCCAAAGACAGGAAAATGGATGGAAAAGATACAAAAATGAGGAAAAAGGAAGTATTTGAGATTGCATGTGAATCTTGTGTCAAGTTCTGCTTCGTAAGGTACTTCAATGAGTTAAAGTCCAAGTAGTCGAGTTAATAAGCTTAAGGATGAAGGGAAAGATCAAAGAATCAAGAGCTACGACCGAGAAACAAGTCATACGCAAAAGTCCAAGAAAAAGGTCCACCAGCCATAGCCATCCGATCGGTCGCCGCCCGCAACCGATTCGGATGGAGTGAATTTGGATTTACCGAGAAGACCAACCGATCGGTAGACCATTCTATCCGATCGGTTGGAAGTCGCTGTTGACCCATAACTTCTTTATTAAGGATTGTGACTTTATAAATCCGGTTCTAGGTCCTTCTTTTCAGTATTCTAACCATTCAATACTACTTGGAGAGCAAGAGAAGCATTTATGCACTTAGACCCTTGGTTAGAGCAATTTATTAAACCATTTGTTGGGTATTTATAATACCAATCAATCTAGAGAGATATAGGTGTGCTAGGAGAGTGCTTGCTTGTTAGAGAGAGAACCATTCACAGAAAATACTCAAGAAATTCGTCCATAAGTCCAGGAGAAGGGAGAAAGTCGATTATACCATTTCCATTGCTTGTGGAATCATTGTCTTTCACTTGTACTCTTATTTCCAATCATTGTAAGACTTTCAATCATGGTTTCTAATGTTCAAAGTATGGAGTTTACATTTATGTTTGCTATGAGTGGCTAGTGCCTTTGTGCACTTGCTTAGATGATGTGTATTATTCATTGATTGGCATATGATTGTGATAACATGTTTTAATTCAATTTCAAGTCGATTCTAAGAACCAATTGTGATAAAGTTTCATAGTGACATTTGGATAATCAAGTTTAACTAGTGCTAGTAATCTTAAGGGTCGAAAAGAACTATTGTTATTCCACTAGTTATAATCATTTGTCTATGAATGATTGTTGTCTTCCACTATTCTTGATTAAACAAAGGAACTTAATTGTGATTGTAATGAAAATGCTTTTGTCTATCAAGACGGATTGATTGTAAACCACTTTAAAGGTCGAAAGATTAATAGTTTGCTTTCAATTGTGACCTTTTGTCTATAATTGGTTACCTTTCGTATTGACCATTTCCTAAGCTTGTTTGATTAGACAAAAGATTGTTTTTGTGTTTGAGGAACACCAACTCATGAACCTTGAATTGATCTTGAATTGATTGGTTAAACTTAATGCTTGTTTTTATAAACCAAAATCTTGACGAAGGTTTAATTTGTAGAAACAATAGATTAGTGTCAAAACTAATTATCACAACCAACATGTTATCCAAAGTTATCACAATCATATTAGTCAATTGTAGTACACTAGTCTAAGCAAGTGTAGTTTTTAATCATTTGAATTTTCATTATATCATTACTACTTGTTTGAGAAAGTTGCTTTTAACTTACAATTCGATTCACTACACAAATCCCTGCGAACGATCCCGACTTACCATCAAAATCTTGCTACAACGGACGAGTATACTTGCTCGTATGTGTTGTCATTAGATTCGGTAATTCACCCCTTATAAATTTAAAACTTGCACCGAACCGGGCATATCACACACTGAAGCAAATTATGGCCGATGCTGCTAAAAGACATGAAGAGAATACTGCTATGATCAAAGAAATCCGAGCTTCAACGGACACTATTACAAGAAATCAAGGAGCTTCGATCAAAGCATTGGAACAACAAATTGGTCAAATGAGAAAAGTTCTTCAAGAAAGGGGATACGGAAGTTTACCTAGCTCAACTGAAACCAACCCAAGAGATCATGTCAAGGCCATAAGCACCACTGAAGAAGTCACTCCTAACATTCCTTTTCCTAGAAGACTGATGAATGGTAATGATGGTGCAAGACCCGAATTTTTCTTTAATTCTTCAATCAGTTTAAGGAGACTACTCAAAGAGAAGACGAAGATTGAAGAGGAGATCAAGGCTACAATGAAAGAAGAGAGCTCTGCAACCGACTTACATGCCTTGCCTCATAAAGAAAAGGACCCAGGAAGTTTTACTTTACCTTGTTCAATTAATGATATATCTTTCAATAATGTGTTAGCTGACTTAGGAGCTAGCGTTAGTGTAATGCCCCTTAAGACATTCACTACCCTAGGACTAGGAAAATTAGCACCAACTAAGTTGCTTATTGAATTGGCTGATAAAACGGTAAAACGACCTGAAGGGATTGCTAATAATGTGCTAGTTAAGATTGAGAAGTTTGTTTTCCCTGTAGACTTTGTTATATTAGATATGCCCGAGGATGTTAAGATTCCTTTAATCCTTGGAAGACCTTTCTTGTCTACCGCCCACGCTAAGATTGATGTGTTTAAAAGAAAAATCTCATTAAGGGTAGGGAATAATAAACTAGTCTATAAGTGTCAAGATCCTGTTAAAAGCATAATTAGAGGCATCTATGTGCTAGGATTAAGAGAGCGTATGGACCTCGATCTTGAAGCTAGGCTTATGGGAGAAACATTGATTCAAAACAACTCAACCAATCCTAATCATAAGAACTTTGAGGAATTTATTGACCTTAATGTACCTACCGAGCTTTGGCGCGATATTATTGATGATTCTGATGATGAGTGGTATGATTGTGTAGTGATTAACAAACGTAGGAGAATAGTTGAGCATACAAATTTGAATAATGATGTGTTTATTGAACTACCGCCTCACCTTGCTTATTTATGCCTTTATGATAATAAGAATTTCCCGTCTATCATTTTGTCATCTCTGCCCGAAAGGGACAGAACTTTATTTATACAGATATTAAAGAAGAACGGCATGGAAATTAAGGACGAGCAAGGAATGTTCAATATTACTGAATTGGCGATGAGGGAGCACGATGCTTCTGACTCCTTCAATGATCGATATTAAAGAGCTGAACGTGAGTCTAACTTGAAGACTCTGGAATAAAGACAAGTGCTGACCGGGAGACAACCAATAGCCGGAAATTTTTACTATTCTGTTCTGTGTCGAGTCAGTCAGGCCCGCAGAGGATACGGCGCATCTCAATCCTGAGATGCGACGCATCTCCTGCACTGGTCATATCTTACGTTATTTTTCTGCATTTTTATTTTACTTTTGACTTTAAAAGTTTTTATCAGTTTATTTTAATGCGGCGCATCCCTGGTTAAGGATGCGACGCATCTTCTATTCTGATTCGTTTTATTTTATTTATTCCAGGCTCGATACGGCGTATCTTCTTCCATAAGATTTCGGGCATCGACTGACCTGATGATTTTCATTTTAATTTTTAAGTTTTATTTTTTCTAATATAATGTATTATGCAAAGTTTGAACTTTCTTAATTTAGGTGTGTTTAAGTCTTGGTGGTATTATAGATTCTGCATTTCCTGTGGATACATCAATTATGAAGCTTAAACGTTCTCATCCACAAGAAAGATGATTTTTGCTCTTATACATAATGGAGGATCATACCGAGCAAATCTCAGGGGAGTTTTTCTGTTCTAATTCTTTTATTTTCCATTTTTTTATTCTTTGATACAAACAACGAGGACGTTGTTTAACTTAAGTGGGGGGATTGGAGAATTAGAACACTTACTTGTCCAAACTTTTTCAAATATGCTTAAAATGTGCTTAATATATCAAAATTTAAAATTTTTAGCATGTTTTTGTTTAAGATCTAAGTTGATAGCTGCACACATAACGTTATTTTCAAAAATTGTGATTTTTCAAATTCACAAATCTATGAGTGTGCCGGTGACTTGTAAACTTTAGAACTTGGCTTGTATACTATTCGAGACCACCATAATAAGTATTATTTTTATAATTGGAATGACTTGTCTAAATTGGTAAAATTCTAGGATTACACCCAAATAGCCTTTATATGTTATGTGTTATTAGCTAACTACACTGGTTAGTTAACCCCTGTATAAACCCTTTTGTTACTCTCACTTTTAGAGTAAGATACCCCTAGAAAAACACTCAGAGCCATTCCTTTCGTTTCTTACACCTTTGTTATAATGTTTCGTTACACCCTTACACCTTAGCCTACCCTGTAGATTAAAATCCGTGGTTGGTTAATTGCTTTAGGCAAAGTGTGTTTCCTTACATTACCTGTGTTCGCGTGCGTAATTCATTATCTATGGTTAGGTCGGGAAATTGCACAATGCAATTGGAGTGAAAGTAAATATTGTATATCTTTGAGTTTATTTTTCGTGTGTTTACTACTTTCACTATTACCGTTATTTCTGAAAGTTTGAAAGCTTGTTTTTACCAACTTATGTAAAGTTTTGTATTAAGTGGTCGATATCACCACTAGTTGTTGTATATTATATCTATGGATTGAATGGGAGTTGGACGTTATGGGAACGCCAACTAAAGGTTATTCTTTGATTAAGATCTTGTTGAGTATAATTCGTGTCTACCTAAAGCGTGTGTTTCAAGTGTTAAAGCGTGAGTTATTCTATGATATGAGTCTTATTCATGGGATGGTTGGGATAGTGATTAACCACACTTAGGATTTTAATTTATCTGTTTTGTTTATTTTTCATTTTACACCAATTTGTATCCCAAATATTATCCATACCCTATATTATTCTTTATCCAAACCTTTGATTTATTGAGATTAGGGATTTGAGCAATCTTAAATATCGTAGTCGTGGATTCGGCTATGTATTTATGATTTTGTCGCCCTTTTTGATATAATATTATTGGTGAAGATTACTTGGTCCTATCTTTAGCCTATTCGAGTTAAGGATTTGAGCAATTGCAAGTATCGTGTTCGTGGATTCGATCATGTATTTGTGATTTTGTCACCTTTTCTGGAATTTGAGATCGATAGAGATTAAGAAGAATGATTAACCCTTAACCAACAAACCCTTTTTACCGCTTTAGACTTGTTATTCCTTGGCTTTAGTGGGGGAGATGTGTATACTTGCCAAGCCTATGATAGAATATTCGTCACGACTGGACAGTTAAACGATTAGATTTGCTTTTATCGAAATATTTTATTTTACTTCTAATTCGTTAAGTGTTTGGTTGTGTGATTATGACAAAAATGAATACATTCTTAAATATAAAAATAAATCCTAATATCTTTTAGGATACACTTTCATAAGAATAATTCTAAGGTTTACTTGGGGACAAGTAAAGTTCAAGTGGGGGGATATTTGATGAACTCAAATAAGTACATTTTATTACCATCATTTATCCTATTTATTTGACTTGTTTTATTATATTATCTGTGAGAATTGATACGTTAATGTTTACTTTTGTAATTCTCAGATAAAAACAAGTATTATGTGAAACTTGGCGATTTTGGACTAATTATGGAGCAAAACAAGCAAGAAGTTAAGAGTCTACTGAAATGTACAAGATCAAGACATTCTGCTCCAGATACGCCGCATCATACTTATTACATACGGCGCATCACTATCAAGATTTCACAAGATATTATCCAAGACAGCAAGGACATGCGCCGCATCTAAGAACGGAGTTACGCCGTATCTTCTGGCGGTGTACGAATATTCTGGAATATAATAATCTTGGACCCCACGCGAAGTTAAGTCAATGCGCCGCATCTACTTATTAGATGCGCCGCATCTTACCCTCTGACAGAAACTATAAATACCCCAAGACCAGACGTATTCGAGAGGTTGGAAAAGTTTGACATTCAGTTAAGTACGAGAAGACAGAAACCCTAGGACGAATTCAGTCGAAGTGGCAGCACAAGACACACCTTGAACGAAGATACAAGAGCTGTAAGAAGGTCCTGCATGTATTCAATTCATTAAGTAGTTTTGTTTTATTGTATTAGTAAACTTTAATTCATCAGGATTGGTGGCTTGTGTAATGTGAAAACGGAAAGGTTGCACTCCCTTAAAATTGCTTTCCCATTAATTAAAGTTTATATGTTGATGTCTTTGGTGACTTTTATTAGTGCATTGATAACCTCTGTGTCTAGCTGAGCGTTGATCGGGTCGCCATGCCTCTGCCCTCGCCTATTTATTAGATCGCCTATGCATTCTATCGTCTGTAGAAAAGTAGGAAGAAAAGATAAATAGGATAGTCATAAGTAATCATTAAGGGTTTACTCGCCGATAAGATTAGAACCAACGAGAAAGGACTTAATCTCGGTGCATTGCATCGAACTATACACTTCATATAAAACTAGCAATAAAACAAGTGACAAGCTACTTAACTATCAGGACAGGTCTTCTTATTGTCTCGAGTATTTATCTGTGTACGTGTGTGCTATTCGCTGATTCGTGCCTATTAGGTTAGTTTATTATTTGATTGCAACCAAACCGTGCCAGTCTGTCAGGCTGAACCCCCTTGCGTTAGATTATGTTGTATAGCTAACTTAAGATATTAAAATACTGATTAGGATAACTAGATAATACGTTCCACTCTTAGTGATCGACACTCTACTTACCATTATATTCATACTGACCGGGTACACTGCTCGTTAAAGTGTGTGTGTTATTGATAAGTCGGCTAAATATAAATTTAAAACTTGAATACTGCTAAAACCACAACGACATACCGTGGGTATAAATTAGAGCATACGCACACGACACATCAGGAAATCTATGCAAAGACCATCACTTTTTGAACCAAACAATTGTATATACTGGAAAAATCACTTTGAGACTTATGTGAAGTCAAAGAACCGTAGGAAGTGTTTTAGATGCAGGAATTTTAGTCACTTGATAAGAGATTGTCCAAAGCCTCCAAAGAACAAATCTCAAATAGGAGATTGTAAAGATAATGTCAACAAACCAAAGATCAACGAAGTTGCTCTCATGGCCAATGACACAGAAGAGGTACTTTCTGACTCATCATACTCTTTTATAAATGATAACACGTTACATATAGAATATAACAAATTATGTGAAATTATTCTAAAAATCATAAGTAAAAATAAGTTCTTAAAAACCAAAAAGGAATTTTTAGAAAATAAAATTCATCAGTTAAAAGAAAAAGTCATAGGATTAGAAAATGGTAAAAGTACTAAAACATGTGTCTTATGTCAAGAACTAAAACATGAATTAGAAATACTAAATCTTACCCAAGAGAATCTTATAAAACAAAACTCCGTTTTTAAAAGATTCGATAAGCACATAAACTGTACAAATGATACAATGAGGTTACTAAAAATGCCTTATGGTAGTTCCAAGCCAGATTTCATGAAAAATGGTCACTTAAATGATTTTCAGATTCAAATGACAAAAGAAAATAAGACTACACCAACTGAGTCAGTGACCCACGGATCCCACGGATCCAAAACTTTGGATCCGCGTGATATAACCAAAGGATCTGTAGGTACAGTACAGAAAAGTCAAAACTTAAATAGTATTGAACCTGTTAAGATATCTAGAGAGCCCAACACTAATTCAACTCGAAGAAAAGATAAGAATGAAGTTAAAACGACAGTAGATACTTCATTATATAAAGGAACAATGCTTAGTGAACAAATCCCATTTGACTACCTCCAAGATATTAGTGAACCTTGGTAATATTTTGATTAACCCAAAAGGACCCATGAGATATTGGGGACCAAATACTTGAGCTTTCACTAGGTATGCTTGAAAGAAAGGATTAGATCCAAATGAATGGATGAATGGAACTTCAAGATACATTGCTGAAAACAAATGTATCTTCTCAATCCACAATGTGTCCAACAGAGGTTGCATTTTGTTCAATAGAATTCTTAGATACAATCATTGGGAAAAAGGTATGGTTCCTCATAACTCCTCATGATAATTGCTCTCACAAATAATTCAGATTTCATACTCACTTAATATAAGTTATTAGTACCACATCTTTAATATAGTATTTGAAAATTAGCATGATGAGTAGGAAAAGGTTCTTAAATCTTTATAAAATTAGATTAAAACACCTAAAGACAAGTATTGTTTTAACTTGGATTATATCTCAACAATATAGCATCAATACTTAGATTATGCCAATAAAATAGGATAAGTATATAGCATATTCTTTCGGCATTGCCATGATCACAAACTTAAGCAAGCATCAAAAGTTTGGAATGATCAAGTACACAACTAACCTAGTAGAGAACACTCATTACTAAGTAGGATCATGTACTATTAGGATGACATCGTCTCCAAATCAACTTGTCAAGATATGGCATGACTTCTCAAAATCATGCATAACAAGTCTTGAAATAAGTAGATAATCTTCATCTAAGATCTTCAAAAAGTTAACAATTAGGAAAAAGGATATTTTCAACCAATTTGAATATATCATAGATATGCATAAGAAAATTTAGATTGGAAACCATTTGAAAAATACTCACGTTCTCCTAAACCAAACTCATCAAGGATAAAGATAGTAAATTCATAAGATGATCCTAAACATAGAGATGCATTAGATAGAATACTCTATCCCATAGCTAGTACTCCAAATATTATATACGTCTACACTCTCAAGATGATTCCAACTTAAAACCATCAAACATTTAGGAACTTAAGAGACATCCCAAAGGAACAGGTGTAGAAACCATAATATATGATCTTCCCGGTAATTAGAGATATAGGAATAGTTCAAATAATATGTGTACTAATGTGAGACATTGTATCACATCATGATTTACTAAGAAACAAATGGTCCTTGCTACTTTAAGGCAAAGCGTGGAGAAAATTCTCGTGGTCTATATTATTGACCTCCATAACCTTTTTCTCTGTTGCAACATCATTGCAACTGTTCATCCCAGCAAAAGTTCAGCTTTCCATCATCATTTTCGTATTAAACAATGTCTAGATGATAAAACATCTTGAATTGAGAAAGTTTCTAAAAAGATAACACTGATAATCCTCTCACAAATACCTCAAGAAAGAATCCTACTTCTATCTATGGTTTATTGAAACCTAGAAAGTAGTTAAAACAATTGTTCAAATCTTAGTCCAACAAAAAATGAAAATAAACAAACATATATTTTGATCATGCGGATCGAATCGATAACAAGGGCGGAACCCTTGTTTGGGATCCGCCAAATCCGTGATTTGCTGAGACTAATTCTCAAAACAGACACTTTTTACTAATTACACTCACTAACCACATAAAAACCAATTTGTTGACGACCCTTATCATCCCAAAACTCAAAAATTTCATTCGCCACAATTAACTCATACCTAATTGATCATTGTAAGTATCCTAATCCATCTCAATCTCTTATTTGTGTCTAGAATTCATATAGGTTGAACTAAATTAAATTAGGGATTATCAAAAATAATGAGCTACTTCAAAAATAACTATCAAATCATGTTTTCAATTAGACACTACAATAATCATCAAATACTACATTAAGATTACTTTTTCACAACTAGGAAAAACTTCTTTCAATCATTGTTCATACAAAATAAAAAACGTTATAATCCATATGTATTTTCGGATCAGGAGTGTTTGGATTATCTCATATTTTACTACAAAAAAATCTTTGCTTCAAAAGAGTCGAGATAATCATACTCCACATTATTCTCATTCAGACACATATGTATATATTATGTGATTCTAACTTTAATTGTATGTCTAGGAAAACCATGCCTCCCGCTACTAACTATGATCACAAAAAGACCACCAACTACCTACCCAAACATCATCAAACAAAGGGACTCTCAGAATCTCAAGTCAAAATTTTTAAAGCTTTAGAAAGTCGGTACGTTCATGAAGGCAGAACTGTAGATTCATCATTCTTAGAAGAAACAAACGTCCGTGAACAAATGACTGTCATTCAATTTGATGCACTCCTAGACATAGATGAGCCAATCATCCCTAGGTTCATTCTCGAGTTTTATGCTTCCGTGAAACTCATCACTGATGACCTTGGATCTTTTAGCATCCATTTCAAAATAAACCAAAATCCCTACAATTTCCCATTAGATCATTTTGGGGAAGTATTAGGCATTCCTAGAGAAGGAACTTGTTTCTACTCAGACAAATGGCCTTTAACCATTCTTGATTCAAACCTAGGTCGTGAACACCCATATGATACTCCTCTAACTCTTAAAGAAACCATCCGTGATCATCTTCTCAAACCTAGAAGCAACCAAACTAAGAAACTCCGTGGAAAAGAGGTTACTCGTGATCCATTCGCTATGGAACTCAATGAGCTTAAACCCGAATTTAAGAAAATTGAAGAGATTCTTAGAGCTAATGTTATTAGCACTATTGGAAACAAAGATCATATGAATGCAAGCTTATGCTACATGCTCTATTGTGTGTCTACCCATCAAAAATTCAATCTAGCCTACTATAGCGCCAAAAGAATGGTTGATATACGTGTCTTAGGAAAAACCTCAATGCCATATGGAATGCTTCTTACACGTTTGTTTAGAGCTTCCATTCCTATTCCTCTAGAATCATTCGGCTTTGTTCCAGACAACATCGAAATCAAACACACCTTCGTTTCTGTAAAACCCCAAAATTTAACATAATACGAATTGACAATAATGCCCTCAAGTTAAAATTTTAAGAACTTAAGAAAATTATATAAGTAACACAAATTGTATTTAACTTAATGTGCGTTATATACTAAAATACCTAATGAATTAAACTACTTAAGCTAATATTTATATGCTAATTAAATTAGCAATGTCCTAACCTACATCTTGTTAAAAAAAAAAAAAAAAAAAAAAAAAAAAAAAAAAAAAAAAAAGGCCTAAACCATGTACCTTAACTAGTATTGTGACTAAATTCATGTTGTATCAAAATAAACTTGACTAGTGCCCATAATATCTCCTAATTGTAGAACAAAATTTGGCCCATCAAAGCCCTCCCAAAATACTACACGGTTTTCCCTTTTTACTCTTATAACCAGATCATTCCAAATCAAAGAAACCCTAAAAAAAATAAAAGTTCGGTTCTCTCTCTTTTGGTGCTGCTGTTGTCGACCCACAAAACCCCAAGAAGGAGGTTTAATCTTGTTCATTCTTGTGTCATTCATCACGTAAGGTAACCATGTTATACTTATATCAAATCCATTCGAATTTTAAGCAAAAACCCTAAAGGATCACATAGAATATTAAAAACAGTTTCTGATCTGGAAATTTATCCGACATAATTCGATTGTAATTAAATGATGCGAACGTGTATTTTGGTGTTTCTGGAGTCTAGAACTAAATTCAATGAAATAGCTACCTGGGAAAATTTATTTTGTAATTTTTAGAGGCCTGGAAGTCCACTTTTTTATTTTTGGAAAAACAAGTGTTAAATCGAATTCGTGTATCTGGAAAATTAGTCAGTGTTTATGATTTTTAATTTCCAAACCGTGTCGAATTAGAAGGTTTCCTTTGAACTGAGTAATATTTGATATGTCTATTAGTAACTGGAATTTTTATAGATTTTTGTGAATTTATCTGGAGGGGTAAAAAAGTAAAAACGTGTCGGGTGTTTCATCAGATACGATTCTGGAACAGGTTGGGAAAATGGATTTTTCATTCATACTTACACTAGCTTATAAAATCTGGAAAAATTAGGTAAAATACTAGGGACATTTAGGTATCCCTGTGAATTTTTGTAGATTTTACTTCGAAGTTCTAATATGATTTATAAATTATTTGAAACAGGTCCAGATCTTACCTAAAACCTGATAAAGTGTAAAAAGATATTTAAAAGGTGTAAATTGTTTATGTTCTAATACTAAAGGGTCTAATTTGTTATTTTGCTAATACTAAAGGACTTAACTTGTAAGAACCTGTAACTTTACACTTTATACCCTAATTTTATGATAATTGCATAATGGTCCTTAAACTTATCATAATTACTTAATAAACCCTCAAATTTGTAAAACTACCATAATAACCTTAATTGTATGTAAATAACCTTATGAACCTTGAACTACTAATATGGTCATCATAAGTACTTTAAGTTGATTAAACGGGAATGTGAATGACTGAAGTTACTTAAAATGGAAAGGTAAAACCAAAATGAGTAATCTGAATTAAGAACCTATCGTAATTCCGTCTTCTACTCCTATAGGTGTGAAGAAGGAGAGATCTTGACTCTTTTCCGTGTTTGCTATTATTGTTGCTTGCTTGGTTAATAAGGTACAGATATTCTGCCCTTCTCAGTAAGGTGCCTTCGTTTCTCTTGATTTCGTTAGGATTCCCGAAGCCATTGTTGTGTTCCCCTTGTATTGTGAACCTTAGATTTGATCTTTTGTTTTGAACCTTACCTTGAACCCTGCTATGAACCTTGATATGAACCTTGCCATAAACCTTGACTTGAACCTTGATACACTTGATATTGTAACTGGATGAGAAAACCTTTTTAATTATTTATGAAAATGTTTTAAGAAAACTATTTTTAAGACTATCTTTATGAAAACCTTTTAAGAGACCATTTTACGAAAACTATTTTGAAAAGATCATTTTTATGAAAACCGTTACTAAAGGATTGCTTTAAATGAACTTTTGATAGAAACCTTTTAAAAGAACTGTCACTATGGAACCTTGATTATAAACTCTTGATATTGATCTTTCTGATATTGACCTTCTGATATTGAATCTCCTGATAGTGAACCCTTGTATTGATATCCCGTCTTGAACCCTGATATGAAACTTGACCTGAGCTACTTGATACTTGATCCTGGACACCTGACACCTGACACTTGACCTTGACCCACAGTTTGAGACTACGAGCCACCCACTAGGCATGAGGGTTTCATGTCCATGTCATTGATGCACCGGTGGCATGACTCTAGGGCTGGAGAGTGATGACCTGTCCCGTCCCTGACCTGATTTGACTTGTTAAGTAGTGGAAGACCCTGTGGCCTACTAGGGCGTATGGATGCATCCTAGACTTGACCTGATTTGTTTATATTACTTGTTATACCTGGTGACTGATGAGTGTGTGCGATACACGTCATTCACAATCCTGGGAGCTTGCAACTCCAACCCTTGGAGGTATCCCCTCATATTGTACTTGGTACCGAGGTCACCCCTCCGTACACCTTGCTTGATTTGATATGATATGTTCTGTTTCTGGGCTCGTAGTGGATTACTGTTTATGTTACCCTATAACCTGTGCTTGACTTGATACTTGACTTGACTTGAATTAAACGTGGGCTGGTGGTGGGTTATGGTTTCCTTTACACCTAGCTATTGCAACCATTCCTTGATAATATTTTTCATTTTCTTTCCCTACTCCTGTTACACCTTGAAATGTTATATTTACTTCACTACCCTTTATTACTGCTTTGTATCGTTATATATGTTCACTGAGCTTTCGTAGCTCAGACGCGTTTCATTTCCCGCAGCAGGTTTTAGTTTAGAAGCTGGGTTTGAGTGGAGAGTACTGGGGCATTAGAAGACTTCATTAGCTATGGAAGATGACTAGAGGATCCTTTATTTAGACTTAGAAACTTTTGTATTGTAACCTTGTAGTTTCATATTTCCTTTGTAACCATTGAATTCTATTGTATTATTAATGTCAAGTGCTTGTGTTTGTTCTGATATGCCACCATTGTTGTGACACCTTTGCCCTTGTCGGGTTGGGGTGTTACAAATTATGGTATCAGAGAGACAGGCTGCGATTTCGTAATACATTTACCCTTGACCTGTGTAAGTTAGGACCACTAAGTTTTCCCTGTAGGCGCTCATAAGATAACCGTTGAGGAATTGCTTTAGGATCTCCCCATAGGAACTTAAGTATTACCGGTGAGGAATGGGTAGACTAGGACATCTATGTAAGTAACATTGCTTCCGCATCACTCTGATCCGTGCCTCGATTTTGGTTAAAGCCTCTTGAGATCCCTCTTGGAAATTGAAAGCTTATGCCTTGCACCACCTAAGTTTTGAAACCTAAATAAATCTTGAAAGCATTAAGAATTGCATAGTAATTTCCTGACACTATTTGATCCTTATCTTCAGATTTCAACTCTGACCTCTGATCCTTTTGTTAATCATCTTGATGCCTCTTCGGACATTCTAAGAATCACCATGGAGATGACGTACTTGATACATTCTGTTAATTGTACCTTGCTTTTGATAAACATCTATGAAACTTCCAACGCTATTTGATTTTGTTTTACCCATCTCTGTCCCTATGAGAAGTCTTGTGGTGTTTTAACCACGAGTATAAGAATTGTTTCCCTCTTGACTATGACAATTGGTGTTGTTGACCTCTGAGACTGTAGAAGTACTAGGTGGATTAAGATAGGTTGTTTTACTCAACTCGAGATAAAGTATGATCATCATGAAGGCATAGTTATTTGGTGCTAGTATTATGACGCCTGATCAACGTGATAATACTTACACCATATAACGTGCACTCATTGTGGCCATAGGATATCTTGGGAAGTACCTAAGAAGTTTAGAATTTGATCTCCGTTGGATTATCCGTGATTAGTGAGACTCTAGGTTCATTCTACCGATGCGTATACTCTGCCTTCGTTCATTAGATATCTGGATGAGTTTGGACTCTCGTTTTGCATTCTGTTGACCTCAGTTATAAATCTTGAACTCTTGTAGAGCTCTCTACTGTTGATACAGTTAATTTGATCTGAAATCTTGTTCGTATTTCCATATGAGCCTTCCTTTTTGAAAGAACCTCCCCTGGCGTGAGAATGTTTGTAACGATCTTTTGCAATTCGCTACGACTCCGTCTAACCTTGTGACTTCAATTTTCGAGGACGAAAATTTCTTTTTAAGAGGGGAAGAGTTGTAAAACCCCAAAATTTAACATAATACGAATTGACAATAATGCCCTCAAGTTAAAATTTTAAGAACTTAAGAAAATTATATAAGTAACACAAATTGTATTTAACTTAATGTGCGTTATATACTAAAATACCTAATGAATTAAACTACTTAAGCTAATATTTATATGCTAATTAAATTAGCAATGTCCTAACCTACATCTTGTTAAAAAAAAAAAAAAAAAAAAAAAAAAAAAAGCCCCTAAACCATGTACCTTAACTAGTATTGTGACTAAATTCATGTTGTATCAAAATAAACTTGACTAGTGCCCATAATATCTCCTAATTGTAGCACAAAATTCGGCCCATCAAAGCCCTCCCAAAATACTACACGGTTTTCCCTTTTTACTCTTATAACCGATCATTCCAAATCAAAGAAACCCTAAAAAAAATAAAAGTTTGGTTCTCTCTCTTTTGGTGCTGCTGTTGTCGACCCACAAAACCCCAAGAAGGAGGCTTAATCTTGTTCATTCTTGTGTCATTCATCACGTAAGGTAACCATGTTATACTTATATCAAATCCATTCGAATTTTAAGCAAAAACCCTAAAGGATCACATAGAATATTGAAAACAGTTTCTGATCTGGAAATTTATCCGACATAATTCGATTGTAATTAAATGATGCGAACGTGTATTTTGGTGTTTCTGGAGTCTAGAACTAAATTCAATGAAATAGCTACCTGGGAAAATTTATTTTGTAATTTTTAGAGGCCTGGAAGTCCACTTTTTGATTTTTGGAAAAACAAGTGTTAAATCGAATTCGTGTATCTGGAAAATTAGTCAGTGTTTATGATTTTTAATTTTCAAACCGTGTCGAATTAGAAGGTGTCCTTTGAACTGGGTAATATTTGATATGTCTATTAGTAACTGGAATTTCTATAGATTTTTGTGAATTTATCTGGAGGGGTAACAAAGTAAAAACGTGTCGGGTGTTTCATCAGATACGATTCTGGAACAGGTTGGGAAAATGGATTTTTCATTCATAGTTACACTAGCTTATAAAATCTGGAAAAATTAGGTAAAATACTAGGGACATTGAGGTATCTTTGTGAATTTTTGTAGATTTTAATTCGAAGTTCTATTATGATTTATAAATTATTTGAAACAGGTCCAGATCTTACCTAAAACCTGATAAAGTGTAAAAAGATATTTAAAAGGTGTAAATTGTTTATGTTCTAATACTAAAGGGTCTAATTTGTTATTTTGCTAATACTAAAGGACTTAAATTGTAAGAACCTGTAACTTTACACTTTATACCCTAATTTTATGATAATTGCATAATGGTCCTTAAACTTATCATAATTACTTAATAAACCCTCAAATTTGTAAAACTACCATAATAACCTTAATTGTATGTAAATAACCTTATGAACCTTGAACTACTAAAATGGTCATCATAAGTAATTTAAGTTGATTAAACGGGAATGTGAATGACTGAAGTTACTTAAAATGGAAAGGTAAAACCAAAATGAGTAATCTGAATTAAGAACCTATCGTAATTCCGTCTTCTACTCCTATAGGTGTGAAGAAGGAGAGATCTTGACTCTTTTCCATGTTTGCTATTATTGTTACTTGCTTGGTTAATAAAGTACAGATATTCTGCCCTTCTCAGTAAGGTGCCTTCGTTTCTCTTGATTTCGTTAGGATTCCCGAAGCCATTGTTGTGTTCCCCTTGTATTGTGAACCTTAGATTTGATCTTTTGTTTTGAACCTTACCTTGAACCCTGCTATGAACCTTGATATGAACCTTGCCATAAACCTTGAATTGAACCTTGATACACTTGATATTGTAACTGGATGAGAAAACCTTTTTAATTATTTATGAAAATGTTTTAAGAAAACTATTTTTAAGACTATCTTTATGAAAACCTTTTAAGAGACCATTTTACGAAAACGATTTTGAAAAGATCATTTTTATGAAAACCGTTATTAAAGGATTGCTTTAAATGAACTTTTGATAGAAACCTTTTAAAATAACTGTCACTATGGAACCTTGATTATAAACTCTTGATATTGATCTTTCTGATATTGACCTTCTGATATTGAATCTCCTGATAGTGAACCCTTGTATTGATATCCCGTCTTGAACCCTGATATGAAACTTGACCTGAGCTACTTGATACTTGATCCTGGACACCTGACACCTGACACTTGACCTTGACCCACAGTTTGAGACTACGAGCCACCCACTAGGCATGAGGGTTTCATGTCCATGTCATTGATGCACCGGTGGCATGACTCTAGGGCAGGAGAGTGATGACCTGTCCCGTCCCTGACCTAATTTGACTTGTTAAGTAGTGGAAGACCCTGTGGCCTACTGGGGCGTATGGATGCATCCTAGACTTGACCTGATTTGTTTATATTACTTGTTATACCTGGTGACTGATGAGTGTGTGCGATACACGTCATTCACAATCCTGGGAGCTTGCAACTCCAACCCTTGGAGGTATCCCCTCATATTGTACTTGGTACCGAGGTTACCCCTCCGTACACCTTGCTTGATTTGATATGATATGTTCTGTTTCTGGGCTTGTAGTGGATTACTGTTTATGTTACCCTATAACCTGTGCTTGACTTGATACTTGACTTGACTTGAATTAAACGTGGGCTGGTGGTGGGTTATGGTTTCCTTTACACCTAGCTATTGCAACCATTCCTTGATAATATTTTTCATTTTCTTTCCCTACTCCTGTTACACCTTGAAATGTTATATTTACTTCACTACCCTTTATTACTGCTTTGTATCGTTATATATGTTCACTGAGCTTTTGTAGCTCAGCCGCGTTTCTTTTCCCGCGGCAGGTTTTAGTTTGGAAGCTGGGTTTTAGTGGAGAGTACTGGGGCATTAGAAGACTTCATTAGCTATGGAAGATGACTAGAGGATCCTTTATTTAGACTTAGAAACTTTTGTATTGTAACCTTGTAGTTTCATATTTCCTTTGTAACCATTGAATTCTATTGTATTATTAATGTCAAGTGCTTGTGTTTGTTCTGATATGCCACCATTGTTGTGACACCTTTGCCCTTGTCGGGTTGGGGTGTTACAGTTTCGCTTAGTGACTATAGAGTGGCAGTAGGAAAAGGGAAACGGGCTCACATCTCGTCCTCATCTTCATCATCATCATCATCGGCTAGTGATGAAGATGGTTTACCTAACTCTAAGCTTCCTCCAATTGACTACTTGAGTCAACCTCCTTCCCTTGATGATGAATCTGCGGAACATCGACAAGCAAAGGGAATTTTAAAGAATATTGGACGATGGATGATGAAACTCCGCAAGGATCAGAAGAAAATACTTAAATTACTGAAAGATAAGTGAGATTTAAAGAGTGTTTGGTATAATACATTATTAGACTATGTATTGTTAAATTTATGTGCTTACTAAGACCTTATGATAGTACTTGACTCTTTTGTGATTTAGCTCAACTTGAACTAATGATAACATGTATTGTTATCAATTTTCCAAATTTAAGCCACTGTTTGGCTTAACTTTTTTTGTGATGAAGTTTGATGATCAATTTTATTTATAACGTGTGTTAGAATCTACATATTTGGTAGCTTCGCTTTACATAATAGACAATAGATATGTTCCAGGAGAATTTACGGGTTTTCATCGAAAAACGCAAAATTTGCATTGCTCTCTGTTTGTTTTAGGAATTTTGTTCGGCGGATCTGGCGGATCCCTCAGTTTGGATCCACCTAGTGTTAACGTTGGCTCCGCCCATCTTAAACCTGCGGATCAGACGGATCCAAAAGTTTTGGATCCGCATGCTTTGTCAATTGGATCCGCAGGAATACACAGTAATCTTTTTCACAAAATCCAACTCTTTCCGATACTTAGATTGTAGTTTATCTTTCTTAGATTATATTTAGACATCTTAGACAATTAGGAAAATCCACCTCCCACCAAAATTTGAATATTTTGACCTGCTCATAACTCACAGACTCTTTCATTACCTTCTCAAAAACCGTAAATCAATCACATTTCTCCCTTTTGAGTCAGCTTTCTGCATATCTTCATGTAAACTCCATTTTTATGGATTGACTTTGTCAATAGGACAAACTACTTTATCTTGTTCCATGTCTTTGAAATTTACACATCATTAATCCAAACACCAACTTCTATAAAAATGGGAAGTGATGACGTATAGTCCGTATTCGGGTCACGAACCCGACCCATACTTAAGTCCATCACGAATGGACTCTAGCCCGTCACGATATGGGCTATTGCGATAACGGTTTGGGCTTACGATGGCCCAAACCCAACGTTATTTATGGCTGCGATAATATATCTTCTATTTATGGGATATATATTGCCTAACCGCCCTACGCGGGATAGACCGAAGATTGGGGAACACGAAACCAATAAGGATTTCGTGTCCATATATAGAGGGCATCTCAACCCTCACAAAGGTACGACTGACAAACCCTAACTCTTCTACAAACCCTAAAACCGATTACTTACTCTCACGCCGGAGGATAATCGTGGGAGACAATCCCACGATAAGCCTAACGGTGTTTTTCTGTTTTCTTAGTGCGCAGGTCTCAAGCATTAAGATCGAATTGGTACGGAATCAAGGAACGCCCAACTTTTGTATCAACAAGTGGCGCCATCCGTGGGACCCTACACTAAGAGCTTTGCTAAGAACTAGAATGACGAAGCACGGAAAGGAGCGGACTCCGCATGCGAAGAAAACGCATGACGATTTACTAGGGAAGAAACAGCAAACTGATGCAGCCTCCAAGCAGACCTCTGGAACAACCAGTGTGCCTAGAAGCTTTGGAGCGTACTCAGATCTGCTCCTTACTCCAGTAGAACCGCCCACTATGACTACCAATGCTACTACAACAAGTACTAGCGCGGTAGACCCACAGCGCACTCCCCTTGCCATGCCAGAAGTGTACTTCTCTGAGCCACCAAATGCGCCTATCCGAAACAAGGATCTTGTTTTGGAAACGGACTCCATCGCGCTAGAAGGAGTCACGCCTGAACTAGCGCCAAGTGACTTCGTATCTCAAAACTACGAAGCCTTGGCCGCGCTCATGCAAGAGGAGGCAAAGAAGAGGTCAAGCCAAAGTCTGCACGCCAGACTCAACTTCGACCCTGAGTACGAAGCATCCCCACCGCGCTACCGAAAGGAAAGACGCGAGAAGGATAACTGCAAACAACCAGTGTTTACCAGGATTGGAAGGAAGGTTGTGGATGATGAAGCAGCCGACTTTCAACATTTGGAGGAGCATGAAGATGGGGAACGGCGCGCCAATGTCCATGCTAGGCTTGGCAGTCGCATAGTTCAGGATAGGCTTGGGCGACGGTGCTCCCCAAGTGTAAGCCCTTCAAACTCCGATTTTGAGGATAGTCGGCGCAAGCGCCACAGAGGAGCAAGCTCAGATTCTGATGATAGTCGACGCAAGCGTCGCAAAAGAGTACGCTCATCTTCAAGTGATTCCTCGGACAACGAGGACAAAGAAACTGGACACTGGAAATCAAGAGGGAAATACCGCGACCAGGAAGACGAAGACATGTCTCTTCCCTGGCGTCGCCAAAAAGTTGATGCGTTTGCTAGGCGCATCAGCGATTTTTCAAAGAATAAGAAAAGGCGCATGCCTGCTAACGTCAAAACATATGATGGGACAGGTGATCCTGATGATCACCTAAAAATTTTCGAATCAGCAGCCACTATCGAAAATTGGCCACAACCTGTGTGGTGCCATATGTTCAACTCTACATTAGTAGGGAATGCGCGCAACTGGTTTAGTAAGCTTCCACGCAGAAGCATCGGTGGGTTTGAAGAGTTGCGCAAGGCGTTTCGTTTAAACTTTACTCAAAGGAAGAAGTGCGCCAAAAACACTGTCGAACTCGCTAGGGTTAAACAGCGACAAGGGGAATCCACAAGCGCTTTCATGGAACGCTTTAAGGACGAATACATGCAAGTCAAGGCGTGCCCAGAGATACTAAAAATATCGGGTTTTATGAATGCAATCAATAACCCAGATTTGATAAAAAAGTTAAATGATAAGGTTCCCCTAACTTTTGACGAACTCATGAAGCGCACAAGGTCCTTCGTCCAAGGAGAAGCAGCCGCTGCGGATAGCAAGAAAGGCTACTCGAACCATAGGTCACAAGAAGAGTCAAGGAGACAATCCAATGACCAGAGTGGCAATCGTAACAAAAGTTATCGCAACCAAGGAGGCGGAAGGGGAAACGACAAGTATACCCCATTAACAAAAACTCCAAAGGAGATATTCGCGACGGAAGGTGCGAACTTTCCAAGACCCCCACCTATGCGCACCCCCGAGGATCGGCGCGTAGGGAACGGATACTGCGAGTATCACGCGCAGAAGGGCCATACCACTAATGAGTGTGTCCAATTACGCCAACTAATCGAGAAACTAGTGAAAGAAGGCAGGTTGGACCACCTCGTTAAAAATATTAAGGAGGGGAAAGACAAGCAGAGAACCGGAGGCAAGAAGGAAGCGCCTAAGGAAAAAGCTGATACTATCTTCATGATACAATCATAGCAGCGAAAGATTAGGCAAAAAGTGAGCCAGAAATTCTCTCATGGAAGCGAAATCTCCTTCCCCACCTTGACTGCGGACAACGCAGTGGCAGAACCACTTACCATTGAAATAAATGCGGGGGGTCACGACATCCACCGCATGTATGTCGATGGGGGCGCATCAGCGGATATAATGTATGAACATTGCTTCAAGAGATTGCGTCCTGAGATACAAAGATAGTTAAGTCCAGCCACGACTCCACTTACTGGCTTTACAGGAGAGAAGATATGGCCTATGGGGCAACTGCGCTTACTAGTTGCTGTCGGTAACAAGGAACACTCCACGACAGCCTGGATGAACTTTATGGTGATCAAATCCCCTTCGCCATACAATGGCATCATTGGAAGGTCAGGAATCTCAGCGTTGCGCGCGGTACCATCCACAGCGCATGGGATGCTCAAATTCCCAGTAGAAGGTGGCATTGTCACCATTTACAACAACGCTGCGCCACCAGAAGAATGTAACACGATTACATGTGAGACGAAGCACATCCCATAACAGAGCGCAGCTAAAGTTCCAAATTTGAAGGTCGCAATTCACCCTGATTACTCAGAGCAAGAAGTATCAATCGGGGGATCGCTGTCTGACAAAGGCAGAGCAGCTGTGTGCGCACTCTTACAGAGGAATCTGGATATCTTTGCCTGGGAACCAAAACACATAACTGGCGTACCACGATCGATAGCAGAACACAAGTTACAAATCCGACAAGGATATTCACCAGTAAGGCAGAAAAAGCGCGGCTAGGCTCCAAAGCGCGCAAAAGCCATACTAGAAGAAGTACACAAACTTGTGGACGCTGGCATCATGCGGGAAGTCTATTACCACGATTGGCTCTCCAACCCAATGATGGTAAAATAGAGCGATGGCAGTTGGCGAATGTGTGTGGACTTCACTGACCTTAATAAAGCATGTCCACAGGACTGCTACCCACTACCAGAGATAGACTGGAAAGTGGAATCGTTGTGTGGATATCTCTTTAAGTGTTTCTTGGACGCATACAAAGGGTACCACCAAATCCAAATGGCCAAGGAAGACGAGGAAAAAACAGCTTTCCACACAAGCCAAGGGGTCTACTGTTACACAAAGATGCCTTTTGGCCTGAAGAATGCGGGCGCCACCTACCAGCGATTGGTAGATAATGCATTCGAAAAGCAAGTGGGCCGCAACTTAGAAGTTTATGTGGATGATCTTGTCATAAAAAGCCATACTGAGGACGAAGTGGTGCGCGATATAGAAGAAACATTTAGAACGCTACGGGCGATCAACATGAAGTTAAATCCCAAGAAGTGCACTTTCGGGGCTACAGAAGGAATGTTCTTGGGATATCTGATAGAACCAGATGGCATTAAGCCATGCCCAGAAAAGACAGACGCTGTCCTCCAACTTCCTTCACCGCGCACGTTGAAAGAAGTTCAGTCTCTAAATGGAAAGCTAGCCGGTTTGAACAGATTCCTGTCCAAATCAGCGGATAAGTCACTTCCTTTATTCAAAACACTCAAGAAGTGCACTAAAAAGGGAGACTTCCGGTGGACTGCGGAAGCGGAAGAAGCCTTCACCAAGCTTAAGCAACATATAGCAGCGCTCCCTAAGCTAGTCGCACCCCGACCAGGGGAGGAGTTAATCATCTACTTATCCGCCACCCAAGGAGCGATTAGCGCAGTGCTACTGACGGATAGGAATTCTGTGCAAACACCAGTGTATTTTGTAAGTAAACCACTCAAAAAGACAGAGATCAACTACAGCTCAATGGAGAAGTTGGTTTTGGCGTTAGTATTTGCTGCCAAAAGACTGCGCAGATACTTTCAAGCGCACCCAATAGCAGTAATTACCGACCAACCCATCAAACAAGTTATCTCTAAACCTGACGCATTGGGCCGATTACAAAAATGGAGTGTGCTATTAGGAGAGTATAACATCTCTTACAGGCCACGCACTGCGGTTAAAGGGCAAATACTAGCAGACTTCATCATCGAAAAACCAGATACCGATGACGCACCCCCACCGAGCAAGGTAGAATTACAAGAACCATGGGTCTTGTTCACAGATGGATCTTCATGCGTGGATAGATTGGGCGCTGGCCTTATCCTCACTAATCCAGAAGGAATGGAATTCACTTACGCACTACATTTTGAATTCACAGCCACGAACAACGAGGCAGAAGATGAAGCCCTAATCGCTGGATTACGCATTGCAAACCGAATGGGTGTACGTAACCTAGAAGCAAACGTGGACTCCCGATTGGTAGCCAACCATGTGTTGGGCGAGTATGTGGCTAAATAGGATAACATGGTCCAATACCTCGACAAAACCAAATCGCTAATACAAGGCTTCGACAGGTTTACAATTAAGCAAATTCCTAGAGGCGAGAATAAAAAAGCGGATGCGCTAAGTAAGATCGCATCCACCAGCTTCGCGCACCTGTCAAAACAAGTTTTAGTGGAGATCCTAAAGAATAAATCCATCTCGGAGATGGAGATATCCACGGTAATATAGGAAGAGAATCCTACATGGATGACTCCTATTATCGACTTTATAAGCAAGGGTAACTTGCCCGCTGAGCAGAAGGACGCTAGACGGATACGGCGCGCAGCGCAGAGGTTCGAACTTAGAGATGGTATCCTATATCGACGCTCATTCCTACAACCATGGCTTCGATGCGTTGGACCTCTTCAGGCAGATTACGTACTCTGAGAGATCCACGCTGGTTCATGCAGTATGCATTCAGGACCACGGTCCGTCGTAGCGCGAGCATTGCGCTCAGGATACTATTGGCCTACTATGCACCGTGATGCGCGCGATGTGATAAAGAAATGCAACGACTGCCAAGTTCATAGACCCATCCCGCGCAGACCACAACAAGAGCTAACACCTATCACTTCTCCATGGCCATTCTATAAGTGGGGTATCGACATCGCAGGTCCCTTCCCTGTCGCAGCAGGAGGACTTAAATTCCTTATCGTTGCAATAGACTACTTCACTAAATGGGTTGAAGCAAAGGCAGTAGCGACGATCACAGGTAATCAAGTAAAACGCTTTGTTTGGGAAAATATTGTATGCCGCTTTGGATTACCTGGGGAGATTGTTTCGGACAATGGAAAACAATTCCGCGATAACCCATTCAAAGACTGGTGCGCAGAGTTACATATCACACAACACTTCGCATCAGTAAAACACCCACAAACCAATGGCTTAGTTGAGCGCGCAAATCGCAGTTTAGGCGAAGGGATTAAAGCGCGCCTGGAAAAACACAAAGGAAGATGGGTGGACGAATTGACACATGTCTTATGGGTGCACCGCACAACAATCAAGGTTAGTAATGGAGAGACTCCTTTTTCCCTTGTCTACGGGACAGAAGCTGTCATACCAGCTGAAATTGGGATGCCAACTATCCGCACCGCGGAAGTTAATGTCGCGACCAATGACGACGAACGACGGATAGATTTGGACCTACTGGAGGAAAGGCGCGAGCGCGCAGCCATACGAGAGGCAAAAACCAAGTCAAAGATGAAGGGATACTACGATGCTAAAGTTCGAAGCACCTCATTCAGACCTGGCGACTTTGTGTACCGTGCTAATGATGCAAGCCACGCAGAAGACACAGGTAAACTTGGACCAAAGTGGGAAGGACCCTATGAGGTCATTGAAGCACTAGGACAAGGCGCGTACAAGCTGCGCGACATGGAAGGGCGTGAGCTACAACGCACATGGAATATCTGCAATCTCAAGAGATGCTATCTTTAGGAAAGGTTACGACCCAATGCATGGACACACACGCACTTTAGTAAGTGCCAAATAAATATCCGTGTATTTACATTCTTTGTTTCATTTAGACAAATGTTTTTTATCTTTTTACAAAAACTTGCAAGTATTAATAAAATGTTGCGGTTTCTAGCTAACTCCGTGACACACTTTACTTTATTGCTTACATATAATTTATGTCTCAATATTGTTTATTATATTATCTTTTGCCTACATGGCGTGCATGCACTAATTAAAAACCCACGATGGTAAAAGGATGAGTAAACCTAACAAATGACTCGTTGAGTAAGAGGGTTGCAAACCCATCAACACCAGATCACGCATCCTTGTTAAACACCTTATTCTCAAGACGTTGGAGTAAGTTCCATGCGTACCCCACGACGGATACACATCAATGCACACTGTGCGCGTTTAACAAATTAGGAGTTAAGACAACTAACCCCTTAGTATGGCCTTAGTAGCACGCTGCAATCCATACACTTGTGCACCCCATGATGGGTACACAGCAACTTCTAAATTTCATACACAATTATGTTATATACAACCATGTCATACACGACTATGTCATAAATTTCATACAAGATAAGTATAAGTGATTATGAATCCTTGTAAACCTTCTTCAAATGTGTTTATACAAGCGATTTGACTCTTAGACATCTTTTATGTAAAGATAAAATAACTAAGTACAAACGTTATAACCATAGCCAAATTTGATATAATATGCATACAATGGTATTATTCAAAATCAACGATTCATTATAACAAGTTCATCAACAGTACACATCCAACAAGCATATGTACAAGGAAAACGTGGATATATAACAAAAGACCACTACACATAGACTACCAAGACATACTACGAGTACGCCTTAGCCCCGAGCTACCTGCCTGGTGCGCCACACGACCAGCATCTGTAAGCATCTGCAACAACTCAGCATCCTTGGGCGCTACTGTTGGTACGCTAACAGGCACCCCATCAGATCTAGGAATGTGGGCTGCGCCAAGACCACACAGGATAGCCTTCCCCTTCTGACCCCTCTTCTTGGCAAATCGCATCTCATGAGCTTCCAAGGATGTCTTTAATGGAATTTCTTTCTCAAGAGCAAAAAGGGTTTAGGATGTCACGAGGGCGAGCGAATATAGGCACCTGTAGCTGCGACACATCCGGCTTCAAAAAATAATCAAGCTGCTCCTCAGCATCCTCGGATGAATGTCTAGCCAAGGTCAAACCCTCCATAATCGCACTAATAGGGAAGTCCTGGTCACGCTCCAGCTGCGCTATATGAGGAAGCTCAAAAAGTTTTAACTTCTCCATAGAAGAAACAAGCTCGCCATAAGCATTCTCATTATAACCAGGCACTTCTGAAGGAGACATCGCCAAAACCTTGGACGCGCACAGTTCCTCTACCGCTTCCGCCCTACCACGCGCTAGGGCACATTGAACCACATTCCCAAAGGACTCCTTAACCTCTCGAGACTCCAGCGTGGTCATGGCGGCCAGACGCAAACCATGGCTGATAAGCCACCTGCGCTCAGCTATAGTCGACACCAAATGAGGATACAACTCCTCATCATACTCAATGCTGAGTTTGCGCAGTTTGCCCTCCTGATTCTCCAGCAAGCTCTCCACAGCCTTGCGGAACTCATCCAAATCAGACATGAGCTTCCCCTTATTCAGCTCCATATATCTCATGGCCCACAGGCAGGAGGCCTTGTACTCTTTCGCTCCAGTGCGCTCTTTAGCCAGATCAGACATGAGCAACATCTTCTCATCAGCAACCTTCTGGTCATACATAGCGGATGCTCTCAATTCAGCCTGCGCCTCAGCCAACTGCGCCCTTAGAAGCTCAATTTCCTTATCCCTTTGAGCAACCAGGCTGCTCTCACCAGCATACTCAGCCTGTAGCCGCGCCACCAATGAAGCCTGGTGCGCAGCAGACAATGCCAACTCCTCAAGAAGGCTACCCCTTGGCGCATCTCCAGCAGATTTTTCCTCATCCACTGGACTCTCAGACCCAAAATCACCAACATCAGTCTTGGGGGGCGAACTCTCCACATGCGCATCATCATCAACAGCAGTCTCAGCCCTGCACGCAAACAACAAAGTTACTCTATAATACTAATAGCGAAATAAAGGACTATCTAAAGACACAAATGCTTACGTGGGGGGGCGGAGTTTTATGCGATGACGCATCCTCTTCGGCTGGTTGCTCGACAGAAAAAGCAGGGCGCTTACTTGATGTCCCTGCGCCATCATCACCCAACGACCTCTTACGTTTCCGCAACAAACCTTCCTCTCCAGACTCATCCATGGCACTCTCCGACGAGTCCACATGCAACAACTCAACAGGGATCTGTGACCCAGCAGACGGAAAGCTACGCAGAGGGGTTGCCATAGTGACACCTGCGGGGACCTCCCCCATTTCCTCTGTCTCCTCTGTTTCCTCCTGCGCAATCACCATCGTGCGCCCTGCAGTAGCCTGAAGCAATGGCTGCTCCCCATCTCTCAAGGGGCGCACCCCTACGATCACCTTTGTGGGCTTCGCCAAGCGAACAACATCAAACAAGTCCATCTCTGCGCAACAAAGCAACAAACAAATAGCAAATGCGTTAGTAAAATTACAAAGGGAAGAATGCTTACAACTACTAAGTGAAGAGGAAGGAAGAGACAAGCACCCACCCCGGCTGTGTTCATCCAAGAATGTCGGCACCTCTTCCGGACTACCAAAGTAGTTGCGACTGATGCCCATGTGCACCAGAAAGTCTTCTGGATACGGTTCAATAGGTATGCGATTGGTGTTTATCGTCTCCGCATCCGCCACATTATACAATCCGGGGTCTGGGCGCTCATCTCTCGGCAACGATTCTTGAGTATAGAACTCAAATACCCAAGGAAAAAATGCACTATCAATCCAGAAAATTTTTCCCTCCATACCCTTAGTGCGTCTAATTTCTTTGCATAACACTGCAGAGACCCCGCGCGCTTAGCAAAAGTGACCCACCCGTTCAACCACGAAGTGTGGTAAAACGCGCGGAATAGATGCACTGTGGGTTCAATCGCCAACAGGCGACAATTTACCTCAAAATTGGTAACTTTCGCCGCACCTATACAGTGCAGTTGCGAGATGTGCAAGCGATAATGGTTTAAGATATCGCACAAAAACAGGGAAATGGGAACACGCTGGTTCGCAAATTCGAAGAAGCGCGTATAAACCCCCACCTTCCCTTGCGGGAAATTCGCTATTGATGCATTTGCGGCCGGAACTACCGGATGCAATGCGAGAGGGATATAATAGTCTGAGGTGAACTGACGAAGTTCATCCTCAGATATATCAGAACTAATCTCAGATAATTGAAGAACCATGATACCTATTATCGGCGCACGCGCTACTATCTTCGCTTTTGTTGATTTGTTTCTTGAAGGTTTAACAATGGCGAAGAATGATGTTTTACTGTGGTAGCCACAGAGAAATGACGGCTTCACTTTATATAGGGTACACATATTCGTGGATGTACGACATGTGTACCCCACTTGCTCTAATCGTACGGTTGGGAACCCAAAAGGTAAAGCACTTTTTCACCCACCACACACGATTTTCGAAGAAGATACTTGGACTAGTTTAACTCGCTACTTTTGGCGGGAAATACTTAAAGCTTCCCCGCTACGCATTGAGAAAGATTTTTTTTTAGTTGTTAGTCTAGTATCCGCAATCACGCATTGCGCACACTAGACTGGGGGGACATGATGACGTATAGTCCGTATTCGGGTCACGAACCCGACCCATACTTAAGTCCATCACGAATGGACTCTAGCCCGTCACGATATGGGCTATTGCGATAACGGTTTGGGCTTACGATGGCCCAAACCCAACGTTATTTATGGCTGCGATAATATATCTTCTATTTATGGGATATATATTGCCTAACCGCCCTACGCGGGATAGACCGAAGATTGGGGAACACGAAACCAATAAGGATTTCGTGTCCATATATAGAGGGCATCTCAACCCTCACAAAGGTACGACTGACAAACCCTAACTCTTCTACAAACCCTAAAACCGATTACTTACTCTCACGCCGGAGGATAATCGTGGGAGACAATCCCACGATAAGCCTAACGGTGTTTTTCTGTTTTCTTAGTGCGCAGGTCTCAAGCATTAAGATCGAATTGGTACGGAATCAAGGAACGCCCAACTTTTGTATCAACAGGAAGTATAAATTAGAACCTTAAGATGATCATAACACACTAAATCTTCATCTTTGCACATCATACCTGTAAACCTCTCACAATGCACAAATCAAACAAATCTCATATGCCTAGACCATACAGACAAACCGCTAGAATTAGTGTCAGACCTTACTGGCTCGTTAATCCAGTTTCAAACGTAAGCTCACCAATCATATCCACTACTGCCACTCCAACTTCTATCATAACCCCTATAGTCAACATATCTTCATCTACAAAATCACCATCACCAATCATAATTCCACTAGGTACAACATCATCACCCACATATAGCACACAACCACCGACCGTAACTACACCAATAGCTTCCTCACCATCACCTTTACCATCTGAAGAAAGAAAATCATCATCACCACTAAATCCACCCAACCTTCAACCACATGATCTACTTACCACACTTCAACACATTGATGATTCAATGTGGGTAAATCAAACAAACACTCAAGAAAATGAAGAACATAACACTAACCTTTGTGACACTAAGGATTTAGAAACTATGTGGCTAGCTTCCATCATATCTCCATCAACACCAACAAATTCCTCTTCATAGAAGCTGTTAGAATTATTCTAGTGTACTTTGTAGAATTATTCTAGGATTTCTTTAATTTTTAGGTACTTCTAAATGTAACTTCAAGTTTGAGACGTTTGTCACAAACAAATTTTCAATGAATAAAAGTTACATTTCAATATTTGTAGGTGATCAAATATTTGTAGTACTATCTTACTTTAATACATGATAGATTTGGCCTCTCATATTTTAGACAATCTTTTTTTCTATCAGACTTTAACATTTTTCCTACAAGCTTAAACGACGGATCTGGCGGATCCCTCATTTTGGATCCGCCATGTGTTAGCGTTGGCTCCGCCATTCTTCAACCTGCGGATCAGGCGGATCCCAAAATTTGGATCCGCACGCCTTGTCGATTGGATCCGCAGGTATAACAGTAAACTTCTTAAAACTTTTCGACTCATCCCGATTCTTAGATTTTAGTTTCTAGTATTCTTTAGAATAGGTTCACTGATCATTATACATCTTAGAATGATTTAGAAACTCTTAGAAACAAGGAACCCTTTTTAGGGATCCTTCAAATCCGTGGGTACATCACATCACAGGATTTCCCACTATCCCTTTGCATTTACTGCATATCTTCATCATATTACTCAACATAAGTTCTATGGATTGACTTATGTGATGTGATTTGCACAAATTTTTGTTCCAAATCATTAGGAACCAACATTCTCTATTGGATTTACATCAAATCCAAACACTAGTTTCTATAAACCATCTGCCTATATATTAAGATCATAACTTAGAGCAAAACTCACTCATTCACCTTCTTCACAACATATAACCTGTACATCTTAGTTCTCTTAGCTCACCATGACCAAATCAACCAACTCCTCCACCTCTAGAACTCCAAAACGCACTGCCCGCATTAGTGTTAAGCCCTGTTGCTTCATAAATGTTGCTAACTCATCATCAGAGGAATCATCTCCTCTTAATATCTCTACTCTTATAGCAAGTGAAATTTTAAAATTTCCTTACTTTATCCACACCTACACCATCAAATGTTGTCATACAAACTCCACCTCCAACCATAACTCCAATAGCAACCACACCACCAGCCGCTCCATCACAGACTGTCAAATCTCAATCACAACCAAACTCACCCAAACTCCAACCTATGGAGCTATTTAGGACTCCACCTACATCACCTCATCCATACCTTGATGACTTGGAGGATCTACCACCAAGATCAACCAATCCTCCACCTTTGAAGGTCAAGAGCCTATGCTTTTTCATCCGATTTTCCCGGATATCCATGGTCCTTTATACCATGATGCACCATCATCTCAACCTCAAATACCACCTCTCTCACCCACATCAACTCTCATTGCCATAGACGAGGCAATGTGGATCAATTTGCCTCAAACCCAAGAGGAGATTAGTGAAGAGCTCAACCGTCTCTACACTCTCTCGGGTATGGTAGATCACCGCCTCAATGAAGCCATGGACCTCCAAAACATCATCATGAACTCCCTCCAAACACCACAACCAAATGAGTCTACTCTTCCGCCCGGTTTTCCTCGCCATGATTGCAACATGTGCGAAAGAACCGCTCACATAGCTCAAAGGATAAACATTTTGGTGCACGAGCTCCAAAATGAAATGAGGTTCATTTTGAACCACATTCTTGAGCGTCTAAACGCCATCTCTCATCCTCCTCAATAGGAGAATTTTAGTCTCATTATATAGGACCTTTTAGATGTTGTTGTGGGACTTTTTATTTTTAGGATGTATTTTTCATTTTCATGTAACATCATATTATGTTTGTGACTTTTGTCACATAGTTTTCAATGAATGTGATGTTTTTATGCTTATGAGTGATCAACATATAGCATATTATCATTAGTTAGGTAACTAACATCATTATATAGCTATTTGGAATCTACATTATAGATTGATCATTTGTACTTTAGGTACAAAATTTTGATTAGACACTACATTTTGACTTTTTAAAGTCAACTAGATTAACATTTTTATTTGGATGACCATTTCATATGCATTATGCTTCTCCATTGAAGCTATTCACAACTAACATTTCTTTTGCAGCATCTCATACCCTTCTAATGTATACGTTGGGACTCTTGTAATGGGGAGTATACATCGAGGGGGAGCATTTCATTTTTCTAACCATTTGTTTTGTAGGATCATGCATCATTACCTTGTTACTCCATTTAGGGGAAGTATCAAACAAGGGGGAGCTCTTAAAGTTCTCAAAATCTCATTCCGCTACGTAACTCTTCTTTTTGTTTCGACAAAAAGGGGGAGAAAGGATTAAGTTTGCATAACTTGTGAATCATCACAGTACATACACTTTTGCATAAAAATAGTTTTTAAACTTAAATAAAACAAACTTAATCTATATTTTAAAGAACTCATGCTATATTTATTCCTTTGCTCAAAAATATACTTTATGTTTCGTCATCAACAAAAAGGGGGAGATTGTTAATACAAATATCGTCCTAAAAACGTTATTTATATTTTACGATATTTACTTAGTTTTGTTAATGACAATTACAAAGTATATCTTTTAGCAAATTATAAATACTAGCTAAAGTCTCTTTAAAACACATTTTACATTTCTCAAGTTTACTTAGAATTACATTTTACACATCTACTAGTTTATTTCCTTAAAAGAAAACTTTATTTTTAAAATGATAAAATGACATCATGGCATGCATCATACATAGATTATGTGATATCTTAGTTAGATCTTCAAGTAAGATAGTTGACTTTGGAAGATTTTGATGTGACATAACAAAGATGTGGAGGATACAACTGGATTTGGAAAGATATCCATAAACTCTTAGCTGTCATGTTTGGCGGAACCAAACGACATCAAAGACGGATCCCTTTTATGGGATCCGCCGGATACGCCGACTGTTCACCAGCTTGCCTATAAATAGCAAGCTGATCATTTAGACACACCATCACTCATATAGCCTAACATTCATACTCATTCATTTACATATCATCTAACATTTATCATTCATTCATTTCATTGATCTTTCCTTTTGTAGCAAAGGAGATTAAGCATCAAGGTTCAACACAAACGTGTAAAACCTTTGGCATAGTTACTGTGTGATATAGTTGTAGTTCACACATCATTATTTGTATCATTTATCTCAGTGAGTGTGGTTAGTATTTTAGTCCTCAAAACACAAAGAGTGTAGGTAGTGGCTGTACCCTTGTGAAAGAACCAAACGGGAGTGGTTGTACCCTTGAAAAGAACTCGACATCTAGCTTAGTGTCGGTAATTGTATAGGCGACGTTAGGTTGGTTCTACCTTGAAATAGAACCCGGTGTTTAGCTTAGTACCGGAAAAGGAAGTAAGCAACGTGTAAAGGTTTTCTCCACCTTGAAAGGAGTTTATTTCTTAGTGAAGGATAACTCTCGAGTTAAAGGCTCGGGGAAGTGGAGTAGGGCAAGGAAAAGAGTCCTTGTAGCCGAACCACTATAAACATCCGTGTTATGTGGTTTGATCATTTCTCTCTTTACTTCTTGTATATATTGTTTGATTATTTTTGTGTGCATAGTTTCATTGAATTCAAATAAGTTACAAAATGGTTTAATCTAATTTTAAACGGTAAAACTATTCAACCCCCCCCCTTCTAGTTTTCCACATTGTTATTATGAAAAATTCTTTTTGGTTTATAAGCTTGGTGTAAATAAATACATGATATCCCACAAAGATATCTTTCAGAGTGATTATTCAGTTGTTAAAAAATGTTAACAGTACTAAGTTTAAAAGAACAGTATTAACGTGAGAGTTAGTACTGCTAGAATATCATTATTACTAAAACATTTAACAGTGCTAAGTTTAAAGGAGCAGTACTAACTTGAAAGATAGCACTGCTGGTTCTGTTTGACTAATTCCCGGCTTAGTTAAAAAGTTTTAGAAAAAGTGCATTCATAAAAAAATGTTTATCTTTATTTGACTTACTTTTAGTGAGCTGCTTTTGTTAGACAATAAAACATGAATATGATATGTGTTGTTATTATGAAAATTATTTTGTGTTTATAAGGTTGATGTAAATATATACATGATGTCCCACATAGATGAAACAGTAAAATTGAAGTTACTTTATAAAGCTATCTGTGCATAAGAGGTATGTGTTGGGTTTAGCTTAGTATGGAGTTCTGTTATATCTTGGGCGGTTATATGTTATGCTACATCTAGCTACTCAAGTTATAATGCAACTTTATATGAATGCTTAACTTTTATTAAAAAAAAAAATAGTGCATGTTTTTCATGTTTTACTAATTTTATTTACAACTTATATGTTAATGATTTATGTTATTCATGTTTATTTCATAGACTTTATATTTACATGGATAAGTTTTGTTTTTTAAATAGAAATTGCCATAATTTAGTAGATTTCTGTTTTGATTTTTAAAAAAATAAACATATTCAAAATCATTTAAATTTACAAAAGATATATAAAACTTATTCAAACGATCAGAAGATATATGAAACAATATAATCAAATTCAAAATTCCACATACATTTTTATAAAAAAATTATTTTTGAAAAAAAGCGTTGTCAGAATTTCGCTTTATGTATGATTCAAAGGTTGTGATCAATTAGATCCAAAGTTAAACAAAAATCAATAAAGTACCTTGCATGCATGGTCTAATAATGCAAAAAAATCAAAATAGAATGATAATTTGCTAATATGTATTAATAATGTAGTTATGGTTTTGTTTGTATTAGGTCATGACTGCCTTATCACTCTAGCACTGCCTTATGACTACCCTAATAGTCTCAGTCATTGCACTATTTTTTTCCTCATCTAGCACTGCACATTGACTGCCTTTTGACTCTTGCACCAACCAATCCTTCACATATTATTTATATATAAAGTCATAAACAAAACCTCATTTTCATCTTACATTTGTAACAAAACTTACAACCGGAAAAATGAGCAAAAACAAGAACCCAAGTATTGTCTTTAAATGGACACTCTCATTTCTCATATCTTTAATTTACATTTTTTTTCCTCAGAAATCATAACCATAAGCAGTGATTCTTTATTAAGCAGTGATTCTTCTGAATCATCCTACCCAATGCCATGGGCTAAGTATTTTCCACAGCAAGATGAAGATTCAAGCAGTGATTCAGGATATGTTGACCTGCAAATGTGTCAAAAAAAATGCTAGCATGAATCCAACCCCCCACCATACTGCAAAGCAAGATTTTTCCAAAAGGATTAAGGTGCTAGGCATGGCAAATAAGGAAGCATGTGATTTACTTGGTATTCAGCCATTTGCTCCCAAAACTCGCACAGATGCAAGTGCCAGTCACAAAGGGAATGGAAAAAAATAGATTGTTTAGTATGTATGGTGTAACATCATGGTTTATTATGTATGGCTAAAATATGGCTTAAATACCCTTAAATAACTCTGATGTAACCTGTCACATACTGTTGAGTGAAAATGCTTTCTAATTTATAACCCATGCATGCATGCAAATGCACTCACAACTAACTTTCCTTGCAAACACATTTATCATTTAGAATGTTATTTTTATGATGAATTACATTTGGCATATTCATCATAGTTTATTGAATATAATGTATTATTTTTTATCAAGGTTGCAAAAATCGCGAATCGGTAGTCGGGCGGTCGACCACCTTGTAGCTTATAATCAGTCTAAGAGGAATTAATCGGTGATTAATCGGATTGGCATTATTGACAAATTTTAGTTATTTTTGGCAAGTTTTGTGTATTTCCGGTGAGTTTTAGGTATTTTCGGCAAGGTATTTTCTAAAAACAACTAGTAATAGACTTAAACAGTTACTATAAGTGATCAAAATAAGTTTACAATGAGTTTTGGGTACTTCCAGCAAGATTTATATGTTTCCGGCAAGTTTGACCACCATTGACCGCCGTTGACTACGGTTGACCTATTTGTTTGACCAAGTTACATAAATCGGCAAGGTCGGTGGCCTTGTAGCACCTAATCGGCGATTAATCGGCCTTGTAGACCTTTTTTTGCAACACTAGTTTTTATATATGTATTTGGATTTTAAAATTTAAATAATTAAATTATATATAACATATCAAATTATGATTTAATTGTTGCTTCACAAAACATCAAGGCATAAAATTAAATTCGAAAAAATATACGGAATAAAAGTATAATATATCGATATCTAAATTATGCATAGTTAATTTGTAATTGAAGATAAACATGTACATATAATATATATTTATATTTTATGTTTAGTATCTAAACATATCTGATTCAAAAATATATTCGACAGTGCAGTCTATAAATAAAGGTATATTGAATGTAAATCGTTAAACCAAAACATAATATTCAGCGAATCAACAAACATGAACGATGTTGACACCTAAATCAATATCAGACGATAAAGAGGTATGATATGTGTTTTAATTAAGACTAATTTGTTTATAATTGTATTATAATCTATGTACATGTTATATTAACTTGGTACTTTTCAATGTAAAAAAAATGCAGAGTAGGGAAATTTCAAAAAGTCATACTCAACCTTTTTCTCCAGATGTGAAAAAAAAACAACGTACCGATTATTGTTTTATCGGATGATGACGAGGTAAAATTACCGATTCAGCATTGATTTAAACATGTCACCAAAGACATATGTCGGTATTAATGTTTTAATCAAAATTAGTAAATTAATTATGTGTAACCATAAGTTCACAAAATATAAGCCATCCGTTGTTATATTGACGATGAAGAGGTATCTCTAATAGGGTAAATTCGCATTATGTCAAACTCGTCAATCAGAAAATCTAATTATCTTTCTAATACTTGCAGGTTGTTCCATCAGATGACGAGGTATTATAGCATAAATGTGTTTATTATTGATCGGCTCCAAACGGTCAACTATTTTCAACCACGGATGTGGTCAAATAAAGTCAAACAATCTAGGGCATGATACTAACCAAGAGGAGTATAGTGTTATCCCCGGGTCGTTAAGTCCCAGCGAAGCGTGAAATTGTGTTTAGAACGATTTGTGATCAAGTGAGATTGAAAGGATTTAACAAAGTGATTGATATGGTGATTACACTAAGGGAATATAGATGAAAATGACTAAAACAAACAATATTAACAAGTACGTGGAGCTAGGGAATCCTAAAAAACAACCTAAGTTAAAACCGCACGTTTATATTAAAAACTACGTAACCGCGCAAAATAAAAAGTGAATTCTGAGCTACGCTAGTCCTACGGGCATGAAAATAATTTTCCTACGAAGCTAATGATAAAAGAAAATTTTCTAAAAAAGATTTATATTTTTCTGATTATTTTTCTAATTTTTATGAATTAATTACTAATTTAAACTAATAAAAAGATTAAAAATATTAAAACTAATGATAAAAATCTGAAACTTTTTCCTAAATTACTTTACCCAATTACAGTCCTAAGAAAAATACTAAAACATTGCTAGCTTATTCCAGTAAGCTATAATAAGCTAAAGAAGCTCGTATGGCTTAAATGGAAAATCTCGTATAAAAGGAATTAAGAAGGAAGAATAATCAAAACTGGTGTCCCAGAGCAGATGGGAGTGGAGTGTGTGCTATTGGTCTGGTGTGCTCGAGGTCCTGGGTTCGAACCCCACTTTTTGCAAAACTTTATTTATTTTCTTTTTTCAATTTTTCTTTTTGCAACACATTATAACAACAGCAATGACCAACTTTAAGAAAAAGAACTTTTTCTGAAAAGCTTTTAATAAGCTTTTGCGAGCTTGTAAATCCAACAGTGGCTTTTTTAGCTTAAAATGAGATTTTGGAAATGAAAAAGCTAATCAAGCTAAGCACATAAGCTAAGATAATGGCAAATACAAACAAGCACAATCTCAATCTAACTTAAATAAGCCAAATACAACAAATATCAAGGCTAGAACAAGCTAGGACAAGAATTTAAACAAGCTCAGCTGATGCGCTGATGCAGCAGCAACAGGGCAAAATTGCCCCTTTTTGAGGGCAGAAAAAGCTATGATAAGCTAGTCTATAAATCTTGCAAAAAATTCCTAAGATATATGAGCTGGGTGGCTTTTATATTCCAAATTTTTAGCTTATGACTACTTGAATTGAAAGCTACAGAAATTCTCAAAAATCCACAAAAATCTGAAAATCTAAAAACTAAACTTTGACTTTCTCAGTTCTTGAAGAACTTTGACCAAAACGAATTTTGATTGATCCTAAGTGGTTTAATATGTCGAATTAAGCTACAATGAGACTAGATTAAGCTACCTTAACAACTTTTGTACCAAAATGATGATTACTCAAGCTGCAATCTCAACAGATTCAGCAAAATTAAGCAAAAACATGGATTTTGACTTTTCACTTAATAACCACTGATTTTTATGTTCTATTAGCCCTAAATGAACCTAGTGCAGCATGTTTAAACCAAAAACACTTACTGAAACAACCCTTAATGCAAAAACATAACTTGAACCAAACACCCCTTTTGAAGGCTGTTTTGAAGATTTTCAAAGGACAGAGCAGATTTAACCATGGTTTCTGATTTATACTGATCCAACAACTTATGTTAACCTCAGAAAAATGACTTTGAACATGTGAATTTATTTTACACTAGGTTACACTAAATATGGCTAATGTGGACTGTTTTTACTAAGAAAGTAAAAATAAGTTTTTAAACTAACAAAGATTATCCAACTAACTCAAATCAACTCTAATGATATAAATAAGTACTGAGAATTCAGAAAAAACACATAAACAAACAACTTGAATATTAAAAACAGATTATACTAAGAGTTTCACTAGAATTTGAAAATTTATGAAACAAGAAGTGAAACCTTTAACCCCAGCTGAACAAGGGTACCCAGAGGCAGCTACAAGCTCCCAGCTTATCTCAGATAAGCTGGGTATAGTCCATCTGCCAATTTCATTACTTGGCACTTCCAAAAAGCTTCCATAGTCTAGTGCATAAGGTTCCCTGTGATTTATTGATTTTTTTTTCTGTTTTTAATTTGTTTTTACTCTAGTTATCCTTCTTGGTTGTATTTAAGAGCTCATGAAAGCTTATGGACTGACTTACGCCATAACAGAACACAATTAAAATTTTTAGCTAAGAAAACTTGAAATTTCTATTAAAACTTAAAACGGATTACAACTTGAGTTTTTGAACTGGAAACTTAAATTCTACTTGAAAGAAATGATTACAATACTTAAAAACTGAATTACATTAAAAAAAACTAAGCACACCCTATTGGCTTACAAAGACTGCTATTTATACTAAACTAAGACTTGGGGTCTCTTTCTTCACTTGTGCTTGTTCTCTGAGATAAAATGCCTTGGAAACCATGTCGAGCTTCTTGGGATTAAATCCCACCCCTTGGATTAAAGTTAGGATAATCACAGCCACTAATTAAGTTTAGGCGCCCAAATGAAGTAGTGGAATGCCATCGTGGAGGAGGGGGAAATAAAATAATACATGGGTTTGACTTTGGGATGTGATAGGGAGGCTGGGTGAGTGTTGGGGAGTGGATGGGGGAGACAAAGTTGTTGGAGCAGGGCAGAGGTTATGGGGAAGTGGTGATTTGGGCGGCAAAGTCTGGGAAGAAGGTGGGTTGACTTTAGTTGACCCGTGTTTTTATTATTGTTTTGGTTTGTGGTCTGGTCACAAAGGAAGGGGGGTTCAAATGGGGAAAGTGGGGGTTCTTTTTGGATTTGGCAAGGGTCAAAAGGGATTGGGTGAGGTTTAATTGGGTTTAATTAGTTTTAAGGTTTAAAGATTAAAACTTCAAGGACCACTTGTGTAATTTTCTGAAAACCCAAGGAATTAAGCTGCCAAAAATAATTTCCAGGGACCACTTGTGTCATTTTGGATTTTGAGGGATTGAAAATGTAAGACTTGTTTCAAAGTTTATCAAAGGACCATTTTAGACAATTTTCCATTTTTGAAAACCAATGACTACTTTTGACAACTTTTGAAACTTTAGGGACTAGACTAGCCATTTTTGCAAACTTTGTTTGTTTTCACTTGTTTTCAATCATTTTGCATCTGAAACATATAAAAACACAATCAATTGATATTTTCTTGATTTTGACGCATAACTGCATGTTTTTAAATGTTTTTGCAGTCAAAATATGAAAGAAATGATGAGTATTTAGACACTCATCAATCCCCCACACTAAACTATTGCTAGTCCCTAGCAATCTTTTATGAAGTTTAATGGATTTTTCTCTTTACCAGATATCCATCATTTCTGGAGTAGCCAAATGTTTCAGTTCAAGTAAGAACTATGGTACACTGATAACCATATGATTTTGAGCAAATCACCAGCTGCCAACGGATTTGATTTGTCTTTACCAGAAGCCGTTTGCTTCTGGACTAGCCAACTCTTAGATAAATTACAACTATTATCTTTGGTGAGCTGATTACCAATTATGGTTTTCCACTGCCTTTACCACAAGCCATAACCTTGCGGGCTAGCCAACTCTTCACTTATATAAGATATGGTGAGTCGAATACCATACAATTTTGGGCAAATTGCAAGCCGTCAACGGATTTGAGACATCTTTACCAAGAGCCGTTTGCTCTCGGATTAGCCAATCCTTTTTGTGGGTTAGACATGGCGGACTGATAACCATTTTATTTCGTTCTAAGTGAGAAAAAAAAATTTAAAATTTTGGCTAAAATGGGGGTACTAGATGGTACGTTTGATTAAATTCGCTAGAATTCCCCCCCCACACTTAGAACTGAATATTGCCCTCAATATTCAAAGTACCGGTTGTTAAACCAACACTTAGAACGTGAAAGGGAAATATGAATAGCCATTTTATTTTATATACACTTTTTTTTTTTTCTTTTTTTTTTCAAAATTTCCATATATACAACATGTGGGGCATCTCCCCCACACTTAGGTGGTAGAAAATAGAAAGAAGTCAGAAATATGGGTGAAAACCCATATGGTGCTTGAGTTTTTGATCACCGAGTCACTAGCTTGACTCGACCCCGAATTGAGTTGATTTCTCCCGAACAGTCAGGTTTGTCACTCAAGCTAACCGCTTGTGAACGGCCAACCGTAACAAAGGGTTCCTGAACAGCCCGGGAGAAAAATCAATTTAAAAGTCTATGGGGAAGTAAGTGGAAGAGATCATCTCCCCCACACTAGGTAGTAGAAAAGAGAAAGAAAACAGAGACACGGGTGAGAACCCATGTTTTGCTAATGTTTTTGATCACCGAGTCACTAGCTTGACTCGATCCCCGCATTCATTGGTTCTTGGGGAAAGTTTGAAGATCCGGGACAACCATGGGTGGTATGTCCTCTCCAAAGTAATGTTTCAACCGATGGCCATTCACTTTAAAGTTAGGTCCGTCAGCTTGAGATAACTCAACGGTACCATATGGATAAACTTTGGTAATAGTGAATGGACCAGACCAACGGGATTTGAGTTTACCCGAGAAAATCTTCAATCTTGAATTAAAAAGAAGGACTCGATCACCAACGTTAAAAACGTGGTTCTTAATTTTTGAGTCATGGAGCTTCTTTGTTTTTTCCTTGTAGATCAAAGAGTTCTCGTAGGCTTGATCACGAAGTTCATTCAATTCATTTATTTGAACTTTCCGGTGATCACCCGCTGTCTGAAGGTCAAAGTTTGCATGCTTGAGGGCCCAGTAGGCTTTGTGCTCAAGCTCAATCGGTAGATGACACGCCTTTCCGTACACAAGCTTGTATGGAGTACACCAGATGGGTGTTTTGTAAGCTGTACGAAAGGCCCAGAGTGCGTCATCTAGCTTATCCGACCAAGATGCACGATTTTCTCCTACAGTCCTTTCCAAGATTCTTTTAATTCCTCGATTGGTAACTTCCACTTGCCCACTTGTTTGGGGGTGATACGCGGTAGAAAGACGGTGTGTAACACCATACTTTTGCATGACTTTATCAAACTTGTCATTGTAGAAATGCGTACCACGATCACTGATTATAGCACGTGGAGTTCCAAAACGAGCAAAAAGAGATTTCAAAAATTTCACAACAACTCGGGCATCATTTGTGGGTAAAGCTTTCGCTTCAACCCATTTTGACAAATAGTCAACAGCCACGAGTATGTATTTGTTTCCTCGAGATGATGGAAATGGTCCCATAAAATCAATGCCCCATATGTCAAGAATTTCACAAACTTGAATGACATTTTGTGGCATTTCATTTCTTTGTGAAATATTTCCGTAACGTTGACAATCGTTACAAGTTTTGACTATTTCCTGGGCATCCTTGTAAATTGTGGGCCAATAGAAACCAGAATCAAACACCTTTTTGGCGGTGTAGTTGGGATTATGATGTCCCCCAGTAGGTCCAGAATGGCAAGCCTTAAGAATATCGATGGCTTCCTGACCATAAACACACCGCCGGATGACTTGATCCGCACAGATTTTAAACAAGTAGGGGTCGTCCCAGAAATAATGTTTGACATCCTTGAAGAACTTATTCTTCTGTTGGGACGACATCCCTTTCACAACAAAGTTACCCGCATGGTAGTTTGCAAAGTCGGCAAACCATGGGGTAGTCGAATCTCCACGAAAGGTAACCGCGTTGAGTGTTTCGAGAGGAAATGTTTCATTGATTTCCTTTTTCTCGAACACATCTTGGTGTGGGTTTTCCAATCGGGACAGATGGTCAGCAGCTAGGTTCTCAGCTCCTTTTTTATCACGTATGGTGATATCAAATTCTTGCAGGAGGAGAACCCAACGGAGCAATCTCGGCTTTGCATCTTGTTTTGCAAAGAGATATTTGAGAGCCGAGTGATCCGTATACACTACGCATTTTGTCAAGATCAAGTATGGCCGAAACTTCTCAAAGGCATACACCACAGCCAACAATTCTTTTTCTGTAGTGGTGTAATGAGTTTGAGCTTCAGTCATAGTTTTACTTGCGTAGTGGATAGGCTGAAAATGTTTGGCTTTACGTTGCCCCAGGACTGCACCGATAGCAAAATCACTTGCATCGCACATGAGTTCAAATGGCAAGTCCCAGTCGGGGGCAACTAAAATGGGTGCTTCAGTAAGCTTTTTCTTTAGAGTTTGAAAAGCTTCAACGCACTCAGGAGAGAAGATAAAAGGAGCATCCTTTTCAAGGAGATGAGTCATAGGCCGGGCGATTTTAGAAAAATCTTGAATGAATCTACGATAGAATCCGGCATGACCCAAAAAACTCCTAATACCCTTGACGGTAGTGGGATGAGGTAATTTAGCAATGACATCAACCTTAGCTCTGTCAACCTCAATCCCACTCTTGGAAATCTTATGGCCGAGGACAATGCCCTCTTTAACCATAAAGTGACTCTTCTCCCAATTTAGACAAAGATTGGTGTCTTTACACCTTTTCAACATGTTTTCTAAATTGGAGAGACATGCTTGGAACGAATCCCCAATGACCGAGAAGTCATCCATAAAGACCTCCATTGTTTTACCGATCATGTCGGTGAATATGGCCATCATGCACCTTTGGAACGTGCCCGGAGCATTACATAAGCCAAAAGGCATACGTTTATAAGCAAAAGTTCCATAAGGGCACGTAAAGGTAGTCTTTTCTTGATCTTGCGGATCAATGGGGATCTGAAAGTATCCCGAGAAACCATCTAGGAAACAATAGTACTCGTTTCCCGCTAATCTCTCAAGCATTTGGTCCATGAAGGGTAGAGGAAAATGGTCTTTACGGGTGGCATCATTTAACTTGCGATAGTCAATGCATACACGCCACCCCGTAACCAATCGAGTTGGAATCAACTCATTTTCTTCATTTGTGACAACAGTAATGCCACCCTTTTTAGGAACGCAATGAATGGGACTAACCCAAGGACTATCCGAGATAGGGTAAATCAATCCGGCATCAAGAAGTTTGAGAACCTCTTGTTTGATAACCTCATGAATTTTTGGATTCACCCTTCTTTGATGTTGGACTGCCGGTTTAAAGTCATCCTCCATTAAAATCTTGTGAGTACAAAATTCAGGGTTAATACCCTTGATGTCGGAGAGCTTCCAAGCAATTGCTTGCTTGTGTGACTTCAAAACTTTTATGAGAGCAGTCTTTTCATCCTCACTCAAATTTTTAGCAATTATGACGGGTAATTTATCATCACCCTCCAAAAATGCATACTCGAGATGAGGTGGTAAGTCCTTAAGTTCGACCTCAGGAAATTCATCGTTTTTCTCAACCAATTTGATTTTCTCTTTATGAAGTTTTTGTGGAAGAACAGGAGGAAAAGAGGGATCTTCATTTAACATTTTCTCAATGAGAAGGATATCTCCCTCCAAGTCAATCTCTTGGTTATCAATTCCATCGGGAACCGAATCACTCTTGAGAAAGGCCTCGATTTCCTCTAAGATGAAGTCACTTCCCTCAAACGGAGTGAGAGAAGGAGAAGAATTGGCGATTATAGGTTCAGAAGATGGAGTGGGATCACCACTTGAAGAATTATGAACATAACCAAGAACTTCCTGAGAGTACTCCTCTGAAGCAACATCAATGACATCTATTCGGTTAACCGATTCAGAGTCATAATTTGAGGAGTACCTCGAAGTTTGATCGAGGTTAAAAGTGACTGCTTCATTATCCACACGAAGAGTTATTTTCTCTTCGAAAACATCAATTAGAGCACGGCCCGTCCTTAGGAATCCTCTTCCAAGAATGAGAGGAACCCTTGGATCAGCATCGAATTCAACAACAACGAAGTCAGCCAGAAAATGGAACTTTCCTACTTTCACGAATACATCTTCGGCAATGCCGAGTGGACGAGTGATAGAACGATCTGCAAGCTCAAGAGTCATGCAGGTAGGAGTAAGTCCAGGAAGAGAAAGTTTCTTCCATACTGAATTAGGCATCAGGTTAATGCTAGCGCCAAGATCGGCCAAGGCGAAGCATTCACCCATTCCTGGAAAAACACACGGAATGAGAAATTTTCCAGGATCTCCAAGCTTCTCGGGAAGCTTCTTTAAAATTGCTGCAGAGCAATTCTCGTTTAAAGGAGTTTTTGCCATTTCGTACAATTTTTCCTTGTTGCTTAACAAGTTCTTGATCATTGATGCAAATTTGGGCATCATGATGATAGCATCCGCAAGGCTTATGTCAAAGTGCAAATCTTGAAAGATTTGATAGAACTTGTCCATTTGGTGACTAGCCTTTTCACGGAGCTTTTGCTCATTGAGTCGTGATGGATAAGGTATTGAAGGTTTGGATTTAGGGATCTCAACGGGAGTTGCTACAGATTCAAAGACAACTCCAGGGTTGAGTTTGGTTTTTGGGATATCCTGAGGTTGGACGTTTTTGGTACCTCCGTTATTAGTAGGAAGCACATTGTCCTTGGTCACCTCAGGATCACGTTCCACTACCTTAGGAAGAGAAGAAGCGGTAGTGGGAATCTCGGGTCCATCATAAGCTTTGCCACTGCGTGTGGTGATAGCTTTAAGTTCACCCTTTGGGTTGACCACAGTATTACCCGGGAGACCTCCCGAGGTAGAAGGTGGAGTGAGATGGCTTATGAGACTAGAAAGCATATTCTCGATGTTGCTTTGAGATTGCTCCATTTTGTTGTTTGTAGCCATAAGCTCACTCTTCAGCTCATTACCCTGCTTGGTTATTGTAGATTGTAAATCATTCCTCAAAGTGAAGATTTGATTTTGCATTGCCTTTAGTTTGGAATCATTAACCTTGATATAGTTATTGAGTTCACTTGAAGGCGGTTCTTGGTAATGAGGAGCTGAATACCCTTGATTACCCCTTGGGGGTGGGTATTGATTGGTCGGGGCATGAAATTGATTTTGCGTGTTTTGCCCTCTTTGCTGATTAGGATTAAACCTATTTGGATTGTTGGGTTGAGGAAACCCGGGTGGTCCATTTTGAGGACGGTAGTTTGGATCAACTTGAGGACGGTATTGGTTACCTCCTTGGTTGGAACTACCGGCTACTGCATTAATTTCAAATGTACCATCGGTGGCAGTACAATTATAATATGCATGTGGACCACCACAAGTGACACAAACTTCTACCTTTTTGATTTCGGCAGGTTGAGAAGTTTGCGGAGAAGAGGGAGAAGAAACTTTCTGTGTGGTGAGAACCAAGGATTTAATAGCCTTCGTGAGTTCGTCAAGTCTAGCATCGGTGCTGGACTGACTCACGGATGAAGAGGTAGAAGGACCAACACTCATTTGGGAAACAACCGGTTTGCTTCGTGGAGTGCGGACCTTAGACTTGTTCTCAATGATTGCTAAAGCATCCCTTGTGGTTCGATTCAAGAAATTACCTCCAGCGGAGGAATTGAGAGATTCTTGATCAGTTGAGCTCACACCATTGTAGAAAGTGTCGAGTTGCATCAACTCAGAGAAACCATGATGCGGACATTTGCGAAGCATTTCTTTATAACGATCCCATGCCTCACTAAATGATTCATCGAATTTTTGTGTAAATTTCATGATTTCGTTTTTAAGACTCGTGGTTTTGGAAGGAGGAAAAAATTCATTCACGAACTTCTTAACCAAATCTTCCCATGTTAGAATCGATCGAGGGGGTTGTTTGTCAAGCCAAATTCGGGCTGCCCCATCGATGGAAAACGGGAAAAGAAGGAGTTTGATTGATTCCTCAGGGACATTTTTGCATTTGATGGTAGATGTGATTTTGTTAAACCATCGAATGTGATCTTGAGGATCGTCCCTTTCAAAACCATAAAATTGACGCGAGGTTACAAGATTTATTAACCCCGTCTTGAGTTCAAAATTCTCGGCCACGATGGCCGGAACAACGATAGCATCTCCGTAACCCTCGGTGGGTGCTTGGAGAAGCTCATTCATAGTCGGCTCAGCCGCCATGAGATCAGGAATAGCACGAACCTCGGGTTCGACTATTGAAGAAGAACGTCTACGCCTACGACCTCGTCTTCGAGGAATGTTGTCAAGCTCACGTAATGGGCTCGTAGACCTAGAAGAACGCGTGCGCATGCACTAGAACACAACTCTAAGAAGTCTCAGAGTCGAGAGAATTATGAAAAAGGATGGAAGATTCTTTTTATTTTTGAAAAGTGAAAATGAAAACAAATCCAATTAAAACAAGATCGAGAGAAAACACAAGTGAACTTAAACCAATAATCACAAGATGAATGGCTTCTTTGAAAAAGGTACACCACTCACAAGGATACAAAGGCAAGTTTTAATCTTTAGTTTGGGAACTTATTATGGTCGTACCCCCAGTTAGGTAGTACTCTGCCTTGGTTCTCGACGGTAATTTTTTATTGTTATTTATTATTAACAAAGAAAACAGAAAATCTTTTTGTATTTTTATCTTTTATATATATATAGAAACAAAAGAAAAATATTTTTGTGTTTTATATGGTTATGGAAGATTGAAATACGATATTTTTGGTACTCGATCCGTTAAACGAATTAACTTCACGAGTGTTTTGCTTTATATATGGTGAATATACAAGAGATGGAAGATATACACAGATTGGGTTTCAAAAACACGATACTGCAAAACGTTTAAAACACGCAACACACCTCCCCGGCAGCGGCGCCAAAATTTGATCGGCTCCAAACGGTCAACTATTTTCAACCACGGATGTGGTCAAATAAAGTCAAACAATCTAGGGCACGATACTAACCAAGAGGAGTATAGTGTTATCCCCGGGTCGTTAAGTCCCAGCGAAGCGTGAAATTGTGTTTAGAACGATTTGTGATCAAGTGTGATTGAAAGGATTTAACAAAGTGATTGATATGGTGATTACACTAAGGGAATATAGATGAAAATGACTAAAACAAACAATATTAACAAGTACGTGGAGCTAGGGAATCCTAAAAAACAACCTAAGTTAAAACCGCACGTTTATATTAAAAACTACGTAACCGCGCAAAATAAAAAGTGAATTCTGAGCTACGCTAGTCCTACGGGCATGAAAATAATTTTCCTACGAAGCTAATGATAAAAGAAAATTTTCTAAAAAAGATATTATATTTTTCTGATTATTTTTCTAATTATTATGAATTAATTACTAATTTAAACTAATAAAAAGATTAAAAATATTAAAACTAATGATAAAAATCTGAAACTTTTTCCTAAATTACTTTACCCAATTACAGTCCTAAGAAAAATACTAAAACATTGCTAGCTTATTCCAGTAAGCTATAATAAGCTAAAGAAGCTCGTATGGCTTAAATGGAAAATCTCGTATAAAAGGAATTAAGAAGGAAGAATAATCGAAACTGGTGTCCCAGAGCAGATGGGAGTGGAGTGTGTGCTATTGGTCTGGTGTGCTCGAGGTCCTGGGTTCGAACCCCACTTTTTGCAAAACTTTATTTATTTTCTTTTTTCAATTTTTCTTTTTGCAACACATTATAACAACAGCAATGACCAACTTTAAGAAAAAGAACTTTTTCTGAAAAGCTTTTAATAAGCTTTTGTGAGCTTGTAAATCCAACAGTGGCTTTTTTAGCTTAAAATGAGATTTTGGAAATGAAAAAGCTAATCAAGCTAAGCACATAAGCTAAGATAATGGCAAACACAAACAAGCAAAATCTCAATCTAACTTAAATAAGCCAAATACAACAAATATCAAGGCTAGAACAAGCTAGGACAAGAATTTAAACAAGCTCAGCTAATGCGCTGATGCAGCAGCAACAGGGCAAAATTGCCCCTTTTTGAGGGCAGAAAAAGCTATGATAAGCTAGTCTATAAATCTTGCAAAAAATTCCTAAGATATATGAGCTGGGTGGCTTTTATATTCCAAATTTTTAGCTTATGACTACTTGAATTGAAAGTTACAGAAATTCTCAAAAATCCACAAAAATCTGAAAATCTAAAAACTAAACTTTGACTTTCTCAGTTCTTGAAGAACTTTGACCAAAACAAATTTTGATTGATCCTAAGTGGTTTAATATGTCAAATTAAGCTACAATGAGACTAGATTAAGCTACCTTAACAACTTTTGTACCAAAATGATGATTACTCAAGCTGCAATCTCAACAGATTCAGCAAAATTAAGCAAAAACATGGATTTTGACTTTTCACTTAATAACCACTGATTTTTATGTTCTATTAGCCCTAAATGAACCTAGTGCAGCATGTTTAAACCAAAAACACTTACTGAAACAACCCTTAATGCAAAAACATAAATTGAACCAAACACCCCTTTTGAAGGCTGTTTTGAAGATTTTCAAAGGACACAACAGATTTAACCATGGTTTCTGATTTATACTGATCCAACAACTTATGTTAACCTCAGAAAAATGACTTTGAACATGTGAATTTATTTTACACTAGGTTACACTAAATATGGCTAATGTGGACTGTTTTTACTAAGAAAGTAAAAATAAGTTTTTAAACTAACAAAGATTATCCAACTAACTCAAATCAACTCTAATGATATAAATAAGTACTGAGAATTCAGAAAAACACATAAACAAACAACTTGAATATTAAAAACAGATTATACTAAGAGTTTCACTAGAATTTGAAAATTTATGAAACAAGAAGTGAAACCTTTAACCCCAGCTGAACAAGGGTACCCAGAGGCAGCTACAAGCTCCCAGCTTATCTCAGATAAGCTGGGTATAGTCCATCTGCCAATTCCATTACTTGGCACTTCCAAAAAGCTTCCATAGTCTAGTGCATAAGGTTCCCTGTGATTTATTGATTTTTTTTTTCTGTTTTTAATTTGTTTTTACTCTAGTTATCCTTCTTGGTTGTATTTAAGAGCTCATGAAAGCTTATGGACTGACTTAAGCCATAACAGAACACAATTAAAATTTTTAGCTAAGAAAACTTGAAATTTCTATTAAAACTTAAAACGGATTACAACTTGAGTTTTTGAACTGGAAACTTAAATTCTACTTGAAAGAAATGATTACAATACTTAAAAACTGAATTACATTAAAAAAAACTAAGCACACCCTATTGGCTTACAAAGACTGCTATTTATACTAAACTAAGACTTGGGGTCTCTTTCTTCACTTGTACTTGTTCTCTGAGATAAAATGCCTTGGAAACCATGTCGAGCTTCTTGGGATTAAATCCCACCCCTTGGATTAAAGTTCGGATAATCACAGCCACTAATTAAGTTTAGGCGCCCAAATGAAGTAGTGGAATGCCATCGTGGAGGAGGGGGAAATAAAATAATACATGGGTTTGACTTTGGGATGTGATAGGGAGGCTGGGTGAGTGTTGGGGAGTGGATGGGGGAGACAAAGTTGTTGGAGCAGGGCAGAGGTTATGGGGAAGTGGTGATTTGGGCGGCAAAGTCTGGGAAGAAGGTGGGTTGACTTTAGTTGACCCGTGTTTTTATTATTGTTTTGGTTTGTGGTCTGGTCACAAAGGAGGGGGGGTTCAAATGGGGAAAGTGGGGGTTCTTTTTGGATTTGGCAAGGGTCCAAAGGAATTGGGTGAGGTTTAATTGGGTTTAATTAGTTTTAAGGTTTAAAGATTTAAACTTCAAGGACCACTTGTGTAATTTTCTGAAAACCCAAGGACTTAAGCTGCCAAAAATAATTTCCAGGGACCACTTGTGTCATTTTGGATTTTGAGGGATTGAAAATGTAAGATTTGTTTCAAAGTTTATCAAAGGACCATTTTAGACAATTTTCCATTTTTTTGAAAACCAATGACTACTTTTGAAACTTTAGGGACTAGACTTGCCATTTTTGTAAACTTTGTTTGTTTTCACTTGTTTTCAATCATTTTGCATCCGAAACACATAAAAACACAATCAATTGATATTTTCTTGATTTTGACGCATAACTGCATGTTTTTAAATGTTTTTGCAGTCAAAATATGAAAGAAATGATGAGTATTTAGACACTCATCAATGTGTTTATTATTATTCACATTTATTTGTGTTAGATTTACAAAATTAATTATAAACATAAAATATACAGATTTATGCTGGTGGTATCAATGGTTATCGAACTACGCCAATTTTGAATAAGCAAAAACAAAACAAATGATATGTATACGACATATCTGATGATGATGTTGACTTACATAATACTGATAATGAGGTATTATATAAAATTTTAATTACGTAGTATTTTACATTGTAGTAAACATAAAATATTTATTAGTTTTTATTTTTTTATGCATTGTTTAGGTTGTTTGTTTGACACACAACAGTCGGAGATTGTCAAAGACGAAATCTGAAACCGGTAAAAACATATGCAAATTTGATTATTCTGAATATGAATCTGATATTGAGGTATATTTATTAAATTTTGGTAATATTTTGTTATGTCAAACTCATCAATCAGAAAATCTAAATTTCTTTCTAATACTTGCAGGCTGTTGTTTCAAAATCACACAAACGACGTAGGTTTTTCAAGAACAACAAGCATGTCAACACCAATGATGTTATTATTTCATCAGACAATGAACAAGCACCAAAATTTGATACAACTAAAATAAATACTAATCACAAACAAGCAGTAGAAACAATGGTGTGAATTTACATTACACTATCATAAATTATCCTTGCTCATGAATACATTATAACTTACACTATGTTTTTATATTATGAATTTGAAATTCTTTAAGTCTGATGATGAAGAACAGATTGTCATAAAACAGTCTACGACATCACATAAGGCAAAAACCACATTACATAGCAAATGTATGCTAATAGACGAAGATATAGATGATGAATTTGATAACATCAATAGCAACAGTGATGATGGTGTTTGGACAAACATCAATGACTTGGAAGAACCGTTTTATGCTTTATATGAATATAAGCCCAAATATAATATTCTTGATGAAGAAATCATTGAAGACTTCCCAACAGGTTGTTTGTTCTAAAATAATTCTATAAACACTTGTAGTTGTAAAGTGTTTTAAATGCCGGAACTTTATACTTACATAAATTATTTTTGGATTTACGCAGATGATTACAAACATAGTGTGTCAGATGAGGAATATGATAGAGAGATTTTACACGAGCATAATATGAGTGACAATGACATGGTTGATATTGATGGTTAAGTGCATGTTAAACGGTGGAAAAACTACATAGATGAAGAAGCTTGGGAAGTCGATTCCAATGCGTATAGTGTGAGATCAGTACCTGATGTAACCACTCATAAAATTTCACTCTGTAATAAACTATTTCGCATCCTATATAAATAATACTTATCCTTTTTCTACGAATAATTTTTTATGATCATAACTACTATCTAATGTGACGTAACTCACATCCTCGATAAACGTGCTCACACGCGGACCGATATCAACTTACCTAATGTTTATTTCACATAAACATTTACATATGTCAAGTATAAAACTTTATGATATATCATTTGCCACTTTACGTTAATTCGTTAACGTACGATTAATAAACGTTCAAGCTAAAAATTTCTTATCTATTAGAGTTTCTACGAAACCCTAAACCATTATAACGATGAATATGAGTAACTAAGCCCTAAAACACTAAAGTACAACTCATCCAAGCTAATGTACAAGCTCCTAAAGCACAGAAACCCTAAATTCACTATAACTCCCGATACAAACCCTAAACTCACAAAACTATGATTTTATGTAATAAAATCACCAACCCAAATTAATATATATATGATTTTCACAAATTATAAGTGTACAAGTCTTTCAAGCCAAGGTACAAGTCATTTATGCATAACAACATAATATATATATAAATCACATTATAAACCTCAATTTACCTATTTTAAAGCACACAATACAAGCCTTTTATGCACCAACCTTAAAAATAGATTTCTTAAACTCACTAATTATAAGTACAAGTCCCTAAACCTAATTTACAAGTGTCTAATGTATAAAAACTACATTTATATACTTTTAAACCTAATTAACTAACATATAATTAATGTAACTTAAGCAAACCCTAAAAACATATTTTCTATATTTCTTAAACCTTAGTACAACCCTAACAAGCCTCTAGTACAACCCTTTAAAGCACAATGATACTCCTTTTCTTTTATTGTACAATTCGACACATATATGTAAATAAACAAGCCCTGGAATTTCTTTTACCCAGCAAATACTTAAACCTAACCCTAAACTAACCTAGTTACTTCTCTTAAACCCTAAGTACAATACCTTATAGCCTAATATACCACCCTTTGAAGCTCATTCGATCCATGCAATTAAACTTAGTTCAATCCTAACTAATCATAAACCAAACCAACTCCTCACTTACACCTAAATAAATCATGCACCATAAGTTTCTTCTAGGTTTACAATACCTCCAACACACCATGTCCCCTTTGATAATTACTATGGAAAAATTAGTTGGTAAATTGCTTGGTTTAGGAATAAACCACATCACCACACCACGCCACCTTCATATGGCACCACACAACCTTCATTTCACTACATCACCATGTCATTTTTTCCCTAAACATGATGACCTAGCACTCATAAAAACCATAACTCTTTCTCCTCTATAAATAACGACACAAACACTCTTTCTTTTCTCCACATAATTCGAACCCCCCTCAAAACAACCCACACTCACTTAAACCTTGATCAAAACAACCCACATAGAAGCTAAGGAAGGAGCTTAGGAAGAATTAGAAGGAGGAGAAACCTTAGTGTTCATATTCCAAGTCATTTCACCAAAAACCCTATTAGTCGAATTATTAAGCAAGTAAGTAATCTAGACCTTGTTCATTTCTTTTATAAGTCTTAAATACACTTAATCATGTCACTAATCAAGCCCTAATAGAAAGCTAAGGTCAAAAACAAGTTATGAGAAAATTATATGTTAACTTGGGTTTATATATGTTAAAATAATAGACTTTCTATTCAAATTTCCGACTAAACCAACCACATATAGATTTGGTAGTTTACATATTGTTTTAAGTAAAATTAAAACGAAGATTTAGCAATTTGAATCACCTAAAACAAGTACACGAGTCAAAAGTTACGGCAATTCGAAATTTCATAAAATCTGTAAATCACATTCTGTAACAGAATGTTAAATCACGCAAAACGAGGCATTTCTGTTCGGTTTTGTCAAAAAATTAAAGCATGAAAGTTTTCTGGAACGATGTTTTCCTTTAATGGTAAAAAGCTCGGGTCCTGAAAACGCTTAACAAATGATATTTTTCTTCAAAACCTTAACAGCCCCTTTATAAATCGTCCCAACACCATTACTTTGAAAAATTATTGTGAGCAAACGATAAAGGTTTAGAACTTTGGGTTTAAACCATTTAAAAGATCACCTAGCAAACTATAAGAAGGATTAAGAATGTTTTAGCACCATCACAAGGTCTCGCCTATATTTATTTTCCTTTTGGGCGAATTATAACAAAACCAAGTGCACCGTTTTTAATTTCTATTTTAATTTTCGAAAAGCTACAAGCTGAAATGTAATCAAATAAGCCCTTATCAACTTATTTTTAAACTTATCATAACTTGTATAAATGAGTCGTAGCATGGCGTGTCTTTGTCCTATGTTTAAAACGCGTTAAAATAAATTAGGATGTCGAGTGAAACAATAAAAATGCTTTGAGGGTCAAAACTGCCAAAACTCTAACTATTTTTATAACTAGGACCTAAAGTGAAGTCGAGATGAAGTTTAAGGGTAAAACCTGCAAAATTCGAAAGATGGAGTTTTATTGGGCCAAAAGTGTAAATATTTTAAAGTTATTAAAACAAGGACTATTTTTGCCAATGACTTATAGTTGTGGGTATAAATTTTCATTTTTGAAACTACGATGGTAAAAATTGTCATTTTATGAAAGTTCAGGGGTAAAAATTATCTTTTATGAAAGTTTAGATGTATAAACTGTCAATATATGAAACTATAAGGGTAAAAAGCGTAACATTTTATAATTATTATTAGAATTATATTTTGAATCGATTTATAATAGAAACTAATAAACGAAATACATTTATCTCGATAACAAATAAACAAAACATAAACATAAACACATGAAATAAGATAAAATCTTATCATCCACCAACTTTTGACGAGACTTCATGTTGTCTCATTTTAACATTTAACTGTCAACCAAAACGTTACGAAACGAATACTAAAACTTACGTATATCTGAATACAAATACTGAAACTTGACATATCAACCCAGGTCGCGTACTGAAGATGTTTATCAACTATATTTAACTTGTTTTCCATCCAGACTGCTAAGGTGAGTTCATAGTCCCACTTTTTATACGTTTTCCAAACTTGTGGGGAGATACATGCTACAAACCGAACACAAGTATTTTTCTGTATGCTATCCTGATTGATATTGCCTAAGTTAAACTGTTGCCCGTTAAAAGCCCCTCAATCATGAACCATTAATCACTTTCGGGTGAGCGCGAATATAGTGAATAGATCTATTGGAATTGACATCCCATTTGTGTTAGCCGGATAGGTAACCAAATGCACCTTATATTTGAAAACGTTTAATAAAGAGCACGGCAAGCTCCTACTCGAGGGCAAAATTGCTACATTTAATTATGTAGTAATTTACGTCAATAGTTCATTACTATGATGTCCATCGTGTTAACGTTTTGAGATTCATGAGACTTAGAGCAATATACTAAACTGCAATATTACTGATTTAATTTCTACTTAGCTTGTGTTCAACTGATTATAACTTTAAACGCTATGGATTCACTCAACCTTTGTGTTGACTTTTTAGCATGTTTTATCTCAGGTAACTAAAAGCATGACTTGGCACGGATTGGCAATGGACTTTCTTCTTATAAAAAAGGTGTCCATTTTGTTATCATTCAACAAATAATGTAACTTTTATAACGTATTTCAAAACCTCCCGATGGGACCTCTATTATGTAACTCTGATTTAAATAAATGAATGATAACAATTTTATCTAAAACGTCTCTTTTCGAGTCGTTTAATATTTTCATGACTACGATACCTGAAGTAATACCCCAACTTATATTCCACTGCGTATATCGAAAATAGGGGTGTTACAGATTGGTATCAGAGCCATGGTTATAGAGAACAGGGTGTAAACCCAAACTATAACCACTTTTCACAAACTTAACTAAAGCCCTCCGTGCCACAACGCCACTAAAACATTACTTATGCATGTTTATGCCGATTATTCAGTTACATAGTGAAATATTTATAAATACCGGGTTGTTACAAAGTTATGTCCCCTTTACCCCCCCCCCCCCCTTATCATTATCTTATCGGATTCGGATTCTGTACCCGAGGAGACTATTCCCTCCACACCTGTTCATTCCCCAGCACCCAGTCATGCTACTTCAGATACAAAGTCTGATCCTCCAGAGGATTCAGAGGAGTCATCTGAGGAGTTCACAGTTGTACCTGATATCGACCCAGCATTGAGGCATGTTACGGAGACAGATGACGTTATGACGATACCTGATATCGCTTCATTACCTGACGATCCGTATATACTTGCTAGGAAAAGATATCGTACGTTTGCAGAGTCAGAACCATCCGAGTCGGATTCTTCTTCGTCTTCTGATTCACTACCAGCTCCACCTTCCCCAGTTAGACGTAGGAGAGTTCAAGTCTTGCAGCCTTATGAACCAGAGCCGTTCATGCAAGCATTCTGTCGTCATCCTGACGGTCCAGTCAGGAAGAATACGCCACGAAAATTGGTCCTTCATATCCAACCACATGATGCTGAAGTACCACCACCCGCACCATTATCACCACCATCCTCATCCTCATCGGATACACCACCAGTTCATCCCAGGAGAACCCGTGAGTCCGCACGAAAAAGGACATTTTCCGTGCCCTCACCACCAGTATCACCACCGTCACCTCCACATTCGTACATGCTACCCACGTATGTACGACCCTCAGTTCCGGTATCTTCACCACCACCTACACCATCACTTCCTCCCCGAGATGCTATCCCTGAGGAAACAAGTCCAACTCGAAAAAGGACTCGCTTCTCTACACCAGTATCTACGGATTTTACTCCCCCGTCTCGGCCATTTAGGCTCAGTGAGGAGGCTAAAGCCGCTATTTCCCGATACCACTCATTACCTAGATCACCCTCTCCATCACTTCTCCACCACGTGTGTTCGATACAGGCGAGAGTTCCCAGGAAGGAGCAAATCGGCAGCCTACCATCTCTACCCTCATGACACGTATGGATCGCCATGAAGAACAAATTGAGACTTCATTGGGTCATCTCGATGAGCTACCTCTCGAGTGAATAGAGACGATAGAGTATATAGCTGAGAACTTGATAAATAGCCAAACGACCATGCAACAAGAATTAGGTGCCTTGAACACTGAGTTGCAGGAAACTCGTGAGCAGGTACAGGAATTGGAGGAACAACATGGATAGCTGTGTCATGAGATACCACTGCTATATGACAACGAAGAGTTAATGTCTCAGGCTATGATGATGCAGAGTGATGAACTAGTAGTGGCTTACTCTAGGATTGCCACACTAAAGGAGATGGTGATGGATATCCAGGCCCAGCATCAGGAGGAGAGCCATATCCTTCTTAGCATGATTGTAGATCTTGATAATCGTATCGGAGGAAAACCTGGCAGCTATTAGATTAGGTCTTTATCTATCAACTTTTGTACTATATCCCAGCCACGGGATGTGTGGCATAAATATGATACTTGTATCAATTTTGTTATATATATATATATATATATATATATATATATATATATATATATATATATATATATATATAACAAATCAACAAGTTATTTATGGCTATATGTGGTTGTGATTTTGTTGTATTTCGCTGTGTTACAATATTGACTGATGTGAGCCAGTGTTGATCATTTTACATACATGTATGACATATATAGACATGTTGTAATCTTACGATTATTGTGGATTTAAATTGTTGTAGTACTGTGGTTTTACCTTGTTATTTAACATGGTCATTATGCGAATTCTAAATAAATGTTTTCTTGTGGTATTAATAGAAATATGCCTCCAAGAAAATCAATTGCCATCCCAGAACAAGCCATGTCCCTAGCCGCTATCCAGAAACTAGTTGCAGACAGTGTTGCTGCAGCACTCGAGACTCAAGCAGCAGCAATGGCCCGTTCTGGAAGCACTAGCAGACCCAATAGAGAAAGCGAGACAGCTACAGCTCGCAAGTGCACTTACAAGGACTTCATAAACTGCAAACCAACTTTCTTTAAAGGAACAGAAGGAGCAACTGAGTTGGCTCGTTGGTTTGAGCGTACGGATATAGTCTTCATAAGAAGTGGGTGTACCGAAGACTGTAAGGTTACTTTTGCTACAGGAACTTTCTTGGAAGATGCCCTGTCTTGGTAGACTTCTACCGCCCAAACTTTGGGTGTTGAAGCAGCTCACCAACCCACCTGGGAAGATCTCAAAAAGAAAATGTTGAAGAAGTACTACCCCCGTACTGAGATTAAAAAGCTGGAGGATGAATTTCACCAGCTAGTTGTGAAAGGAACTGATCTCAAGGCCTACAATAGGAGGTTTCAGGAACTTGCTATCCTGTGCCCCACTGTGGTGCCTGATCTTGAGAAAACATTGGAAAAGTACACTGAAGGATTACCTCGAAGTATCGAGGGAAATGTTACTGCATCCAAGCCTCAGTCGTTGGAAGAGGCAATTACTATAGCTCAATAGCTAATGGATCATAAGATCAAGCGTAGTTCCACCCAAGGAAATAATGATAACAAGCGAAAGCCTGATGATCGGAGAACCACCCATTACCACAACAACCGTCCCAACAACAACAACTACCACAAACATAACAACAACAACCGCCACGACTATAACAACCATCAACAAAACCGTAACAATCACCACCACCAACAAAACCGCAGACAGGAAACTGCCAGAGCCTATACTGCCACACCTGCTGAAGGGAGTGGTTATGTCAGAAGAAAACCATTGTGCAATCAATGCTTGTTGCACCACTATGGTCCATGCATTGTTAAGTGCGCAAGGTTCCAGAGAGTTGGACATCAGACCAAAGACTGTAAAGCAACAGGAGCAAACCTACAGCCAGTAACCATAACTTGCCACGGATGTGGTGAGAAGGGGCATTACAAAAACCAGTGCCTGAAGCCAAATGCCAACCAGAACAACGGTGCCAGCGGAAGAGCTTATGTGCTAGGAGATGGAAATGCACATCAGAACCAAAGACTAGTGCAAGAGAATAAGAACCCGTTAAGATCCCAACAACGTCAAAGGATGACACCTACGTTTAAACAGAAGAGAAATTCCTGTTGCAGATAAATAAACCGTAGTTTAAAACTTTCTAAGTGTATTTCTTCTTGTACTCTAACTTAGTTACAATGGATGTAACCTAAGTACGTTTCTATCGTATGAAATCTCTACCTTGTAATATTTCCGTAATAATCACAATCTAAGTCTAATCTCAGCTTCTATTCCATTTACCATGTTCATAGTCATTATACATAGCCATCCCATTAGAAACTTGGTTAATATTATTTCTGACCAAACAATAGACTATTACCACCCCGTAAGATTTTCATATGAACCCTAAGATTCATTTCAAGGATACCCTATTATCACCCTAGAAATTCCTAACTCATCACTGTGGTGTGAACCAAAATTTTCTTATTCTTTTGAAAAATAATTATGTTGTTATTTTACAAAAACAACACGTTGAACACCATCTAAAACTTTTTGGAGAAACATAATTATCACTGTGACTGAGCCAAACATCACATCATTTGGTCCTCAATTATACATAGCCTAATCAGTTATGTATAATTTAGGAAGAATCAGGTCATAAATGGAACAATTATCTTTTCAGATTTTCTAATAACAATCTTCATTCAAAAGCAAAATTTTGAGGCAAAACAAACTGTTCATAAACATCCCATTTGACCACCCTCAATAGATACCCACACCTATCACCCATCACCTCTATGATAGGTAATCGACAAAAGTACAGACATAAGAACCCTAAGAATTCACAAAGATTTATGGAAAACACAAATAGCGAAAATTTTATTAGAATCCACGAAAGTTAATACATAGAAATATAATTAGCATCGGAAGTGCTAATGTTACAAGGATTACAATAAAAGGCATAGAATCGCCAATAGTTCTTAAGCATAAAGACAAACAAGTCTTATTTCACTTTTATTAAGGATTACATATAAACACAACAAGGACTCATTTTAACAACCCTAGCGCGAGACTATTTTCCCCATGTCTAATCCACGACAATAGCTAAGATCATAAGTAGTACGACAAACATTAAGATCACGACCAGGAATGCGAAATCTTCTTCCGGAGCATACGCCATGTAGATAGCGACAACAACATCATACATGATTGCTAGAATTGTGATAAGGTGCGGCATTTTTGGAGATATTTATGAGAGAAATATAGTTGGTGGAAGAATGAAAATTAAAATGGAGTATATATAGGCAAAACTAGCCGTTGGAGCACTGTTCACTAGCCGTTGATTTTTCACTATTCTTGACCGTTATTTTCACTATTCACAGCCCTTGGATTCATTAGTTGACCAAACATTTAAATTTATTCCATCTGGTATGAATAAACCTAGCTAGATCTCGTTTACTCGATTTTCGAATGGAAATCTCTTGACGACCCTTTTTCCATAACCTCTTACCCTAATAACCACATTAAACTTGAATTTCGAGACGAGCTCACATGAGAATCATGAAATCAAAAATATACGCCCAATATTATCAAATGGGCTAAATAAATCTCAGACCAACTCTTAAAGTCATCCACTGTTCACAGTAGCCCAACACAAGCCCAACTTCTTTTATATTTCACTTTTTCCCCACACCTCGACCAACACAAACTACATCTCGGGACGAGATTCCTTCAACGGGGGGATACTGTAACCACTCGTAAAATTTCACTCTGTAATAAACTATTTCGCATTCTATATAAAGAATACTTATCCTTTTTCTACGTATAACTTTTTCTGATCATAACTACTATCTAATGTGACGTAACTCACATCCTCGATAAACGTGCTCACACACGGACCGACATCAACTTACCTAATGTTTATTTCACATAAACATTTGCATATGTTAAGTATAAAACTTTACGATATCTCATTTGCCACTTTACGTTAATTCGTTAGCGTACGATTAATAAACGTTCAAACTAAACATTTCTTATCTATTAGAGTTGCTACAAAACCCTAAACCATTATAACGATGAATATGAGTAACTAAGCCCTAAAACACTAAAGTGCAACTCATCCAAGCTAATGTACAAGCTCCTAAAGCACAGAAACCCTAAATTCACTATAACTCTCGATACAAACCCTAAACTCACAAAACTATGATTTTATGTAATAAAATCACCAACCCTAATTAATATATATATGATTTTTACAAATTATAAGTGTACGAGTCTTTCAAGCTAAGGTACAAGTCATTTATGCATAACAACATAATATATATATATATATATATATATATATAAATCACATTATAAACCTCAATGTACCTATTTTGAAGCACATAATACAATCCTTTTATGCACCAACCTTAAAAATAGATATCTTAAACTCACTAATTATAAGTACAAGTCCCTAAACCTAATGTACAAGTGTCTAATGCATAAAAACCTAAAAACTACATTTATATACTTTTAAACCTAATTAACTAGCATATAATTAATGTAACTTAAGCAAACCCTAAAAACATATTTTCTATATTTCTTAAACCTTAGTACAACCCTAAAAAGCCTCTATTACAACCCTTTAAAGCACAATGAGGCTCCTTTTCTTTTATTGTACAATTCGACACATATATGTAAATAAACAAGCCCTAGAATTTCTTTTACCCAACAAATACTTAAACCTAACCCTAAACTAACCTAGTTACTTCTCTTAAACCCTAGGTACAATACCCTATAGCCCAATGTACCACCCTTTGAAGCTCATTCGATCCATGCAATTAAACTTAGTTCGATCCTAACTAATCATAAACCAAACCAACTCCTCACTTACACCTAAATAAATCATGCACCATAAGTTTCTTCTAGGTTTACAATACTTCCAACACACCATGTCCCCTTTGATAATTACTATTGACAAATTAGTAGGTAAATTGCTTGGTTTAGGAATAAACCACATCACCACACCACGCCACCTTCATATGGCACCACACAACCTTCATTTCAATACATCACCATGTCCTTTTTTTCCTAAACATGATGACCTAGCACTCATAAAAACCATAACTCTTTCTCCTCTATAAATAACGACACAAACACTCTTTCTTTTCTCCACATAATTCGAACCCCCCTCAAAACAGCCCACACTCACTTAAACCCTGATCAGAATAGCCCACATAGAAGCTAAGGAAGGAGCTTAGGAAGAATTAGAAGGAGGTGAAACCCTAGTGTTCATATTCCAAGTCATTTCGCCAAAAACCCTATTAGTCAAATTATTAAGCAAGTAAGTAATCTAGACCTTGTTCATTTCTTTTATAAGTCTTAAATACACTTAATCATGTCATTAATCAAGCCCTAATAGAAAGCTAAGGTCAAAAACAAGTTATGAGAAAATTATATGTTAACTTGGGTTTATAAATGTTAAAATAAAAGACGTTCTATTCAAATTTCCTACTGAACCAACCACATATAGATTTGGTAGTTTACATATTGTTGTAGAAAAAATTGAAACAAAGATTTAGCAATATGAATCACCTAAAACGAGTACACGAGTCAAAAGTTACGGCAATTCGAAATTACATAAAATCTGTGATCACATTATGTAACAGAATGTTAAATCACGCAAAACGAGGCATTTTTGATCCATTTCATCAAAAAGTTAAAACACGAAAATTGTCCAGAACGATGTTTTCCTTTGGTTCCGTAGATTATTAGGTCCTGAAAACGCTTAACAAATGATATTTTTCTTCAAAACCTTAACATCCCCTTTATAAATCGTCCCAACACCTTTACTTTGAAAAATTATTGTGAGCAAAAGATAAAGGTTTAGAACTTTAGTTTTAAACCATTTAAAAGATCACCTAGCAAACTATAAGAAGGATTAAGAACGTTGTAAAAACATCACAAGGTCTCGCCTATATTTATTTTCCTTTTGGGCGAAATTTACCAAAACCAAGTGCACCCTTTTTAATTTCTAGTTTCATTTTCGAAAAGCTATAAGCTAAAATATAATCAAATAAGCCCTTATCAACTTATTTTCTAACTTATCATAACTTGAATAAATGAGTCGTAGCAAGGTGTGTCTTTTTCCTAAGTTTAAAACGCGTTAAAATTAAATAAGGATGTCGAGTGAAACAATAAAAATGCTTTGAGGGTCAAAACTGCTAAAACTCTAACTATTTTTATAACTAGGACCTAAAGTGAATTCGAACTGAAGTTTAAGGGTAAAACCTGCCAAATTCGAAAGATGGAGTTTTATTGGGCCAAAAGTGTAAATATTTTAAAGTTATTAAAACAAGGACTATTTTTGCCAACGACTTATAGTTGTGGGTATAAGTTGTCATTTTTGAAACTACGATGGTAAAAATTGTCATTTTATGAAAGTTCAGGGGTATAAACTGTCAATATACGAAACTATAAGGATAAGAAGCGTAACATTTTATAATTATTATTAGAATTATATTTCGAATCGATTTATAATAGAAACTAATAAACGAAATACATTTATCTCGATAACAAACAAATGAAAAATAAACATAAACACATGAAATAAGATAAAATCTTATCATCCATCAACTTTTGAAGAGACTTCATGTTGTCTCAATTTAACATTTAACTGTCAACCAAAACGTTACAAAACGAATACTAAAACTTACGTATATCTGAATATGAATACTGAAACTTGACATACCAACCCAGGTCGCGTACTAAAGATGTTTATCAACTATATTTAACTTGTTTTCCATCCAGACTGCTAAGGTGAGTTCATAGTCCCACTTTTTATAAGTTTTCCAAACTTGTAGGGAGATACATACTACAAACCGAAGACAAGTATTTTTCTGTATGCTATCCTGATTGATATTGTCTAAGTTTAACTGTTGCCCCTTAAAAGCCCCTCAATCATGAACCATTAATCACTTTCAGGTGAGCGCGAATATAGTGAATAGATCTATTGGAATTGACATCCCATTTGTGTTAGCCAGATAGATAACCAAATGCACCTTATATTTGAAAACGTTTAATAAAGAGCACGACAAGCTCCTACTTGAGGGCATAATTGCTACATTTAATTATGTAGTAATTTACGTCAATAGTTCATTACTATGATGTCCATCGTGTTAACTTTTTGAGATTCATGAGACTTAGAGCAATATACTGAACTGCAATATTACTGATTAACTTTCTATTTAGCTTGTGTTCAACCGATTATAACTTTAAACGTTATGGATTTACTCAACCTTTGTGTTGACTTTTCAGCATGTTTTATCTCAGGTAACTAAAAGCATGACTTGGTACGGAGTGGCAATGGACTTTCTTCTTATAAAAAAGGTGTCCATTTTGTTATCATTCATCAAATAATGTAACTTTTATAACGTATTTCAAAACCTCCCGTTGGGACCTCTATTATGTAACTCTGACTTAAATAAATGAATGATAACAATTTTATCTAAAACGTCTCTTTTCGAGTCGTTTTCTATTTTCATGACTACGATACCTAAAGTAATACCCCAACTTATATTCCGCTGCATATATCGAAAATGCGCGTGTTACACCTGATGACGATGATTTAGCCAGTTTTATTAATGACGCCTCAACTGATTATGAAACCACTGATGATGAGAATAGTAATGATGAATTTTGATCAAGCATGTTAAGATTTTCCAAGAATTTTGTTTTTATTTGTGACAATTATTATTTTATGACAAGTACTATTTTATTATGAAGATTTGTTAGTGTCTATATGGTTTATAATGCATGATTTTTATTCAATTACTATGATATGTTTTTAATGGTTATTTTGGTGTTTTAATGTTGGTAATTATTTTTTCCCACATAATATATCAATACAACAGTTATGAGTATTTTAACGATAATTACAACTAAAAAATATGGAATATACACATACTAAGTTTACGCATTAATAAAAACGTACGTATTGAACGTATAACTTTATTTTTTTTTAAGATATGTTAACATGTAAATTACACATATAATAATAAAGATTGTTACATTTAACTAACAATTTGACCAATTATATCACTAATAGCGTATAAGATTTGAGAATATAAACATATATCCCTGTGGTTTGCAATTTCTAAAGTTCTTAGAAAGGGCAACATGTACAGTGTTGATATGAAGAAAATTATTCCTAAAGATTTTATAATGCTAAGTTTATACTGTTAGTGCAAAATTAGTACTGCTAAGTTTATACTGTTAGTCAGATTTTATACTGTTATATAGAAAATGCTTTGGTTTGTGTTTTCTTGGTTTTGGACTAACATTTGCAGGAAGAGAAAGCAGTATGATTGAAGTTAATAATGTGTGAGAAGCTAAAGTGGAGGATGATTTGCTGTCATACTTGATTCATGATAGAAGAGGATTTGGGGATTACTTGACAAAGGTTGTACACTTGAGTTGGGAGGTTCCTTAAAATTTTATTCTTGAAATCATTTTATGCTCAACTGATGGTATTTTTGAACATGAATTGATGGCATAGTTAGTCAAATAGTAACTGAGCTAACTCATTCTATACAATTCTATCATTTGATAGTGTGTTAGTTTAAGGACATCTGGTATAGAGAACAGCGAGCAAAAGTGAATCTAACACATCTGTGTTAGAGGTAACACCTGTCACGAGCTGGAAACCCTGTCAAGAAGGCTCTTTTAATGAGTCTATCTGATCACAGGCAGTTTTTATAGCTGAAATTATTGGTTCTCACACAACCAGAGGTTAAATGCAACCGAAATTTGATTAAGTGTCTTTGTTTACACTTAATCTCTTCAAAGGTTTGTAGGCAGTATGGTTTTTAAATGAAAATTGAGTCAATACTTCTAAGAAAACATTTTTCTAAAGTTTTGTACTGCTAGGCAAAAGTTTTACTGCTAGCGTAAAACTTAGCACTGCTGGGTAGCCGTTAGTATTGTATGCGAAATAACCATTTTTTTAAATACGGCCGTTGGGGTAAATTTGTGTTAGTTATTTTGCTTAAGAGTTTGTCTCACTTGGATATTTCACACTCTTTCTTTAATTACACAATTTCTTTATTCTCAAGAAAAGATTTATTCAAGTCGATGAATTCTCAAAACCTAAATGCTCTTTATAAATTCTCTTTTGGCTATACTACACATTCAATTCACTAATAATCGATCATAATCCAGCATACAAATCAAACTTTTATTCATCAAATGGCTAACATGGAATTTTGTGAGAAGCACAATATGATCGCGTTCTTGGAGAAAACAGATGGAAGTATTGGCTTTCATCAGATATTGGATTTCATCAACGCTAGTAACATCAGGTATGCTCTCACTATAAGTTCAACTATCTTTAGTTCTCAAATAACAAAGTTTTGGCAGACTGCTACTGCCAATACAAGTGATAGTGGATAACAATACATAACTGGAACTGTTGATGTTAAAACCTTTTCTGTTACTGAGTCATCTATTAGGAGACATCTCAAACTAATAGATGATAATGGTATTAGTAATTTGCCAAATACTGAAATTTTTGAAACTCTTTCAAGGATGGGGTATGTGTCCACTGATCAAAAATTAACTTTTCAAAAAGGACAATTTGCCCCTCAATGGAGATTTTTGATTCATACCATTCTGCACTGTTTAAGTTCTAAGAAAACCGCATGGGAGCAATTCAGTAGCAATATTGCAACTGCTCTTATCTGTTTAGCAACACAAAGAACTTTTAATTTTTCAAAACTGATTTTTGATGATATGATGAAAAACTTAGGTAGTAAGTACAAATTTTTTATGTACCCAAGATTTATTCAACTTTTTTTAAATAAACACAAACTTTTAGTTCTATCTCACAAAAATGTTTATCCAACTCCAACCCTTACTTCAAAGCTTTTTGGTAACATGAGGATGGCCTCAAAGGGTTATAATGGGGTAGAAGTTCCTTTATTTGAAACTATGCTTGTTACTCAGGGTGAAGGATCAACAACCCCAGTTGAGTCCCATCACACACCTATTGTGGTTCTATCTTCATCACACACCCCAGTTGTTACACACACCTATAGAAGAAGGACCAGACAGGAAACTGTGTTTCCTCAGCCCAGTTCTCCTATCCATCAAATTGTAGCAGATGAGGCTGTCTATGACAGTAAAGGAAGGGTTGTCACTACTGTCTCAGGCTAAGAAGCTGGGCAGGACAGGGGTAACATACATAAGACCCAACCTATGGCAACATCTAATGTATCTAGTCCTCATGGACTTGGTATAGGTGTTGGAATTCCAAGCCACATGGATACTATGGTTGGCTCAGATACTCATCCTTTGGTTGAGTCTAAGTCTATGCCCCATGATGCACCTCTCCCGGAAAGAAACACATCTGGAAGTGCTGAAGGCAGTGTGTCACTTACTGAATCGATGGTTCTTTGTACAACATTATCAAATAAGGTGGCTATTCTGGAGAAAGACCTTAAGGACACAAAGCAACTTTATGGCAATGTCTACACCAAACTTGTTTTGAAGGTGAAGAAGTTGCAGAATAAGGTCAAAAGACTCAAAGTCAAGAGAAAAGCCAATATAGTGGAATCAACTAGTTCTGATGCTTCTGATGATGATATGGGTGATGATTCTTTCCAACAGAGGAGGAAAATTACTGATATAGATCAAGACCCAAATCTTAAATTGGTTGAAGAAAGTGGAGGGTCTCAGGGGAGGTTCAATGATGATGATCAAGGTGGAAATTTTGATGCAGATATGGGTGAAAATATTGGTACTGCTCAAGAAACAGTTAGTACTGCTAGTGATGCTAGAGCAGGGGATAGTACTGCTAGGGCAGAAAAAGGAAATGGAATCATGACTGATGAAGTGACCGGATTTAAACACACGCCTTGTGTTGAAGATACTTTGAGTATATGCTAAGTAGCACACGGAATTTACTACAAAGCATTTAGAAGATTATGTATATGGTGATGTATGTGATTGTATGAATGTAACAGTGAAAGTATGAACACAATGTTTAACCAAACAAATAGCTTCAATATTACTACGAGTGATCTACAATATCACCAGGGTTTAACAACCTTGAAGCTTTCCTATGACTTAGAGAGATATATATCAAAACCCTAACCAAGGATCTCCTTTTATAGCACAAGGAGTCCTGTACAAGTAAAACTAATATACGTATCATTCTATAACTATAAGATATACACAATATATATTCTATATATATATATCCATACATGTCTTTCATCTTCTGTCTTCAGCTTATAATCAGTACTAACCATCTATACTAGCAGTACTAACTGTTAGTGTTAATCTTTGACAGTTGTAACTTTGACCTGGCAGTACTAACTGTTGGTTTAATTCCCAACAATCCTCCCCTAAACTTATGATTTCTATGCAAATCATTAAGTTTTTTGAATTAAACTCCAACATTGATGATGGGGGAAATTCTTTCAAACACTTATCTTCAATCTTTAATAACTTCAGAATTTTCTTCACATTTAAAGCCTTAAAGAAACTTTGATGCCTGTTATTGTTTCTTTGATATTGAAACTTCTCTTGATCTGCTATGTTATCCTCCCCTGAAATTCATACTCATCTTGAATCAACTGACAAACTTAATTCCTCCCCTGTTTGGAAGAATTTTCACCATCACTTGAACTTGAACTTATGATGCTTGAGCTCAGCCTCTAATATGACAATTTGTACAAGTTTCCATCAATTCTGTTAAGTTTCAGACTTTCTCTCATCACTTCCAAATGTGTTACCTTATGAGAGAGGTGAATCATAGAGCATAAACTCAATATCAAAAGTAGTTTGAACTATCAGTACAAACTGTTTATCAAAAAATTTCAGAGAGCAATATCAAAGATTTTTCAAAGAGCAGTATAAACTTCATTTGGATTTGAAAACATTACTGCCCATGCATAGTTTTTAGCAAACTACCAGCTATCAACGGATTTGATGTGTCTTTACAAATAGCCGTTTGCTTTGGACTAGCTAACTCTTCACTGTGAGATATGGTGAGTTGATAACTATATAGTTTTTGGTAAACTATCAACCATAAACGGATTTGATTCGTCTTTACCAGAAACCATTTGCTCTAGACTAGTTGGTTCTTGATGTGTGTTAGACATGGTGAACCAATTACCATTTTTTGTGTGCAAAGATCACACACTTTAAACACCATATTCTCCAAAGCATAACACATAAGTCACAAACTCCAAGTAATTTGCTTATTTAACCTGCAATTGTTAGTCCAAAACCAAAGAAAAATACAAAGCAAAGTATTTCCCTTTTGACAGTTATCAAAAGTGTTGGTCCATGAAATTGAGTAAATAAAGAACAGTTCATTAATATGATTAACAAATGTTACAAGATTACTCAAAACCCACTAGACTACATGATAACATCTTCAACTTCTTAAAGGGGATACTTTCGGTAAATATCCCCTTTAGGTGACAAATAGACTCTCATAGATCAAGCTATGCTTGACATTACAATGAGAGGATGTTCCTATCAACTAATACATTTTGTATTATTTTTTGTTTGTTTAGGAAAGCATGCTATCTCAATTACAACACAGACAATATATACAAGTAACTAAACAAAGACATGTGGGGTAGGTATGAGTTGTCATCCACTTGGTGTGAGTTGTCATCCACCAAGTGGTCCCTCTTTATCCTCCTCTTTTGTACTTTGTCTGACTTCAATCTTTTCTTGAAGAAGTTCGCGCCTATATTTATCATTCTGCTTGTAGAGATAGCATCTTCAGGGTCACTGAGACATTTGCCAATTCTCAGTGATACTAGAGTTGTTTGTAGCTCGTATACTTTACTCACTGACACTGTATCAGTAAGTAAAGTGTTTCTTCAACAACGAGCTTTATACAACACTCGTTGATTTCTTTATCAGTGAGTAACCCACTATTTTATCAGTGAGTTAGGCTATTTTATGTTCAAATCTTGTCAGGGTAATTGGGTCAAATTCTTGACCAACAATCTCCCCCTATTTGAATATACAAATAGCCCAGGTTCAAACCTGCTTGTTCAGGGACTTGGGTTTAGTTCCTGATGGTTCAAGGGTTCAGGGACTTGGGTTTATTTCTTGATGGTTCAGGGGTTCAGGGACTTGGTTTAGTTCCTGAGGTTCAGGATTCATGGGGTCCTGAGGGTTCACTTGACAGGTTCATTGTTTGTCTCACTGAAAGGGTTTAGGTTAAGTAACTGAGGGTTCAGGGACTAGGGGTTCAGTTTGGGAGTTCAGTGACCTGACCAGGTTCAAGGGGTTTTATTGACCTGAGGGTTCAGGATCCTGATTGATAGGTTCAGTGACCAAGGGGGTCATAAACTCAGTGACCAGGTTGAGTTTGTTTCAGTATACTGAAACCATACTGATTCCCTTCCCCCTTTTTTTCTTGATGAACCATCCAATACTTCTGAACTCATGCCTTCCATATCAGTTACTCTTTTCTGTCATTACCTCCCCAATTCCTTTCATATCCACTTTTAATAACCTGATTTTCTCAGGTTCTAACTCTCACTACTATTTTTCAGGCTTAGCCCAAAAATTCATACAAACACCCCCTGATACACTTCTCTGCCCAAAATCTCATTAACACACCCTGAATTTTTTAGGGACACTGATGGGCATTACTGCCCATTTTACCTATCATATCCTGATGGTGCACAGGTTGATATACCCTGAATTACACCATTCACTGATGTTCAACAGACACTAGGCATTGAAACTCATGCCAAATCTAAGGTAACCAAAGCTTCTTGGTCACTTACTGATTAGCATAATCAGCTCCTTGTAATTCTAAACAAACTTAACATCATTTTTACCTCGCTCCAATTTTTTTAACTGTCACGCAATCACAATTCCACCCTTATCACACCATGAGTCACAAGCTCACTTAACTCCACCATTCACTGAAAAAGAACCAACTTCCTGATAAATTTTATCAGTTATTTTCAATGACCAATGTATAACCACATTCCTCTCTTCGCCTGATATAGATGTATCATCTATCTCAGCCGAGTCACCAACACACCAATCAATTATATCACTATTAATAGTGACTTTATCAACTTAACCCTTCAAAATCGACTCAATCCCTTTTTTTGGTCGTCTTTCCGCCTGGAGTTGTTTGGATTTTTTTGAGTAGAGAGTGATGGTATGTCGATGTTTGTGTTGTCGAGAGTGGATTTGGTAGGAGGTGGGTTTGATTTTTCCGGTAATGTATAGATGACCGGATTTGGTGGGTTTAATTTTTCTGGTGATGTATTATTGACCAGATTTGGGTTTATCTCTGATTTTGAGAACTGTGATTTTGTGATAGATATAGAGTGAGTGATGTTTTTTTTGTTTGTTCCTTTTTTTTTTTTTGTTACTTGATTTAGATCGAGATTTATAGGATAGATCTGTTTTTTTTTTTGTATTGGTGAGTTTTTTTTTTTTTTTTTGTATGTTATGAGAGAGGTTTGATGTGTGTTGGGTTAAATCTTATTTGGTTGGATAAGATCTGGGTTTTTTTTTTTTTTTTGTGGGATAGGGTTTTGGTTTGGTGGGGATAAGATTTGTGTGGTAGGTGTGTGTTTTGTGGGGTTCAAGGAGGTGTTTTGGTGTATGTCAGTCACCAATAAATGTGTTTCTCCCCCTCAAAAATTGCTATATCAGTAGCAGTTTTTGAAGATCACATTTATTTATTTTTTGAAGAATGTTATCAGCAATCATGAATGGATCTGGATCACAAGAATAATCCACCCGCTCTAATACCACTTGTTGGTCCATGAAATTGAGTAAATAAAGAACAGTTCATTAATATGATTAACAAATGTTACAAGATTACTCAAAACCCACTAGACTACATGATAACATCTTCAACTTCTTAAAGGGGATACTTTCGGTAAATATCCCCTTTGGGTGACAAATAGACTCTCATAGATCAAGCTATGCTTGACATTACAATGAGAGGATGTTCCTATCAAATAATACATTTTGTATTATTTTTTGTTTGTTAGGACTCCTGTAATGAAATTAATAAAATGATGGCCCTTTGTTTTGTTATTTCAGTGACCTTAATTACTTTCTAGTACATTCAGTATGAGAAGAAGTCATTAGCTCACTCATAACTGATCGAAAAGTGATCGAAACACTTAAGCATAATTTATATCCAAATAGGGGGAGATTGTTGGGTCCTTCAGTACCCAAGGATCCTTAAAACAGGATTTGAATACAAATTAAACTAAGTGTTAATCAATCGAAAACATAATTAAGTCACTGAGTGAACAGTCACTCAGTGAGTTACCTTTAAGATGCTCAGGACGAGTCTAAGAAGAAAGACTCACCACTTAGGGAGGCGGATCTCCCTTATTGTTACTTGAGACAAAAAAGAAGGTAATGGGTTCAATGAGCGTTAGACAAGAGCTCACTGAACCCCGGTCTCCTCAACAACAATAAGATTGAAGACTGAAGGCGAAGACTGAAGAACCTGAAGCCTGAAAGAAAGGCGGGATTGAGCGGGAAGGTTTGAAGAAATAAGGGCAAGTCTTATCAAGGCATAAAACAAACCATCCTTAAAGCGGCTAAAAGTCAAGAAGTGTCAGAACTGACACTCGAAGGCTTTTTGGCCCATTCCTATTGGTTCTTGGAAATGACAAATACTGTTGTAGTTGTCAGACACGCCTTCCTATTGTTTATGTATTTTTAATCTTCAGTACTCTTACATGTTTACCTATAAATAGAAAATAGATGGAGAAAAATGGGTTAGGTTTTTGTGCATTAAAAGCTTAGACTTTTACAATACCCATTTTCTCCTACAAAGAGTAACCAATCCTTGAGATAGCTTAGTGGGTCAAAATTGTTAGCACTTAAGCAAAGCTTGAGTTTAGATAGGAGACACACCATACCTTGTCTACTCAATCCCAAGTGTTTGTTCCGCAAAACACTTGGGTAATTGATTCTTTGATTGATTTCTAATAAGAATTTAAACGTTGAAAAACATTGTGTTTTTTATATTTACGTTTACTTGTAAGTTATAATTAATCAAATACATTGTATCAGTCATAAACACGATTAGATTAACTTTTAGTTAACTCTAAGCGTGTCAGGGAACAACCAAAAGTGACTAACACATGTATATAAGTAGTAGCAAAATTGAACAAGCAGTACAAACTATACATAGCAATTTTCATCAGACACAACTAGCACAAACTAGCAGTACAAAATCCTTTTTATCACAAAAACACTTAAACATTGAATCTTTCAAGGATTAAGCATTCCAATACCTGTTACCAAGTACTGAAACCTTGTCACATCAAAACCTTTTGTTAATAAGTCAGCAAAGTTGTCATCAGTATGAATTTTGACAACTTGAACTAACTTCTTTTCATTACAATCTCTTATAAAGTGATGTCTAATTTCAATGTGTTTAGTTTTTTAATGTTGAACTGGATTTTTAATTATACACATTGTACTGCTATTGTCAATGAAAATTATTGTGTTTAAGAAATTGTACCCATAATCAAGTAACTGATTCTGAATCCAAAGAACTTGAGCACAACAACTAGCAGCAACCACATATTCAGCTTCTGTTGTAGAAGTGGCCACCATAGTCTGCTTTTTGCACTGCCATGAGATAAGTCTGCATCCCAGAAACTGACAACCACCAGTTGTAGACTTTCTATCCATACTAGCACCAGCATAATCACTGTCTGAATATGCTACCAAATCAAATGGAGAGTCTTTAGGATACCATAGACCTAAGTTTGGTTGACCTTTAAGATACCTAAAGATCCTCTTCACTACAGTCAAATGAGACACCATGGGATTTACTTGAAATCTTGCACAAGCACATACTGCGAACATAATATTAGGCCTAGATGAGGTGAGATACATCAAAGACCCAATCATAGATCTGTATGTGTGCACATCCACAACTTCATCACTTTGATCTTTCAAAAGCAAATGTGTCTCCTTATCAATAGGTGTACTAGCAGCTTTAACATCTGTAAATTGGAACTTCCTCAATATTTCAGCTACATATTTATCTTGAGAGATAAATATTCCATCTGATTTCTGCTGTACTTGTAGTCCTAGAAAGAAAGAACGCTCACCCATAGAGACCATCTGAAATTGATCTTTCACTAGTTTTTCAAACTCTTTGCACATTTCCTTCTTGGTATAACCAAAGATGATATCAACTACATATACTTGAACCAATGGTATATCACCCTTGTTCTTCTTGATAAAAAGAGTCTGATCAATCTTTCCCCTATGGAACCCATTCTTCAATAAATAAGTAGCCAGAGTTCCATACCAAGCTCTTGGAGCTTGATGTAACCCATAGAGAGCTTTCACCACCTTCTATACTTTTTCAGGATGATCTGGGTCTATAAAACCTGGAGGTTGAGAAACATATACCTCCTCATCAATTGTACCATATAGAAAGGCACTCTTCATATCCATCTGGTAGACCATGAAACCCATAAATGAAGCATAAGCTAGAAAAAGCCTTATTGCTTCAATCCTGGCAACAGGAGCAAAAACTTCCTCATAATCAATTCCTTCTTCCTGAGTATAGCCTTGAGCTACAAGTCTTGCTTTGTTCTTTATCACTATACCTCTTTCATCCTTCTTGTTCCTGAACACCCACTTAGTACCAATCACTCCCATGCCCTTTGGCAAATCAACCAGAACCCAAACTTTCTGAATCTTGAATTGTAGCAGTTCTTCTTGCATTGCTTCAACCCAACTTGAGTCCTCCAATTCCTTGAGCACATTCTTTGGTTCAATCTGTGATAGGAAGCACACAAACAAACATTCCTTCTCGTCTTCATGGTGTTTTTCTTCATACACAACACTTAGAAAACCATGATGATCTGGATCTTTTGTTTATCTTCTAGTCTTCACACCAGATTGTACATCTCTAATCACATTAGTAAGTGGATGATTCTTGTGAACTGTAGTATGGGAGTAGAAGGAACTTTATAAATCATTGGCATTTTGTGCAGACCAGCTCCAAATAAATCAAAAGAATCCATTTGTGGAGCAATAGTAGAACTTAAACCAGCAGTAGGATCTTCTGGCTCAGCTGTACTAACTCCATTTGGCTTAGTAGTACTAACTTCATTTGCACTGCTTTCAGGAACTTCTGTTTCTTTACCATCTTTTCGATTGTTTGCACAAGCATTCTTCTCTTTATCAGCATCACATGATGATGGAACATCATCATTCTTTGAAGAAGAATCATACAATGGACTGTCTTCCAAAATAGGCATCAAGATATGATCTTCATCAGAATCTTCTAAACCTGCATTATCATTAGTATTTGTACTTGTAACAGGCACATAATTCATAGAATCTGAAAGCATATCAAGATCAAACAACCAATCTGGACCACCACCTGCAACATTTGGTATATTCTCTTGAAACTCAATGTGCAGATTTTCCTCTACATGTCTAGTGCTCTTATTATACACCCTAAAAGCTTTACTATGTAAAGAATAACCAACAAAGAAACCCTCATCAGATTTCCCATCAAACTTTCCTAATTGATCTTTGGTATTAAGAATAGTGACGTGGCAACCAAAAGGTCTCATAAAACTTAAGGCAGGGATTCTACCTCTGAAAAGTTCATAAGCAGTCTTATTATGAGGTTGCACTACTAAAACCCTATTCTGAACATAACAAGCAGTACTAACTGCTTCAGCCCAAAATGAAATAGGTAACTTAGAGTCAGCCAACATTGTTCTAGCAGCCTCTATTAAAGTCCTATTCTTTCTTTCAGCTACTCTATTTTGCTGTGGGGTTCTAGCTACACTAAATTCTCTTTTAATACCCTTTTCTTTGCAAAACTCATCCATAACTCTATTTTTAAATTCTGTCCCATTATCACATCTGATTATTTTTACCTTCTTATCAGCTAGGTTTTCTACCTCAATTATGAATGACTTAAGGATCTCACTAGTTTCATCCTTAGTTCTCAAAATGAAAACCCAAGTAAACCTGGAATAATCATCAGTAATAACTAAATAATATCTTTTATGATTCAAGCTATTAACAGAAGTTGGACCAAATAAGTCCATATGAAGCATGTATAAAGCTTGAGAATTAGAGTTATGAACCTTGGGCTTACAAGAGGCTCTGTGTTGCTTACCCTTAAGGCAAGAAACACATGTTTGGTCATTTTGAAAATTTTTATTAGGTAAACCTCTTACCAAACTATATTTAGCAATCATATTAATGGTTTTGAAATTAACATGACCAAGCCTTCTATGCCACAACATTGACTCATCCAATGTGGCTTTTGCAATAAGGTAAGTAAGACCTTCTTTGGGAACAAGCTTATTCATCTCAACACTGTATATGTTACCCTTTCTAGGGATTTTAAGCAATACTTGACTTTCATCAGGTAGCTTAAAGTCAGGAGAAAGAATTAGACAATCAGTATTAGTGAATAACACCTTGTTCTGCTCGTCACAAATTTGTGACATACTAAAAAGGTTGTACTTAAGCTCTGGTACAAAATACACATTTTCAAAGTCAAGATTACCAGTTTTAATAATACCTTTACCAGTAATCTTTCCACCAACACCACCACCAAAGATAACAGGTCCTCCATCCAGAGGTGTAAATTCTGAAAGGTATGACATGTTACTAGTCATATGCCTTGAACATCCACTATCTGAGTAACCTCTATCTTCTCCATCATTTGTAGGATGTTCCTGCACACAAAATAAAGGATTTAGTTCCTTTTGGGGACCCAAGCCATCACTGACTTAGATCTGCCTCATGCATCAATATAATTATATCTATTGAAAGTCATTGATGCACCATTGGGTTTGGTAGGTTTCCATACCCAACGTGCTGAGGCCTTCACAGCATTGCACCATTGACCCTTAACAACATTCATATGCCTAGCAGTAGAAATTGTTGGCCTAGCAGTAGGAACTGTTGGCTTAACCTTAGGCACCCATTTTTGATTATACAAAGATGTTTTCTTGTAAAAGGGTCTGTTAACTGCTTGTGCATGATTTGAAAATGGTTTTGCCCTTGAAACAGTTTGTTTGTTATTAAACCAATTATTTTGTCTAGCAGTAGAAACTGATTTGATGCCAGACTTCAACATGACTGCTCTGGGTGTCATCTTATGATTTACATTAGGGTTAGTCAATCTAGTAGAACTGTTTTGATTCACCCTAGCATTGGTATTCCTATACACCCTTGAATTCCCAAAAACCTTCTTTTTCCATGGGTTTGAGTCACAATAAGCAGCCAAATGATCAAAATTACCACACACAAAGCATACTTTATTCTGCATAACAAACTCATCACCAAGTTGTTGAGATTTTAAGTTATTCCAGTTCCTTTGATTTCCCCTAGGAACTGAATATCTATGTGTAGACCTATACATCTCAGCATATCTATCATTTTTCCTAACTGGTTTTATATTTTCATTTTTGACCACTTTAGGAACATGTTTTACTTCTGACTCAACAACATCAGGTTTAACCTTAACCTGATCATCCTCATCTTCAGATGTCCAATCCTCTATGGTTGGTGCATCTGAGTCCGTACCAGAGGACACCTTATCCTCAGAAAGTGATGTATCACTTGCACTTACAAAAGAATCCTTAGCCTTAACAATTTAGTAGGACTCTCATTTGTTTTAGGACCATATCCAGGAAACTCAATATCCTTAAACTCTTGTAAACCTGTATGAGCTAAGTCAATTCCTGGAGGTACAAACATTCCACTATTGGGGGGTGCAACTGACTTATATCCTAAACCAGATTTAGCTTTATTAAGTACTTGACTCTCTATTATTTTCTGAACTCCTTTTGATGTATGTTCAAGAGTGTCAACACTTAACTGTGTGTTTTCTTTTTCTTTCTTAAGCTTCTCTAGTTCATATATAAGCCCACTCATCTTATCATCTCTCAGTTGCAAATCTCTTCTTAAAACAACTATATCATCATTAAAGTTTGATTCATTCTTTCTATAAAAAAACAAGTTGTTCTTCTAAAACAGCTATTCCTCTTTTATGATTAGAAAGAGTAAAGTTTACTTCATTAAAATCTGTTCTAAGGTTATCATATTGTATCTTAAGAGACTCATAATCTTTCAAAGCTTGACAAGAATTAGAATATTTTTTAACCTCATGTACCTCTGAGTCAGAGAAGGCCATCATTCCCAAGTTGGCTGGTTCCTCCTCTTCTTCCATGAAGCTCCAATTAAAGCCAGCTCCATCAACAACTACCATTGCATTGGAAGAAGTTTCTTCCACATTCACTGTTCTCCTATTACCCTGCTGACTTCTATACCCTTTACCCTTGTTGTCTTGTTGTCTGGGGCTTCTACATTTTATAGCAAAGTGTCCCATCTTGTGACAATTATAGCACTCTACCTTGGATTTGTCATAGCCAGCAACATCTCCTCCATTGAGAGTAAGCTTCTTTCCAGTCCTTTGAAAGTACTTATTTGCCCTAATGCTTAACAAATCCATTTGCCACTTCAAGTCCATTGCATCCAAGTCATCATCATCAATTTAAAGTAGGTCTTCATTGTAGATTTGAGACCCACTGGATTACTCAGATACAAAGGCATAGATAGTTTCATCACTCAAGCTAGCAGTACTAGTTTTTACACTAGCAGTACTGTAGTATATTCACTAACTAAGAAACACAAGTTTGGGACTAGAGTTTGGATCGAATGGTGTTTTGTAGAGAGAGAAAGAGATGGAACCTTGTAGTGAGAGAAACAAGAGTATATTAGCTTGAAATGTAAATGAGGTCTAACCCTCTCCTTTGGTGGAGAGGGCTTTATATAGTTCTTACATAGGGTGCCCCTAGTGGGCTGTAGAGCGAGCTGACAGTGGGTAAAGACCCGACCCACTCCACAATATTAATAATAATTAAACTACTAATAATATTACTAATTATCCTACGAGCTATGATGTGCTACTAAGTACTCGGAGTGACCGAGTCTTCAACTGAATATTTATATTCCTAACAATCTCCCCCTAAGGGAGGTCACCCCGAAAGTAATGTTCTGAATTCTAGCATTTCATCCTTGAATCTTGACTTCATAGCTCGTAGACCTTGATTCTTCAACGTCTAGAATCTTTGTGCCTTTAGCAGTGAACTTGCGATGACTGTTCTTTGTTTTGGATGATCTTTGAGTATTCTTTGAAGTTATCATCCAACATGCGTCTTCAAGTCATCTTGTGGCTTCGTCATCATGAGAAGTTGTGATCTTGGAGCCTTCTTTGAGATCATCAGCCACCGAAAATCTCTGAGCTCATCCATTGTAGTAATGCCTCCATGTGATTTGTTGTGACCGTTGGGCTCGCATGCTCACACTTTTCTGGATCATGATAGCTATCATCAGAGTTTCGGAAGCTGTGTTGAAGGTCTTTTAGCTATCATGATGTCTTTAATAATGAGTTGGAAGTGTGAGCATGGAGTGTGGATTGACTTGTCTCATACTGGAATCAGGAACCACCATCACCATCTTTATATGTACCTGAAATAAAACAGTTAGCAATAAAGTTGGAGAACGAATATGGCTTTGTCATTCGTTCGGTGTGGTTGGATTAACCTTCGGATCCGTGAGGACCGACCTATGATCAGGTAGAATTCCCTTTAAAGAGAATTCTCCTTGACAGGAATTTCTAGCTTGTTGTAAAGACTCATTCAATGAACAAACATTGGACTCGTCTTACAAGCATGTTCTCATACCGGAACGTCTCAAAGCAGACAACACGGTTGAGTGAATCAGTGAATTGAATACCCACTGATTGATGAGAAATTGATTGGAAAAATCACTCGCGTGTTACTAGATAAACAATTTTTATGTAACACGACGAGGGTTTTACACATTAAATCACATTTCTGTCATAAATACTTTTGTTTGAAAATTTTCACAATCAATGCGCTCGAAATTCATTTGATGAGCACATTGAAGGGTTTTCCAAAATCATCCGTCAATCCATTTCCTGGAACAAGTTTGATTCAAATGTGAATCGCCCCATTGTTTCATTCCAGTTGTCACAGGTTTGATCCATGAAGGATCTCACATGTCACCCACCAAGAGCTCGTTTGATGTTGGCTCTAGAAGGATTTCCATCTTCATTGTGATTACTTTAAGTATCACTCGGATGTTCTGGCAATACCACAAGGATAATGCGTAGGACTCTTCATATATATTTTCTTGCTTTTCACGGTGTATGAAACAGCAAGCATATTGGAAATGTGTCCTACTGAGATTTATTGATGATCTCTGGGCTCTAGACTCAATAGTGCGTTTTGATTTAGTGATCGAAGGCTGGAGAGGATTGCCACCTTTTCAATATCATCTAACTCGGAGTAAGAAAGATGATAGAAATGTATTGATCTGCGTGACAAGTGAAACAAGAATCCTTTGAGGGACCTTGAGTGGCTAGGGAGGGTTGTGCAGCGTCACTGGGTCCATGATACTTTGTCTTCAATGCCAGCAATCAACCAAGTGATTCTGACAGCATATATATTGACCCGGTTTCTGCCTAAAGTGTAAGGAGGGCTTCTTTCTTTTCACCCTTTATCTTTACATTTCTTTTTCATTCTTCAACCCCTTCAGTGCTTACCGAGACTTCATAACTAGAACCTTGTTGGGTTTGTTCCAGTACTAGCTCCATCTCAGTCGGCACTTTTCCCTTATTCACTTTTCTCCTTTTTAATCATACCTAAGGACTTCTACACTAACTAGTGGATTGTCCCTGGGTAGATCCCTCCGGTTCTGGCTGGATCATGGGAACTAATACCTAACCTTACCATCCTTATAACTCCAGTACATAAAGTAAAATGGTCGGTCTTGGGTATTCTTTCACAATTGCCATCACAAATCATTTGCTCCCCCTCAATATGTGCATCGATATAAGAAAAGGTTTGGCACATATGGGAGAGCCTACACTTGAGTTTCAAAAGATCACACTTTTTATCAGAATTTCATATTTAAATCACATTCTCTCCCCCGATCAAAAATTTCAAACCACTTGAGATTTGTGATCCCAATTGATTTAAATATGTTTAGAAAATTTGGGAGAAAATGTGGTCAGGTTTAAATGTATTCTGATTTCGTAGCATACTATGCTCCCCCTTAAACCACGAGAGAGTGTCACTGCTGATGTTGCACAAATTTGGCAAGGTGTAAGAAATTTGAACAAATATTCTCCCCCTCAATTAATGACCCGTTTTCTATTTAAAGAGCTGTAGTCATTCAATTGAGCGACGAGTATTTGTGAAAATTTAATTCAATTTACCACCTTGTGTAACATCAAGACTCTCTTGAAGAATCAAAGAATATAAAGAGTCTGATGTAAAGAAGACTTCTCTTCTTATACACGAAATGACGCACTGAAACGTACATCAGTTCGAAGAAACATGGATATAAAGTAATCCATGCCTAGGTGAACATCACCCAGTTGGAGGAACAGCTGTCTTTTTGGCGACATGCTTTCCCCATTGTAAAGTGCGGGTTGCAGTATGAAGTAACTGCAAGCCATCAAGACATGTTTTAACAATTCATTTCAACTTCTGCTCGAGCTTCATTTAAAGTCCCGTGTCATTATTGAATGACATTTCTAAGACCGTAAATGTTATCGATAAACAGAAGACATGCCTAGAGGAACTATTTTTGGTATTTTCTAATTTTCTGATTTTTATGGTTTTTTTATTTTAAGTTTCTCTATTTACAATTAGTTGGTTTTATATTTTCTATATACAGTTTGGTATAAGATATGTACAAAATATTTTACTCAGTTTAAGACGATGATGACATGAATACCAAAATGAGGATACGTTCAGCATGTGGTAGAAATCTGAGGTCAACATCTCTTAAACTTTCACCACCAAAGCTTTCAAGGCTCCAAAATAATCGTCTGAGCTTGAGCCTTCTCAATGTGAAGCTTTGATAGCTTCCCCCCAAACCGACAATCTTCCTTTTTGAGAAGATCCAAAGCTCTCTTTCAACCTTACATAAGGTAAGTGTACAGCAGAAACCGTAGCAAACCACACAAAAATATGCTGCTCCTTTTAAGAATAACCATTGAGATTCTCCGATCGGGGGACAGTCACATAAATCAGCAACGAATCATCTCACACTTGAATAATCCTTCTCACATTTCTTCCCGCTGAAGACTGAACAGACGCATACCAACAGTATCCAGAGACACTTCCCCCAAGTAGTTGAAGTGATGCAGTCAGTCTCGTTATACGAAGCCCAAAAACTCGAAGTACACACTCATTCTCGTTAATAAAGTCGAAAACGTAACATCAAGATCAATTAAGACCTGAAAATCCCCTTTTCTCCCTTCAGGAAATCGCAGATGAGATTTGTTACACCAAGTTCACCTAAGTCCCGAGTGTAAGCAATTTATCCTGTATGTAGTCGACATGATAACACCAAGACAGTACCATAAAAGCAACTGAATACCGGATGTACACATTTCCTTCAGTAGGATACCGACTAACCATAGGAACCATCATACAATTGTGTACCTCTTTTATCATCAGAAACTGACTTTCTCTTCCCCCACATAGTTGGAGTGATACACCAAAGGAACGAGTTAAAACACTTGATTTTCTCTGCGGTTATGACATTTGTCTTCCCGGAATAATCTTCAATTGAGAAGAAGTATAAAGCTCATCATGGCAATTTGAACTGATAACTGATGGAGCAAACCCGATATACCAAACTTGAATCTGAAGATAGAATTCCCCATTCTTGTGACTTACGCTTGCACTAATGTTGGAAGAACGGTGTAGAGAATTAGTGCTCCAAGCAAATCTCTAAGTACTCAATACCCAACCAAGGTATGAGACATTAACACCTCTTACGATTATCCACAACGTCATCGGCGTGTGACATTGAGTACTACAACGTAACTCCTTTAAGTGATAGTTACCCCGACTGCTGGTAACTAGATAACCTAAGTCTTCAACTTAAATCTTAAGCACGAGCAAGTTATCATTGAAGGTCATGCATCCAACCAACCCCGACTTCAAGATAGAGTAAGACCACGCCTTTGAGAAAGTCAACTTCAACCCCAAATAAGTGAAACCTGATCCATTCCATAGTCACAATTAGATGCCCAACAAGTGATTGTTTGTTCGCTCACTTGTTCACACTTCTCCCCCTCAAAAATTGCATATAAGGATGCCATTTTTGATAGAACAAGTGCATATGAGGTTGATCCACTGTTCCTAACAGTACTAACTTTAGGGTATACAGTACAAACATCTGGATCATTCTTAGTACTGCTATTGCTAGGGGTTGACAAAAATGCCATACTTCCAGCATAGAACTGGTGCTTCCTCCCTTTTTCACCTTTGTTCAACAATCTAAGATTGTTGTACAATTCATTGAGTGTCATCTTCTCCAATTCGGCTTTGCTCCAAACACTACATGAGTGTTCCATTCAGCAAACAAACTATTGAAAACTTTAAGTTTAGGTCTTCTTGTGGAATCACAATCTTCAAACCAGCAAGCTGACTCACAATTCTCTGTAGCCTGTTAAATATTTGATCAAGAGTTTCATCTTTGGCCTAAAATTCTCATAGCTCTGCTTCAGTAGTGTTCTCTGTGCTTTCTTAGTGGCTTCTGCCACAAATCCTCTACAATAGCTGCAAAAAGTGTCTTGCAGTCTCATAATGACTGAAGTTCAACACCTGATCATTGGGAATTGGCCTGATAACAAACTCTTGTGCTTTGACATCATTCTTCTTATGGGCCTCTCATCATTTGTGACTGGTTCAGTGTTGAGCTTTGTGGTTTTAGAACCATCAGCAAGTGTTTCTTCGGCAAGTTGTAGGTTTGAAGGAATCACCATTGATAATGATATCCCATAGTGCAATAATCTTACACCATGAAGTATTGCTCATTTCTGAGCCTCCAGAGATCATATTCGTTTTGTTTTAGCATTGGGAGTTTGGCAAGGATTGAGGTTTGAGGTGTTTCCATGTTCATCTTCTTTGTAGAAAGAGAATAAGTACTTCTGGATCTTCTAATTCAAAGTATCAGAACCTGGCTCTGATACTACTTGACCAGATCTAAACACACGCCTTGTGTTGAAGATACTTTGAGTATATGCTAAGTAGCACATGGAATTTACTTCAAAGCACTTAGAAGATTATGTGTATAGTGATGTTTGTGATTGTATGAATGTAACAGTGAAATTATGAACACAATGTTTAACCAAACAAATAGCTTCAATATTACTACGAGTGATCTACAATATCACCAGGGTTTAACAACCTTTAAGCTTTCGTATGACTTAGAGAGATATATATCAAAACCCTAACCAAGGATCTCCTTTTATAGCACAAGGAGTCCTGTACAAGTAAAACTAATATACGTATCATTCTATAACTATAAGATATACACAATATCTATTCTATATATATATATATATATATATATATATATATATATATATATATATATATATATATATATATATATATATATATCCATACGCATCTTTCATCTTCTGTCTTCAGCTTATAATCAATACTAACCATCTATACTAGCAGTACTAACTGTTAGTGTTAATCTTCAGCAATTGTAACTTTGACCTGACAGTACTAACTGTTGGTTTAATTCCCAATATGAAGAACCACCAAAGAGGGTGAAGAAAAGTGTGCTTATTCGGATTGATTATGATGCAGAGGTTGCAAAGAAAGCACATGAAGAAGAAGTTGCTAACTTTCTTGAGGAGCGAAGACTTGCAAAAGAAGCATCTGAAGCACAAGAAAATTCTGGTGAAATTCTAGCTAGGAAGTTACAAGAAGATGAAGAACAAGCAAGAATTGTTGATGCTGAACAAGTTCAATCTTTAATTGATGCTGATGAGGTGTTAAAGGAAAGACTTGGAGAACTTTGATCTGATGAACTATTGACTATTGAGGAGAAGTCAAGACAATAAGCTGAGTTGATTAATTCAAGAAGAAAGGCTGCTGCAGAACTTAAAGCTAAAGAAAAGAGAAGCAAGCCACCTACTCAAGTTGAACAAAGAATCACAATATGTATGTATCTGAGAAATATGGCAGGATACACAAGAAAAGATTTTCAGTCAGCTTTTTGAGAAGCTAAAATGTCTTATTATTCAGCCAATAATAAGAACAAGCATTCAGTTGATGAATGCTGGGAATAATCTTTTTCAGTTGATGGAAACTGGGAATAAGCTCTTCAAATGAAGATTCTGGAGTATTATATATATTCAGAAGGGATGAAGCATTCAAATGGAGAAAGTTCTATCTAGGTTCTTTCAGTTCACTACGTTTGTTCATCACTTGCAAAGGCATGTTGGAAGATGATATGACTTCTTGAAACAAGCATCCAAGATACACAGCACCATTGCCTCTTATAATTCCTCCATCCAAGGAAATTGCACCATCTTTTATTCAAGGTATTGATTGTGTTCAAGACAAAGAAAGATGATGTTATTACTGGAAAAAGATTCACAGAAGCTAGATGAGTTAGACAGAAAGATACTTAATCTTGAAGAACAGAGGAAAGGCTCAGATCAAGAGTCTGACTATGAAGTGTTTGAAAGATCCTCACAATCAGAATTTAATTCAGAAGAAACATACATGTTGATTAGGGAAATAACATGTTTAGGGGAGGATTGTTGGGAATTAAATGTTTTGAAGATTAGTACTGCTGAGAAGAATACTCTAACAGTACTAACTGCTAGTATATATCTGAAGACTTCTCAAGTTATAACTAACAGTACTAACTGAAGTTAGTACTGCTAGTACAAACAAAGCTACTGCTGATTCCTACTGCTGGATGAATAAGTGTCGCGTATACTACTGCTGGTTGGATAAGTATAAAAAGATATTTGTGTATAAAAGTCAAGTATATACGGTAGATAATATCTTTGATTTGTAGTCAGTCAATCAAGTTGTAAACATAGATACATGTTGTATCTTAGCTACTGACACACTTAACATAAGCTAGCAAGTAGTTCGACAAGACTTGACAAAATTGTAAAAGATCTTCTTTAGACTATAAAAGGAAGATCTTAGCTTAGAGATAAGCACTTGATGCATGAACTTAAAATAACATATCTGTCAAGAACAAAGAACATAACTTATCATAGAAATCATAAGTCATAGAAACATATAGATTCAAGGTTTTTGTAACCCTAGTGATAGTGAAGATCACTCGTATTATTTTCAATAATATTGAATCGTTTGGTATTAAACTTTCATTGTTCATTGTTCATTACACAAGCATCACTGTTCCATTTCCATAAACAAATAACCTTCTAAGTGTGGTTAAGTAGATTCCGCATACTTAACCATATTAACTCAAAGTATCACATACACAAGTTAAAAAGGACTAACATCCTTAAAGTGTATCGATTCCCTCGCAACGAGGTCCCAAGGTCACTTGGGAATGAGAAGACCAGATCCGTCAAAAGTATTCACACCTCTTCACTGACAACACTCCAATGACCAACACTGACTGCTTCTCATGGACGAGATTCATTTTATGGGTGGTAGAGTATGACAACCCGCTATTTTACAGGTCAATACTATTCAATAAACTCAAATTACTTATCTTGACATTTAATTGAGAAAAATTTACGTATAACTTTTTACTTGAATCAACGAAAATTTTAGAATACCTTTCAAGTACGCTAGGAATTTAGGCTACATTTAGTCTACAACATCCTAATACCTTGCTCCTACTCCAGTTCAAAACTTTTAATCTCCAAAACAATTCCTTTCGTTACTTACATTTATTAAGTCGATAAACGCTATTCGCGACTTAAATAAACACCCGATATACCCAATACTCCTAACAATTATTTTTAATGCATTTTTACACTTCCTAAATTATTACCAAAGTTCCAAAAATATTTCCTTACGCCTAATGTAATTTCTTTACTCATAACGTTTAATTACGCGTAACTTACGTTAATTACCAAACCGATAACCAATACCTATTTCTAATACCCAATACATACAATATATACACTTTTGTACAAAATTTCTATAACTCTTCCATATTAGGGACATTATTACCCCCCCCCCCCCGGCCCTTAAGCCATAATCATTTCTATGACAAATATTCTACCTGCATTTATTACTAGACAAATTACCTCAAAACAAGGAGTTGTAAAAATTAAGCTTGGAGGCTTGATTAGTATTTGCCCCCCCCCCCCTCCTAGCCCCATTCGGCCAACACACCACACCAAGCCACCCTCATGATTTCATTTGACTAACTATTACATCTTGGACCTTAACTAGCTATATATAAGAAAGACTTAAGCACATTTACACACCCTTAGCACAAGAGAAAGAAAAAAATATAACACCAACTCATCCTCTCATATAAATCGAACCACCAAGGAGAAAGGGAAAGAAGAAGAGTTGTCTTGGGCTAGTTCAAGTATCATTAGGGTACATTGTAAGGATTTAGAAGCATTGATTTTGGGTTACTCAAGTAAATCATCTTCTCATCACACTAATCACCTTAAGTAAGTCTCCAAGCTAATTTTTATACCTTTACATTAGTTAGATATGAGCTATTATATTGCATGGTTACATATGTATTAGTATCACTCATGTACATGTTTGTGAAATTTTCTTAAAACAAATCTAGTTGACAACAAGTTACAAGGTCATAATCTTTCATTCCTAGGAGTTTTTAAGTTCCTAAACACTTGATAATAATGTGGTAGAGTTAGAGTAGTTGTGAGGTGATTGGAAATGATTTGGAATAGCTTGAACACTAGAAAAATGTACTTTGCAACACCCTTAAATGAAGTTGTCCTATTTTGATAAATCTAGAATAATCAGTAAGGATGGAGTAATTTTGGGCTTGAGATTCAGAAAATATACTCAAAAACGAAAACATGGTCGCTTGATTAAGTTAAAACGGGCTTATAGCGAAGAAGATACGTTAGTTTTAAGTTGGATGACGAAAATGATTTTCTGAAACAAATAGTTGTTGTTGGGAATTTTCAAGAGGTAAAATCTGATGTTAAAAGTTAACTAGTCCAGCCGAGGCACTAAAAACATGTTACTATACTTAAACACGAACCTAGGGATATATAAAACTTAAGAATCAGAGCTAAGACGAGGGAGTTATGGCCTAATGAAATTGCGACGAAATATAAATATTTGACAGCTTTTATTTGCTAATAGAAAGCTGTTAGAATTTTTTTATATGGATTTTGGACACTTTAGAGTTGGTTTTAGCTTAAAATGACTTAAACAAAAATGGTAGAACGTTATGTATACTTGTTAGGCGCGTCAGAGGTTTTCAAAAATACTTATTAACATGACGACGGTAGTTTAATTACGTGATAAACTAGTTACGTTCTATAAAAGGGTTACTTTGCTTAATAAATAGACACATTGACGCAACTATATTTTTGACGTTAAATGTTGCAACAAACATGTACAAGTGATATTATAGCATATGGACTTGCATGCACGACCTTGTTTTCAAACCTAAGACATGTGAATTATTTAGGTTGCGGTTAGAGCGTCTGTACCTCAATTTTTGTGCACATTTATTCAGTGTTGTATTGCTTTACTGAGGTGAGTTTCATAGCCCCGGTTTTTACATTGTTTGTATCTTATTTTAAAACCCTCGGGGTGGGAATACATTGCTTATTTTTTTGGACATAAGTATTAAAACTGTTACATTGCCTAAGTTACCGTTATGCCGTTAAAGTCCCCTTGAATCATGAACCATTAATTACTTGTAAGCGTGGATGCTATGAATAGATCTATTTGGGTTAACACCCCCGTCCGAGTTGGTCGCGCCAACTTGTTAAACGGACGCATATCATTCAGATTATTTTCGAGTGTCTGGCAAACACTTAGTTAGGGCATTGATTATTTTTATGCTTGATTGCATACCATTTCGTTGAGCTTCGGGGTCATGAATTTAGGGCACTGTATATTATTTTTGGCTATGACGTTAAATTTGTTGTGATTGTCATGCTATTGAAATCTTGTGGTCCGCACTTTACTTGTTTACTTAAACCTATGAACTCACCAACAATTATATTGACTTTTTAGCGTTTATTCTCAGGTAACTAGACGATAATAATCACTTACGTATGGAGCATACTAGAGTCACTTTTTGGAACACATATCATGATGAAAATTTCCTTGCATTACTTAGCGTTTGGTTATGTATTAAAATCTTACATTTGATGGTGAACTCTGATATTAATGTTTTTGTAAACGTTTAAGTTTAAATCAAACGTTTGTTTTAAAATGACTCACTTAGAGGTCATTCTTTATTTCCTTGTACTTTGTTATCCATGAACATCACACCTTCGTAATTCCATTCCGCTGCAATCCAAATTTAGGGGTGTGACATTCTCTATAAATCGTGGCTCTGATACCATTCTGTAACACCCCTAACTCGGAATATGGCAGCGGAACGGAGCTTGGGGTGCTACGTGAGGGGTAAGACAGTCACATCCACAGAAAACGATCCCATAACGAGATGTTTTAGCAAAAACATATCATTCGAATACAAAATTAAACATTTAGAGTTTAAAAGACTCTCAAACATGAGTTGCAGCGGAAATAAAACATAGTTTGCAGCGGAAATAAAACATAGTTTGCAGCGGAAATAAAGGAAATAGTTCAATAGGTTTTTCGAATGATAAAATAGTAAAAGATAGTAAAGATAGATAGTAAAGGTCAAAGATAGCCATCAAAAGTCTTCTGCCACTCCCAGTGCCCACAAGTATGCATCAATTACCTGAGATAAGAGATGCTAAAAAGTCAACACAAATGTTGAGTGTAATCCTGTAACACCCCAACCCGACAAGGGTAGAAGTATTACGTTATGGTGAAAAATCAGAACAAACACAAACATATGATTTAATAATACAAAAGAAATTCAAGGTTACAAATGGAAAATCTGAAATACAAGGTACAATAATAACTTCTAAGTTTAAATAAAGCGAAACTCTCCTAATTGTATCTAATCCAGCACATCTACAAAGCAAAATCTTCTAAGTCCAGAAATACTCTCTTCCCATAACCCAGCTTCCTACTAAAACCTGCCGCAGGAAAAGAAATGCGGCTAAGCTTAAAAAGCTCAGTGAACAGATACATAGACATAGCGATGATAATAAAACAGAACTGAAGTATAGTGCACTGGGAAATGTCATAAGGTATAAACAAAAAGAATAATAGAAAGGAAGGATAGGATAGTCATCTACCACGAGCCCAGAAACTCAAAGTCATAATCTCAACATCATAATCTCAAAGTCATAGTCTCACAATCAGAGGGGATACCTCTTAGGCAACCAGATAATATGAGGGGTGTCCTCATGTATCACAATAGTGGAGTGATCAGCTCCCAGAAAATGTGAAAGGCGTGTATTGCACACAAGCACCAGTCACCTCAAAGTCATACTGAAAGTCATACTCAACGTCATAGTTAAATCCACTAAACAAACAAATCTAGGATTGCAATCCATACGCCCCAAAACTCAAAGTCAATCTCAAAGTCAAGTAGCCATGGCAGATAATATAAAAGGGACGGTGTGAGAAATCACTCCCCCACACGGGAGTCATGCCAGTGGTGCATCACAGACATGGCCAGGTTACCTTCCTGGCTAGGAAAAACAGAAAATGGCTCGGGTATCAAACTAAGAGTCAGGTCTCAAAGTCATAACAAAAGGTCATATATCAAAAGGTGCATCTCAAAGTCATATCAAAAGTAATATCAAAGGTTCACTCAAAGGGAACATAGCAATGGCTTTGGGAAATCTTAACTGAATCATAACTCAAAATCAATGTATAGGGAATAAGACACCCTTACTGAAAAAGGGCAGAGTATCTGTACCTTATGACGAAAGCACAAACAGAAATAAAGCACAAAATATGGGAAACGGCTCAGAGTCTCTCCTTCTTCACACCTAAAGGAGTAGAAGGGAATTACAATTCATTCTTAATTAATTGCCTTTCCATTTTAAGTAACTTTCCATTTTTAGCAGGTTTCCAAATTTAGTAAGTTTTCATATTTAGCAATATTCAAATCATATGAATTAAGTTAAGTCATTAATTAGCTTATTGTGGAAATACTATTCATTTTAACAAGTTATACCAATTTAGGGTTACACATGACAAGTTTTCATAGTTTAGGGTTATAAGTGTAAATTTACCAAAGTTAAAGCTTCACATTAGTAATATCATCATTATACCATTCAAACACTTATGTTTTCCAGACTTACATATTTAGCCTTCAATTTCATAATTTACAAGTTACACCCCTTTACTTTATTAATTTACAAATTCAACCTTATAATTATAAAATTTACAATTTAATCCTCATCATAGTTACATTACACATCAAGCCCTTTTATTTCTCCAATTTACAGAAAATAACCTTCAATATTAATATGTTACAAACAGCCCCTTAAGCTTCGGTATTTTATACAATTAGTCCTTGTACTTATTAAAATGAAATTCGAATTATATAATTAACCATAATTACATACTACGCCCATAAATACTCAAAATTACACAAAACACTCTTAATATTATTATTTACTCAAAATGACTTCAAGTTTCCAGAATTTACATTTTTAGTCCCCCTATTTTATTTAATTGCAAATCGAATTATATGTTATTTAATTAACCAAAATAAATCTCTTAAATACCAAATTTACACATGACACCCTTATGTTATATTTTTTTTTACACTTTAGTAATGATCTTAATAATATTCTAAAATACCCCACAAGTTTTATAAATTACAAAACAGCCCCTTATCTTTTTTTCTTTAAGTCGTTAACTACAAAAACATTACAAAAACATGACAAACCCTAAAATTAATTCCCAATCATTACACCATTATTATTAACATCCTTAAACAATCATTAATGACCAGATTTCACACCAAAAACCCTAACCTTAATTTCTTTCCTTTTTATTTTTATTTCTTTCTTTATTTACTTAAAACCCGGTTACAACATAATTAAACCACGAATCATATAAGCTTCCAAAATTCGAACACACATTTTTACTGAGTTACACTGATCATATAGTGTCCAAATAAAATAATCCTTGCACCCAAAAAATTCACATGAATTATTTAGTAATTTATTTCATTTTTAGGGTTTTAATTCACAAACGAATTATAGATCATGCATGATTCGATTTTTACATTTTTCCTGAGACTTATATGATGTAGGGAACATGTGAAAAATACCAAACCAATTATAGAACGTGTATAAATAGGCGCAAGAATTTGTGTCACACAGATGGCAATTCGAAAAGGAAAAATTCACCACGACCACTCCAGCCTTTCCACGACCTTAGAGACATTTTTCACAGACCATATACAACATAAGGAACATGAGAAAAATGACAAATAAATTTTAGGATGATCGGAATATTTATTTGGAGTTTATACCTCTCGGGCAAAGAAAAATACACCACGCTCGAACCAAGCAAGGCAGAACCTCAAACTCATTTTTATTGGTTTCCTTGGATGATGATCAACACCAAAAAAATGATCTTTGGGTTCCAAAAAATCGGAGGAGATGATAATGATTTTGTGTGTGTGTTTTGTTATTCGGTATTATCTTTTTAGGGTTTTTAGGGATTTTTATGAAACAAATAGGGTAATGCCGTGTATAAGGAGGGGGAGGGACCAAAATTTCGGCCCTAATTATGGACCAAATCATTGGGCTTGATTTCCTTAATTTAGTTAGCATTTAAATGTTTTTATTTTAATTTATAAAGTTTAAATAATGTTTGTGATATACAAAATGATTTTTCGGCATACATATTATGTATAAGAAATTTTAGTACTTCCCAAAATGTCAAATGTGGTAAAAGAAATAATTTTACTTCATATCTTGATCATCTCCCGAAGTTTGGAATTCGTTTGGTACTTTATACGTTTATTAATCAAAGTTTAAGATTGTAGGGGCATTTTGGTCCTTTTTACATGTTTCAGATTTTTGGGTTTTATAAATCCATAGGTTTAATAAATAAAGTAGTTGAGTACAAGATTTTAAGTCCGAAAGATATATGTAACAAACACGGATATCGGGTAAGCGTCAAATAGTTTTGCTAAGCTCATGACACACAAAGCGTTAACCGGCACCAATAACCTTGGCGTAAGTCGACAGTAACCGCGGAATTTCATAATATAATAGTTTCCCTCAAAGCTAGGTACTTTGCAAGATACCTAGTGAAAATCGAATATAGTACATCACATGCGGACCGACCTTAGTCAACATGGCGGGAGGGTCAATTCCTATAGACCTATAAACTATAATCGCGTTCACTCGCAAATGATTAATGGTTCATGATCGAGGGACTTGCTTTTGGCAAGAACGGTACTTAGCGTTAACATTTCAGTCAGGAATAGCATACCAATAAACAATTGTGCCTATAAAAATAAGTAAATAGCATGTATCTCCCCTATGGGTTTATAAACAATTTAAAAGTAAAAGTGGGGCTACGAATCACACCTTAGTAGTAGTAGAGAAACAAGATTTCACAAATGATCAGATAGTACAGCACAGCAAATGAACCTCAGCACAACCTAATAAGTGAATAGTATGTCTCATCAATAAACCTCAAAGCGATTTATAACTTAATACTCGTATTTGAAATGAAAAGGTTTTATTTCAATGACGTTTGAGAGGAATAAACGTTTAAGACTCGTGTGGATATGAGAAGTTAAGTAATAAAATCGGAAACACAAACGGATACGAAGAAAAGAATAACAAAATAGAGAAGAACTAAGATTAGGAAGAAGATATAAAATAAGAAAAACAAGAAAGGAAAACATCAATAAGTTGTTTCGGTGTATTACCCATTTCCCAAATAGTTGATAAAACGTCATGATTTAGAAGGAAAGCGTACAAGTTTCTAAAAGGTTTTAGGATATTTTAATAGTTATAAACGATTAAGTCATAAAAGATTTTATCAAAATTTGGACATGATGCGTCCGTTTGTAAAGCATTTCCAAGTCATTACGACTCTTGAATATAAGTTTTATCGTCACATTTTACAAGTTATTAATATATAATTAGACATTATCATTCGCGTATATATTAGTTGTCAATTTTATCGACCATTTTGTGTATGTTCGGGTCCAAATATGTTAAGCTCCTATGAGTCTAAAATACTCTTCCGTCTCAAGTACCAAAATCGTCCATAAAGTCCATCGGCTAATATCGTAAATCCAATAACGTCCAATTCTCATCCAAGCATAGGTTAATAACACATATACAAGTCCAATGTCCAAATCATATCCCATATTGTCAAATATTATCCCGAAACACCATATCGATAAACAAATAAAAAAGTAAGTAACGGAAAATACAATAACGACAAAACTAATATAAAGTTGACTCGAGGTTTTCTAACCTCGAGTACAACATGGCCGAGACTCCCGTGAGTCTCGACTAAAATACTCGGCACAAATAAACTTAATGACCGTTGCCGTGACTCCCATGAGTCACGACTTGACTCGCATCGAGCTTATGTAGCTCTCGGCTAGGACACAACTCAACCAAATCTAAACCGCGACATAACCAAACCAAGTCCCACCAAACACAAACAACAAACCAAAACCTTGTGTCGTGACTCGCCTTGAGTCACGGCTCGACTCGATATGAGTCGTATGACTCTCGGCTAACGCAAAACACATCCAAATCCAAAACCAAACAAATCCAACTAATCACAACTAACAAACTAATCTAAATCTATGTCGTGACTCGCCTCGAGTCACGGCTCACTCCCCGTCAAGCCTAGGGGGCTCTCGGCTGCAATCAACCTAAACCAAACCACTCCTAATCCAAAACAAACCACAAACAAAATAACTACTAACCAATCTCCATATGCCGTGACTCACCACGAGTCACGACTCGACTCACACGATTCATAACCCTCGGCTAAGACCAAAACATCAAACCAACCATAGCCGTGACTCCCACGAGTCACGGCTTGGCTCCTATTGAGCCTATGAGCTCTCGGATAGTACTCCAACCCAAAACAAATCCAAAACCAACACAACCAACAACTAAAACTCTAGTCGTGACTCCCTTAATTCACAGCTCACTCCCACTCGAGCCATAGGGCTCTCGGCCTAACCACCAACACAACCAAATCCAAATCTATCCAAACTCAAACCAAAACGAACAACCCTAAAGCTATGCCGTGACTCAACGAGTCACGGCTCAAGGCTACACGAGACCTCTTGGCTCTCGGCCGAGAAAAAAACCAACACCAAAATCCAATCCAAATCCAAACCAAGATTCAAAACAAGAAAAAAAGTCAAAACAAAACAAAATAAATCAAAAACAACAAGAACTCGCCCCGAGTCAACTCGACTCGCGAGTTGACTCGGCTAAGTCACATGACTCGGACCGAGTCCGAACGGTTTCCACGGCCAAAACTTAGATCCACACGGTTTTTAAGCAAAACAAAAGGTTTTAAAATGAGTTTTTATTAAAGATTTAGGGTTAGGGTTTCGGTTTTAATTTTAAAAATAAAAGGGAAGGGGGCGCGTGAGTGTTATACCGAGAGAGAGGGGGTGGGGCGAAGCAGCGATGGTTGGTGGTGTTGAACTGTGGTGGCGGTGCGGTGGTGTACGGGTATCAAACAAGCTCCAATCGAGCTCAAATGCTCCAGAAACAAAGAGGAGGTCTCGATCTACATGGTGGTGGAGTTTTGGAGGTTGGCCAGAATATTTTTCGGCGATGGTGGTGTGGTGGTCGGCGGTGGTCCGGCGAAGGGGAGGGAGAGAGAGAGAGAGAGAGAGAGAGAGAGAGAGAGAGGGATGTGTGTGTGTGTGTGTGTGTGTTATTATAGGAAGAAAGAGAATAAATGAGTTTTATATGAGGTGGGGTGCCGAAGGTGGACAAAACAAAGTGGAAGGGCGCGGTGTAAACATTCGGGCGGAGGGGATATATGTGACAAGTTAGGGAAACTTTTGAAATATTATCGCGGGGCCCATTTAACGTACCAAACGGACTCAAAAAATTACGAAGCTTGCGTCATTGTTCTCGAAATAATTTTTCTAGTAAAAACGAGTATAAATATGCAAAACTTTCTCGAAGTTAATTTATTTGGCAAATCGATTCGTTTCGTGCTTTCTAGGTTGTGCTGGCTCAATAAAGGGATAACGTTCACGTTTCTCAAGATATCTCGCATTTCTCAAGTTCAAATAAGTTCAGGGAAAAGTTTAAATACTAAGGTAATGCAAAAGTAAATATTTAGCTAGTGAAAAGGTTTTAAAAAAAATGACCGGATGTTACAAATATAGCCAAACAAAATCATTATGAAAACTTGATAGATTATAATTAACCAAATTATGAAACCAATAATCATGATGGATGATTTCTTCATAACGGATACAGATGACGAGTACCTGGGAAATCAAATAAGAGAAAAAACATAAATCTTGTTTTAAACGATTAAAAAATTAAAAAGAAAAACATACCTTTACAATCATGTTCTTATGTTCGAGTAATATAAGACGAATGATTAATTACTAACTAAAAAAAAGGGAAAGTACCATGAGGATTGTTCTCAGCAAACATGTCCATGCCCTAAAGAATATATATAAATATCATCATTATAGAAAATAAGAATCATTAATATATATATTTTTTTCTCTAACCCTTATGTACACAGGTCTACAAAGAGTTGCATGCCGCTTCACCCATGCATGGTTGCCAACAGAAACTTCTTCACTGTCCTCAAACGTGTTTACATATTGATGAAGGGACATGGATAGTTGCAGAGATTTCTCTGATACATCTTCTTTGATATGTTTAGGAAAAAGGCTGCAAAGAAAACAAAGATATTAGGGTTTTGGAGAAAAAGGATTAAAACTGAATTATATATTTTTAAATGCGTATTCCAACTAATTGTATTTGGATTAGCAGTAATAATTAAATTAATGCAGATCTTTAAAGATTTAGAATTGCAAGATATAAATCAAAAGATGTGTTGGTCTAGTGGTTATATGTGAGTTAATCTTTCAAACAACTCAAGGTTCGATCCTGTATGGGGTCATTTTTTAAATTAATTAATACTGAATTTTAGCTCATTTAATCCATGCTTAGTTGGCTTTAATTGTATTAAATTTAATCTGAAATTATGTATTAAATACTTGCATACGTGGACAAAAACCGATGACATGGAATAAAATGTTCTTATGTGGTATTATGAGGTGGCATTAAATTCGATGATGTGGCTTTAAAATGGTCAAACGCCTCCTGTTATATATATATATATATATATATATATATATATATATATATATATATATATATATACACTAGCTTTCATGACCCGGCCTCCAGGCCGGGCGAGTCTCATGTAATATATTGTTAAACACTTGTAACTTATATATCTAAATTGGTTAATATTATGATCTACATGTAATTTTGTTTCTTATCAATTTGTTATCAGAATTAAAATTGTTTTGTTGAATTGTATAAAGACAAATTTGCAGAATGGGCGGGCGAGATTCATGAAAATCCATATACTTGACCCTGTGGCTTGCTTAATTGCTTTGTTCTAAAATGATGCAAAAACCTGTCCCCTACAAAATCAATACATTATACTATCAAGTTAAAGTTGAAATTAGATTGCTACACATTTTTTGCTTGATTTATTTAGCTTCTTGGCTGGCCTTCACTTCGCTTCTTGCCTCGGCACGTGTTGTGGCTTGCAACGCTTCACGTCTCTTCTCTTCTTGGCTTGCTATGTATAACGTCTCGCTTCGCTTCGATTCTCTTCGATTCCGTTCCCTTTATGTGCTGAGTGTGTTAGTAAATCAAACATGAAACATTGAATAAAAACTTTATTTGCGTTGATCATACATGATAAAAAAAATATTTTGTAGCTATTAGTGCATAAGAGATTAATCATTTATGAAAGGAGTAACAAAATTTTACTTACTTGATGTTCTCTAATTGCAAAACTCTCCATACAATCGTATTCTTGTTTGGATTTCAAGATTTCCGAACCATGCCAAGTAAATCAGTTTATTGAATCAGTTTGATAAGCCTCCTGTACTAATTTATGGTGATTGGATATTAAGTCGATTGTATAATTCAAAGAATCGAAATGCATGGTTTGTTAATGTAACATGTTCGGATTTTATGTTTAACAACATAAACTTAAATTGTATATGGACCACTTCCATTGAACTTGATGCCAACTTTAATATAGAAAAAGCCGTACACTTGACCCTGTGGCCTGCTTAGTTTATTTGTTCCATAAATCATGCAAAAACATGTCCCCAACACAATCAGGACGTCATATAATCAAGTTAAAGTTGAAATTTGATTGCTACACATTTTTTGGTTGCTTTATTTAGCTTCTTAGCTGGCCTTCACTTTGCTTCTTGCCTCGGCACGTGGTGTGGCTTGCAACGCTTCACGTCAATTCTCTTCTTGGTTTGCTATGTATGACATCTCGCTTCGCTTCGATCCCCTTCAATTCCCTTCCCTTTACGTGCTGAGTGTGTTAGTAAATCAAACATGAAACATTGAATAATAACTTTATTTTCGTTGATCATACATGATAAAAAAAATATTTGTAGTTGTTAGTGCATAAGAGATTAATCATTTATGAAAGGAGTAACAAAATTTTACTTACTTGATGTTCTCTAATTGTGAAACTCTCTATACAACCGTATTCTTGTTTGGTTTTCTAGATTTCCGAACCATGCCAACTCACCTTAAGAATGCCAAGTAATATGGGGAAAAAACTTTCAAGTATTTTTTTAACTGATTTTAAACATGTAACCTGTCTAACACTGGTTGAGAGTGAAAATATGTTATAGTAATACATGTTGTTCATATATCACCTGTGAGACTCCGATGCTTGTCTATCCTTTTTTGTAGTTGGTTGAAAGAACCAAACTCAAATTAATGCAAGTTTTAACCCGAATAGTAACATAATCTGCATTTTAAGTCCAAAAATCACAAAACGTTTGATTAGTATTTCCGAGAGTTTTATAAGCTTCAACAGCTTAATCAAGTTTACCCCTTTTTTGTCGAATTTTTTTACGCGTAAAATAAATAATGAATAAGTCAAATATGTTGAAGGCAATTAAATGAAAATCATAAATACATTGCTCATGTATTATATATAAAAATATCAATTAGTGGTCGTAAGTGAAGTTTAAACAATTTAATTAAATCTTGCATTTCTCCAACTCCCCTTGGCTTCTTTCCAACTCAAATCATATAGATGAGGTTTGTCCATTTGGCTTCTTTCCAACTCAAATCAAATAGATGAGGTTTGTCCATGACTTTTGTAACACCCCAACCCGACAAGGGTAAAGACGTCACGCAAATGGTTTCATATCAGATATAACAAAGCATACATTCAAAAGTAATACAAAGATTCTCAAAGGTTACAGAAGGAATACTGAAATTACAAGGTTACAAAAACGAATACAAATTCTAACAATGTAGTAACTTCCAATCGTCTCTAGGCCAAAATAATTATCAAGTCTTCTAAGTCCAAAAGTCTCTTCACTCATACCCATCTTCCAACTAAAACCTGCCGCACACGAAAAGAAAACGTGCGGCTGAGCTTACAAAGCTCAGTGAACAGATACATAATACAAACAAAGATAACGAAACAGAATATAGTGAAGTACTGGGAATGTCATAAGGTATAGTCAAAGCAAAAGAGTAATAAAGGAAAATATAGGATAGTCATCTACCACGAGCCCAGAAACTCAAAGTCATAATCTCAACATCATAATCTCAAAGTCATAATCTCACAATCAGAGGGGATACCTCTCAGGCAACCAGATAATATGAGGGGTGTCCTCATGTATCATAATAGTGGAGTGATCAGCTCCCAGGGGTGTGAAAGGCGTGTATTGCACACAGCACCAGTCACCTCAAAGTCATACTCAAAGTCATACTCAAAGTCATAGTTAAATCCACTAAACAAAACATGCCTAGGATTGCAATCCATACGCCCCCCAAACTCAAAGTCAATCTCAAAGTCAAGTAGCCGGCAGATAATATAAAAGGGACGGTGTGAGAAATCACTCCCCCACACAGGAGTCATGCCAGTGGTGCATCACAGACATGGCCAGGTTACCTTCCTGGCTAGGAAAGTACAAAAATGGCTCGGGTATCAAACTAAGAGTCATGTCTCAAAATCATAGCTCAAGGTCATATATCAAAAGGTGCATCTCAAAGTCATATCAAAAGTAATATCGAAGGTTCATTCAAGGGAACATAGCAATGCCTTGGGGAATCTTAACTGAATCATAACTCAAAATCAATATATGGCATATGAGAACCCTTACTGAAAAAGGGCAGAGTATCTGTACCTGGAAAAGCCGAATAAAGAAAGGATCACAGAATGGAAATACTCCTCTTCAGAATCTACACATAATATAGTTTTACTTATTAATAACTTGCTTTATAAGTTGTTTACTCATTGATGTCGTTCTTATACATATTAGGCTTCTTTTCATTTTTAGTAACTTTCCTCTTTTAGTAGGTTTCCATAATTAGAAAGTTTTCCGAAATGGTACTTTAATACTTTAAGGTCACAATTGACAACTAAATATTTAAGGGTTAAAATGACAATCATAATAGTTTAGAGTTAATTATGCCAATTTAGTAACGTATAAGATTTAATGTGACAATAATCGAAGTTAAAGGTTAAAAGTGTAAATCTAAGTTTTAATGCTTATTATACCGAAATAGTGAATCAAAGAGAAACTTGAATCATATTAACAAATCTCGACTAATTTTGGACCAGGGAGACATATGAGGGTCACCCAACAAAGCACATCCTCGGTATGACTTTTCATACCGAGACTCCAATACACATATCTATTCTCGGTGACAAAATCATCACGAGAACACAACAAACAAAACACACTCTCGAAACGAACCTTAACGAGACCTAACTCACGTTTGAATCAAGGAAACACAAGCGAGACACACATGAATCAAGGAACACCAACTTCAACCTTTTTCGTAGCACAACCGAATCCTTTTTCCCCACTACAACTAGTATACGTAATCTTAACTATACCCTTTGACACCAATTAATATGTGTTTATAATTTATAAAGTCCCAAGTTCCATATTGAGTTCATGAATATTATACTCCCTTCGATTCTTTGAACTTTCCTAATTTAATTATAACTTGATCGATTAACCCAACACAACGCCATCACATCCACAACGCCATTTATACACAATACAGGACCAATCTCAAAGTTACTAACAGCCACCAGTATACTCATAACCCAAGACCTTTATCCCTTTTAAATTAGCATGCGCATAAACATAACAGTGAGCATGTGAAACCATGTATGACTGAATAATCCTTGTTCACGTCCAATAACATGCATGTTTAAATCATTGATCTATCTCATATATTACTATATATCATGTTTCTCATGGGTTGACTGATCCATCACTTTAAGAATTAAAACACATATTATCATATTTCAAAAGCAGTTTACTGATGTAGATGTACGACAAAACCACTAGCGTATATCGATCTATTGTCCTTTCAACTTAATGCATGAAACTTCATTATTTAGTTTCTTAACGTGGTACTTAATGGTAAGGCATGATTATGAGTTAGAGTTAGAGATCAATGTATACTTCGAGGCTACACAAGGACGATCGAAACTACAACACGAACGCAATTAGTTAACCAAGTTTCATACTATATACTTTTTATATAACCCATTTTAAAACCACCTCTTATTAGTCCCCTGGTTAACAGTGACCCGAGATTATAGTTCTTATATAACAACTCGTTTTATCGTGTAACATGTTAGAAGGAATGCATGATCATGTGTGTGTCGATGGTATATAGAGGTTTACCTTAAAGCTGCACCAAGAATGATCGAAGAGAAAAGGAAAAACGATACATGAACACCATCGCGATCTAACTCCACCATCCTAACCCCAACCGCGATCTAGATCATGAGAAGTACTCAAACAGGAATCGAACACCAAGGATCACAGTCCACAATTCCAATGTTAACCGAACACAAAAACCCATTCGAATGAGACTCGATAATCAATCACGATACAACACTTCGGCTAATGGACCCTCCAACAACAAATCGAAATCAAACACGAACTACAACCCGGTCTACACTTTTATTTTTGGGTTTAAGGACTGACGCATGCTTTACCCATGCGTTTTTGAGATTTTGGAGTTATCATATGATTGAATATAATATGATTTAATATGGTTAAATATGATTGCTCAGACGTATGCATGCATTACTCGACAAATATGATTGAATATGAGGTTCTTATATGATTGAATATGTGATAACTGACTCCTCGACAAATACGGGATACGGGATGATATAATTGACCGAGATTTGCTCCTTGACCAACTCTACAAAACGTTAGTTACTATACGTGGATACATATCTATTTACTTTATGAGATTCACTGAATATGTGATTGAATATGAGATTATTGTTCTATGTATTGGTCATTTATTTTATTATTATTATTATTATTATTATTATTATTATTATTTTATTCTCTATATATATATATACATATGTCATTTCATCATTTTATCTGTGCTTGTTGCATTTCAAAGTTTTGAGAGCAAAAAGAAAAAAAAAATTCAAATGAACGGAAATTTCGGGTTTTACAACTCTTCCCCTCTAAAAAAAATTTTAGTCCTCGAAAATTGAAGTCGCAAGGTTAAACGAAGTCGTAGCAGATGCAAACGATCAACAAAACATTCTCACGCTCGAGCAGGTTCTTCCAAACCAAGTATTTTCTCATGACTCAATCTTGCCGATCCATAATTTCGGTTTTCTCAAAAAGACATAACGCTCAGGATTCACATCAAAAGAATGATATACTAAACGTAATGGATGATAACCGTATCCCATCAGGAGAGGTTCAGGGAAGATGTAGGATTGACGGATTTTCGTCTGTGGAATAGGAATAGTCAAATCAGATGAACGTATCGAATTGTAGCGAACATGGGAGTAGTATATGAGTTCAAAACTCTTCAGATTCTCAAATAGTCTCAGCTTCAGTATAACCTTTCATAGGTGTTCTCATAAACAAACAGGTTTTGCTCCTCAAAATCAAAAGCCTCAATCAACTCATAGCAGGTCATAATGAAACATAATCAACGGATGCGAAACGTACATATAGCAAAATGTAGGTGCACTTTTCAATAGTAACAGATCAGATCCATACTGACAGAAAACAGACGGTAGAAAGTTCTACAACAGAACCCAAGATTCTTATTGGAAGTACAGAGGTCAACAAACGCGTGTCGAGTATCCAAACGTATCCAGTCGTATAACGATGAAAGCAGATTAAACGCATAGGTAGAATGAATCCTAAAGTCTCATTAATCCCAGATAATCCAACAGAAATCAAATTCTAACTTCTTTGGTACTCTCCAAGGTATCCTATGCCCACAACAAGTGCACGTTATATGATGTAAGTATTATCACGTTGGCCAGACGTCATAATACTGGCATCATATAAATATGCCCTCATGATGGTCATACTTTATCTCAAATCACAATCAAAACCACCTATCTTAATCCACCTAGTACTTCTACAGTCTCAGAGGTCAACAAAACGAATGCCATAGTCAAGAGAGAAAACAAAACTGTCCGCAAGAGTATCAAATCCCAGATTGCCCAGCAGAATTGAGGTACGCCGTCGCAAGCATCATATCTTCAACAATTCGCCAAAATCTCTCAAAATAAAGTCATCACCGAATCATACGAAAGATAAACACAAACAGAATTGTTTCTAGGGAACTTAGACCATAAGAGGATCTTTTAACGATATAACGAAATTTAAGAGGGTCAACATAAATGAAAGTTAGTCGCCAAACTTCTGCCTTCATAGAATCAATTATTCCAAGTATAGAGGGTCTGTTTCAAATATCCGCTTATTCAACACATCTAATCTCTTCAAGTCCGGTTGATCTGTCTTCGGCTGTCCATCAATCAAAATCGGGAACTTGTGTCTGGTTCTTCGAGCCTCCTGCAGTTCTTCTTGGAATGTGATGGAGTAATATGGATTCTTGGCACGATTTTTAAATCTCTTCATCATCCAGTCTGCTTCCGCTCTCAATTCATCTTAGTACAACCAAGATGAATAGGGAAGTGAGACTGCACGTCTTCATCAGCTCCAGGTTCGCCATCTTGACTAGAATTTCTTCCTCTGCATCACCAACACTTCTGCCTTGAAAGGAATGTCTTCACTCTTCGGGGTAGCCTCCATTGTCGTCAACTCCAGGTCAGGCAAAGAACACCGTTCTCTTAACAAATATACATCTCCCAGAATGCACAAATGATGTCAAATTTCTAACAAGGTGCAAAAATGATTTTCATGCTCTTCCTTGTCTTCGAAGGTACCATTAAGTCATACAATGACCATTTGCCCAAGTACTTACGAGAAAACATCATTTATCAAATTCGCAAAACAATCAGAGCTTTAGCTAATACTATTAGCGTCACTAATCGTTACAGCAGTCTTTTACGAATACGGAAGGCGATTCCAAGAATAAAATCAATTTATCAGAAGAAACTTCTCGCTCTGAAATTAAACAAACACAGATTCGTTTCAGGGTGGAGGAATATTGGTTCCTAACAGTATTACGATTCAGCTTCTAGAAATCAATACATATCTCCTGCCATCATTCTTCTTTATCGTGAACAAAACCAAAACATGCCCAGAAGATACACTTAAGTAAACTCACTTCCTGGTCTTCGGTTGCTGCTCTTCCCGGTTGCTCCAGTCAATTGGTATGATCCGAAAGACATCTTCGTATAGTGACTAGAATCTCTCAGTATCATGTCAAATCTTACTTTATACTCCGGTGGAAAAACTTGGTGGTCCAACAGGGATTATGTTCAAGAAGTTCAGGGTGCCAAATAACGTTCAATACAAGGTTCATGTTCAGAAAACTCAAGGTGCCAAGAAACCCTCAAGATGAGGTTCATTTATTAGTGTACGAAGTGGGTTCTAGGAAGACTTCATAATCGCGAAAGTAACACGCTACTCTCCAGAGTAATAGTGATAGCAAAAGATTTAACAATCGGTAATCATGGTAGGGAGTTCAAAATTGTTGCAAACGTCAAAGGTGAGACACAAAAAGGGTAGTTGTCAATATTTGAATGTTCCATCAACCAATTCCTTGTCAAAATAAAATTAAAGTTAATTATCCAAAGAAGGACGGATCACAAATCAAATCTTTGTCATTCAAAAGTGAGGGAAAACATTCTTATACTCGTGGTTATACACCACAAAGCTTCTTATAAGGACAGGGATGGGTGAAACGAAATCAAATAGTGCCGGAAGATTTTTAGATACTTATCAAAAGAAAGAGACAAATAACCAAAACATATTCAGTACATCATCACCATGAAGGTTCTCAGAATGCCCGAATAGGCATCAAAGTGATTAACAAAATGATTAGAGTGCAACGTGGGCCTTTATCAAAATGATTAACGAAAGAAATCTGAAGATAAGGATCAAATAGTGTCAGGCAATTATTATGAAATTCCTCAATGCCTTCCAAATTTAATCAGGTTCAAATTTTAGGTGGTGCAAAGCATAAGCTTTCAATTTCCAAAAGTGATATCAACAGACTCTAACCAAAAGCAAGGCACGAATCAGAGTGATGCGGAAGCAAAGATACTTAACCGAATGCCTTATAGTCTACCCATTCCTCACAGGTCAAAACTTACGTTCCTATGGGAAATCCTAAAGCAATTTTCAAAGGTTGTCTTACGAGCGCCTACAGGGAAAGCTTAGTGGTCCTAACTTACACAGGTCAAGGGTAAATGTATTACAAAATCGCAGCCTGTCTCTCTGATACCATAATTGTAACACCCCAACCCGACAAGGGTAAAGACGTCACGCAAATGGTTTCATATCAGATATAACAAAGCATACATTCAAAAGTAATACAAAGATTCTCAAAGGTTACAGAAGAAATACTGAAATTACAAGGTTACAAAAACGAATACAAATTCTAACAATGTAGTAACTTCCAATCGTCTCTAGGCCAAAATAATTATCAAGTCTTCTAAGTCCAAAAGTCTCTTCACTCATACCCATCTTCCAACTAAAACCTGCCGCACACGAAAAGAAAACGTGCGGCTGAGCTTACAAAGCTCAGTGAACAGATACATAATACAAGCAAAGATAACGAAACAGAATATAGTGAAGTACTGGGAATGTCATAAGGTATAGTCAAAGCAAAAGAGTAATAAAGGAAAATATAGGATAGTCATCTACCACGAGCCCAGAAACTCAAAGTCATAATCTCAACATCATAATCTCAAAGTCATAATCTCACAATCAGAGGGGATACCTCTCAGGCAACCAGATAATATGAGGGGTGTCCTCATGTATCATAATAGTGGAGTGATCAGCTCCCAGGGGTGTGAAAGGCGTGTATTGCACACAGCACCAGTCACCTCAAAGTCATACTCAAAGTCATACTCAAAGTCATAGTTAAATCCACTAAACAAAACATGCCTAGGATTGCAATCCATACGCCCCCCAAACTCAAAGTCAATCTCAAAGTCAAGTAGCCGGCATATAATATAAAAGGGACGGTGTGAGAAATCACTCCCCCACACAGGAGTCATGCCAGTGGTGCATCACAGACATGGCCAGGTTACCTTCCTGGCTAGGAAAGTACAAAAATGGCTCGGGTATCAAACTAAGAGTCATGTCTCAAAATCATAGCTCAAAGTCATATATAAAAAGGTGCATCTCAAAGTCATATCAAAAGTAATATCGAAGGTTCATTCAAGGGAACATAACAGTGGCTTGAGGAATCTTAACTGAATCATAACTCAAAATCAATATATGGCATATGAGAACCCTTACTGAAAAAGGGAAGAGTATCTGTACCTGGAAAAGCCGAATAAAGAAAGGATCACAGAATGGAAATACTCCTCTTCAGAATCTACACATAATATAGTTTTACTTATTAATAACTTGCTTTATAAGTTGTTTACTCATTGATGTCGTTCTTATACATATTAGGCTTCTTTTCATTTTTAGTAACTTTCCTCTTTTAGTAGGTTTCCATAATTAGAAAGTTTCCCGAAATGGTACTTTAATACTTTAAGGTCACAATTGACAACTAAATATTTAAGGGTTAAAATGACAATCATAATAGTTTAAAGTTAATTATGTCAATTTAGTAACGTATAGGATTTAATGTGACAATAATCGAAGTTAAAGGTTAAAAGTGTAAATCTAAGTTTTAATGCTTATTATACCAAAATAGTGAATCAAAGAGAAACTTGAATCATATTAACAAATCTCGACTAATTTTGGACCAGGGAGACATATGAGGGTCACCCAACAAAGCACATCCTCGGTATGACTTTTCATACCGAGACTCCAATACACATATCTATTCTCGGTGACAAAATCATCACGAGAACACAACAAACAAAACACACTCTCGAAACGAACCTTGACTAGACCTAACTCACGTTTGAATCAAGGACACACAAGCGAGACACACATGAATCAAGGAACACCAAATTCAACCTTTTTCGTAGCACAACCAAATCCTTTTTCCCCACTACAACTAGTATACGTAATCTTAACTATACACTTTGACACCAATTAATATGTGTTTATAATTTATAAAGTCCCAAGTTCCATATTGAGTTCATGAATATTATACTCCCTTCGATTCTTTGAACTTTCCTAATTTAATTATAACTTGATCGATTAACCCAACACAACGCCATCACATCCACAACGCCATTTATACACAATACAGGACCAATCTCAAAGTTACTAACAGCTACCAGTATACTCATAACCCAAGACCTTTATCCCTTTTAAATTAGCATGCGCATAAACATAACAGTGAGCATGTGAAACCATGTATGACTGAATAATCCTTGTTCACGTCCAATAACATGCATGTTTAAAACCATTGATCTATCTCATATATTACTATATATCATGTTTCTCATGGGTTGACTGATCCATCACTTTAAGAATTAAAACACATATTATCATATTTCAAAAGCAGTTTACTGATGTAGATGTACGACAAAACCACTAGCGTATATCGATCTATTGTCCTCTCAACTTAATGCATGAAACTTCATTATTTAGTTTCTTAACGTGGTACTTAATGGTAAGGCATGATTATGAGTTAGAGTTAGAGATCAATGTATACTTCGAGGCTACACAAGGATGATCGAAACTACAACACGAACGCAATTAGTTAACCAAGTTTCATACTATATATTTTTTATATAACCCATTTTAAAACCACCTCTTATTAGTCCCCTGGTTAACAGTGACCCGAGATTATAGTTCTTATATAACAACTCGTTTTATCGTGTAACATGTTAGAAGGAATGCATGATCATGTGTGTGTCGATGGTATATAGAGGTTTACCTTAAAGCTGCACCAAGAATGATCGAAGAGAAAAGGAAAAACGATACATGAACACCATCGCGATCTAACTCCACCATCCTAACCCCAACCGCGATCTAGATCATGAGAAGTACTCAAACAGGAATCGAACACCAAAGATCACAGTCCACAATTCCAATGTTAACCGAACACAAAAACCCATTCGAATGAGACTCGATAATCAATCACGATACAACACTTCGGCTAATGGACCCTCCAACAACAAATCGAAATCAAACACGAACTACAACCCGGTCTACACTTTTATTTTTGGGTTTAAGGACTGACGCATGCTTTACCCATGCGTTTTTGAGATTTTGGAGTTATCATATGATTGAATATAATATGATTTAATATGGTTAAATATGATTGCTCAGACGTATGCATGCATTACTCGACAAATATGATTGAATATGAGGTTCTTATATGATTGAATATGTGATAACTGACTCCTCGACAAATACGGGATACGGGATGATATAATTGACCGAGATTTGCTCCTTGACCAACTCTACAAAACGTTAGTTACTATACGTGGATACATATCTATTTACTTTATGAGATTCACTGCATATGTGATTGAATATGAGATTATTGTTCTATGTATTGGTCATTTATTTTATTATTATTATTATTATTATTATTATTATTATTATTATTATTATTATTATTATTATTATTATTATTATTATTTTATTCTCTATATATATATATACATATGTCATTTCATCATTTTATCTGTGCTTGTCGCATTTCAAAGTTTTGAGAGCAAAAAGAAAAAAAAATTTCAAATGAACGGAAATTTCGGGTTTTCCAACTTTCATGTGCCTCCTATTGCCACATTTTCAAATAAGTTATGAGCATTCACAAAATGAGAATTGAATAATAAGGTTAAGCAACATGACTTGTATATCTCACATGTTGCATATGATTGATATGATCATGATTATAATTTTTAAATGTATTTTTGCTTGTGGTGATATGTAACACACTTTTCACTATCTTGTCATTCTGCACTATACATTCTTTTTTCTCAAAGTATGTAATAAAGCGCTTAGGACTGCACATTTGCTCCTTTTAAGGATATACTCAGTCTTGAATTCTTGGATAAACATGCACATATTTGCTTATTATAGTGTAAATTAGCACTTAGGAAAACACTTTTGAAATAAGCAAATCACTTGCATACTTTTACCAATTGATGTGCTATCTCTAATTTGGTTAGGGCCTTTGAGCGGGAACTATTAAGTCATCTTCAAACAAAAGCATTTTCATGGCTTACGCATGTATTATCAAGAACAATATAAATTGACAAACAACTATCAAGCGATCCTAGCTTATCTGGCTAGCTATAATCATATGCTAACAGAGTGTTTGGATTTTTTATCTAGCTAGATAACTCAGAATAACTAACAACTTTAGTAACATGATATATAAACTCCAACACAACAACAATTGCAGTCTACAATTTTTGGCAACATAGCATTACATCAAAAACTTCACAATATTACTTGACGAAATATAACCTAAACATGAATTATTAAACTTATGACTTACCTGCTTGGTAAGTTCAGAGAGATTGATATCACAACTGGCGACTCTAACTGTAATTTTTGCACCAGAATATAATACTTTATCCATTTTGTGGCTATCATTACATTCAGAAATTCTAAGAAGTCTTGTAAGGCCGTCTGCATAAACTTCATAACCCACATTCACCACTCTATCTCATTTGAGCATATATACATGTGCACAGACCTGGGAGAACATGGTTAAGGTTGAGCAATTATGAATAAGTTCATGGTTTAAATATTTAATGGATCAATGTTAAATATTTAGAGTTTGAACAAAATTACAAAAAAATGTTGCGGGCAAAGATTCAAGAACATTGTCACAACATAAGAAGCAAACTCCTTCCTTTGCGGGGCTTGATTCAGAATGATCGTCATATATACCATCTTCACATGCTCCTGCATCTTATAAGAGATCGCTTTAGCATATAAATAATGAAATAAACTTAAAAGATCAAAGATTCAGATTTTTAAACGCCGTACTTCCTTTGTCAATCTGTTCTGTGATAATGTATACGTTTTAAGAGCTATAGCCTATATGGCTAGATATGCTATGTATAAAATCTGATCACCGTGAGGACGAAGTCCCAAATTGTAAATGCAGTTCACTATTATCTTGTAGTGTGGACAAAGTAGGAATTTTAAGGAAATAGCATGTGTAAGAATGTAGAAGAAAGGAAGGCAGACCTCCTGAAGTTATTGACCGCTTCAGAGCTGTATAAACTTGTTGCTGTACTGATCGTTGCAACTCAATTTGCACATCCATGCAAGCCTCCAGCATCCTCTGCATGTCATTCATCCTTTCGTGAAGTCATTGATGATCTCCTGTTCCTGCTTCAGACGAACCATTATTAAATGATAACTTGTAAAGATAGTCTTGGGTCACAAGGACAATCCCCAAATAAAGACTGATTAAACAGTTAAGGGCTCGGGGCATGAATGTTAGTCCATTTGTAAAATCCATGTAAAAAACTGATTAAGCATCAGTAAAGTGAAAAATGTTCATGTCACATAGGATGTTTATGGTTTATATCAATTTTGAGAGAAAAATATTATATATGCAAAGTCGTAAGAATCTATTTCTAACATTGAAAGAGTGTGCATGGTTTAATTGAGGAGAAGACTCACAGTTCCAAGGTGCTGATGGATAACTGGGATTCGCACATCAGTTGCACCATGCAAATCATTGTTCCCTTGTGTTTCTGCCATGACTAATGTTGACGGATGTGCACCTTCAGTACTATCAACAGCCTCTATGCCACCTGCATTCTCATCTAGACTTTGCATCCATCCATTTTCCGACTCAGATACTCGATCTTGTCTATCCACATATGATTGCATCAGCAGGTCAAGTCTTGCACCAAAATCAATTTAAAGAAGATCAGAGACTCTTCTCCTACATAATGGATGATATTCTTAATTAGCTTGATTATATCATTGTATGAAAAACGGATGTAAAAAGATGATAATAATTGTATAATTTACCTGCTTGTAATTTCTCTGAGATCAACCCTGCTGCCATTACCATCATCGGACAAATAGAAGGCATTACTCCAGCTGCTGTCCCAGAAACATCAACATTCTTAATTATAAACAATTGTTCCTTCTCAGTATTCCAAAGCAACCTCCAAGTTCCAGATACTACGTAGTAGACTATTAGTAGTTACCTTGCCACGGTTCATTAACGCGAAGGACTCGACAGCTAGGCCAATTTCTGCAAGGCTTTTGGGCGTGTGTAGAACTGTACAATCCAGTAAGGGCTTGTGAAAGTTTGGGATTTGGCTTAAAACAATTTCAATAAGGGCAAAGATTAATAAATAGGAGTTGTTTAATGTGTGACACCCATCGTGGTGACCATTCTTATGAAAACAGTTTGACTGATTAATTGCCCTGGTGAGTCAAGTTAAGATAGAATAAGAATAGGTAAACTCAAAACAAAAATATAACAAACATATATGGCTATAACTTATAATGCTTACATCATTGAAATGGCAGCAGTGATGGTGTATCCAATGGTAGCTCCGTTTAGAATCCCATACCGAGCTATTCCACAAAATTTGTATTGAAGTCCTCCTGTTATCATCAACGCATTTAGAATCCAAGGATATTCTATATATCTTGTATATCTATATTAAAAAGGTAAACTCAAAACAAATATATAACAAACATATATGGCTATAACTTATAATGCTTACATCATTGAAATGGCAGCGGTGATGGTGTATCCAATGGTAGCTCCGTTTAGAATCCCATACCGAGCTATTCCACAAAATTTGTATTGAAGTCCTCCTGTTATCATCAACGCATTTAGAATCCAAGGATATTCTATATATCTTGTATATCTTCAGTGAAAGTGTGAAACATTGAAGGATCTGATACTAAGTTTGTATCTCACTTAGATTATAAGAACATCTTTAAAGCTTTTTTATTTTCTGTCACGGCTTCTGACATCTATCTAAGGACACCAACACACAAACTGTTTAACATAAGCTCCATGTTATCTAAAGACATGCCACTTTAGAACAACTTTATAGCCTTAACCCTTGCCTTCTTTTTTGGGTCTTTTACTAAAGTCATGTCAAAAACATGTGTTATTCTTTCACTTTACAACTACTTTATAGCCTCACCCATCTCATAATTGTTCGTTTTGACCCAAACTTTTTTCACTTGTTTGAACCCGGCCCACCTACTTTTTTTGTTGCCATTTTTTAATGTAGGTGATCAAATATAAGTAGGCTTATAATTGATTATATCATTGTATGAAAAACGGAGGTAAAAAGATGATAATAATTGTATAATTTACCTGCTTGTAATTTCTATGAGATCAACCCTGTTGCCATTACCATCATCGGACGAATAGAAGGCATTACTCCTGCTGCTGTCCCGGAAACATCAACATTCTTAATTATAAACAATTGTTCCTTCTCAGTAGTCCAAAGCAACCTCCAAGTTCCAGATACTACGTAGTAGACTATTAGTAGTTACCTTGCCACGGTTGATTAACGCGAAGGACTCGACAGGTAGGCCAATTTCTGCAAGGCTTTTGGGCGTGTGCAGAACTGTACAATCCAGTAAGGGCTTGTGAAAGTTTGGGATTTGGCTTAAAACAATTTCAATAAGGGCAAAGATTAATAAATAGGAGTTGTTTAATGTGTGACACCCATCGTGGTGACCATTCTTATGAAAACAGTTTGACTGATTAATTGCCCTGGTGAGTCAAGTTAAGACAGAATAAGAATAGGTAAACTCAAACACAAATATAACAAACATATATGGCTATAACTTATAATGCTTACGTCATTGAAATGGCAGCGGTGATGGTGTATCCAATGGTAGCTCCTTCAAAATCCCATACCGAGCTATTCCACAAAATTTGTATTGAAGTCCTCCTGTTATCATCAACACATTTAGAATCCAAGGATATTCTATATATCTTGTATATCTTCAGTGAAAGTGTGAAACATTGTAGGATATGATACTAAGTTTGTATCTCACTTAGATTATAAGAACATGTTTAAAGCTTTTTTATTTTCTGTCACGGCTTCTGACATTTATCTAAGGACACCAACACACAAACTGTTTAACATAAGCTCCATGTTATCTAAAGACATGCCACTTTAGAACAACTTTATAGCCTTAACCCTTGCCTTCTTGTTTGGGTCTTTTACTAAAGTCATGTCAAAAACATGTGTTATTCTTTCACTTTACAACTACTTTATAGCCTCACCCATCTCATAATTGTTCGTTTTGACCCAAACTTTTTTCACTTGTTTGAACCCGCCCCACCCACTTTTTTTGTTGCCATTTTTTAATGTAGGTGATCAAATATAAGTAGGCTTAATCTAAATGACCATTTAAAAATAAAAATCGGTGTACCTTCTATTTGCCCATGGTTTCCTCACAAAGTTGAAGCACCACAAAGTTATTTCCTGTTGCAAAACATCCACTGTTACCATCCATTTGAATCTCAGATCATAATTTTATTCCTATAATGAGGATGATCAAAAAAAAAATCTAACACTTGCCTTCAGAGTTTGTGACCCATTTCTCCATTTACCTAGTTAAGACTAATCTAAGTGTAATGGGGTGTTTGGCATAAGGCAAGCCATCTAGAAAACCCTGAAGTTGCTTATTGATGCATTAAAACAAAATAAACAATTATAAGAGGTGTTTGGCATTGCTTACTCCTCATCGGCACGAACTCTACTGATCTCTCACCTTGGACAACTTCTACAGAGGCATTCGATATGGGTCCTCTCCATAACATGGCTGCAACCTCTTTTTCAAGTGTCACCTTCCCATCACTTCACCTCAGCGCCAAATATTCAGTTGGAAAATCTTGTAGTTGTTGATTCCAACCGAAGTTGCATCTTCCCTGCATTTTTATATTGGCAAAATTTTGAACATAGTTAGTTTGGTTAATGCCATACACTATCAACTCCCTTACTAATACTGATAATTTTAAAAAAAATTGTGAATTGCATTCTTCTTTTTTTCTCTTTTCAAATTTCCCAGGCCCAAAATCCCTTTAAAATACAAAGTATTATTGTCAATTCTGAGCGACTTTCAAGTTGTAAACTTCGAGTTAATAAAAAATTATGAGATCAAGAAATGTACAGCAATTTTTATATCAGAGTGGAATGACAACTTAATTATTACTTAAAATGCAGACTCCATGAATTTTATGATGTAATTATGTTTTTCTTTTGCAAACTACAAATTGACAATAACTGCACACATGCAACAGCAAACCCGCAGACACATCTGTTGACATGTTTAACATGAAGAAGCTCTTTGAAATGGCAGTGAGGGATCATAATAAAACACATTAGTGATCATAATAGCAGTGATGAGATCGATAATACTGATAGGACAAATGGAGTTAAGACCTAAAACGTCAAATGAATTAAATTAAACAAACACTTATGATAACAATCAAGATTTTACCTTTATTTTGTCAATGAAATTCATTCATCGGTCTTTATGAACCCGTTAAGACCTAAAACGCAAACAAATTAGAATTGAAGATTTAAATAAATTCAAACTTGGAGACAAAATCAAATGAATAATGATATACATACGGAAAAAAAATACAATGGCTGTCTTTTTCAAACCCTTTTCATTCAAATGAGAAAAAACTCTACACATAATCAATCAAGAACAATGACTTATTCCATTTGAATAAATCATAAAATCATCTATTTGCATTAAAACTCAATAAATTCTACAAACTTCTTTATGTGGAATTTCATCAAACACTTTGTGCCGATTTTATTTCACAACATCTAATTTTGTAGTTCTAATGCTAACAGATATTTAAAAGATTTCATAATGAAGAAAACCCTAATCATATAAAACATAAATTAACAATTATCAAAGTAAATAATTTTTTTAAGATCAAAATAATTAGATTCAGAAAAAAAAAGAAAAAAAGAAAAAACAAAAACAAATTCTATTAAGATTACGGGATTGAATACATACCAACATCATCTTCGGATCAGTTGTTTACAGAGATTGTGAAGTGTCGTAATTTTCTGTGTTTTGAATAAAGGAGTATGATTTGATTCGGTGTGTGATGTTAGGTTATACATCGATTTGAATTAGGGAAATCAAATCAATCGGAATTTTATCACAAATTATTTGGCAAAAATTAAGGGAAAGCAGTATCATTTGATAAGAATTGGTGTTATGAATTCAATAATTATCAAAAATAAGATGATTTTGTGAGATTTTTTAGTAAAGTTTTAAATGTGATTGACTAATTCTCCGTAAAATTGAATGAGATGAGAGAAATCCGGATTAGTGTATGTGTAAAGAGTGTGGATCGAATGCCAGGTGGTATTTTTTTATGCCAAGTGGCATTTTTTTTTGCCAAGTGGCATTCTTTTTTGCCAAGTGGTATTTTTTTTTTTTTTGCCAAGTGGTATTTTTTTTTTTTTTTTTGCCAAGTGGCTTTTTTTTTGGCCAAGTGGCTTTTCCTAGTTGTCAGGTATTGCTAATATATATAGAGATCGATATATATATATATATATATATATATATATATATATATATATATATATATATATATATATATATATATATATATATATATATATATATATATATATATATCACGTTATGGTGATATATCAAAGCAAACATAAGCATATGACTTAAATAATACAAATGAGTTTCAAAGGTTACAAAGGGAAAATATGAAATACAAGGTTACAAAGGGAAACAACAATAAATACTAAATGTTAGAATGTAAACACTTCTAATCATCTCTAATCCAGCGTAGCTATCATGGTGTGGTCTTCTAAGTCCAAAAGTACTCTCCCACCATAACCCAGCTTCCTACTAAAACCTGCCGCAGGAAAGGAAATGAGGCTGAGCTTAAAAAGCTCAGTGAACAGATATATAGGTAACAAACGAATAAATAAATCATATAAAGGTATAGAAAAACGAAACACAAGCTCCTGTTGAAACGAATATCATCTGTCAAAAGAATGAGAGATTCAAGATCATCTGAACCAATATCATAAGCCAAATGAGATGGAGAAATAAGATAATACGAATCAAAGGACATACAAGCATACACATCAAGAGTGTGGAAAACTAGAAGGGGGGTTGAATAGTTTTACGTCTTTTTAATTTATTATAAAACCTTTGTTTACTTTTAAAAACTAAGATTCAAGTTTGTTATGAAAAATAAAACTTAAATCTTATTATTAGTTATATATGTATTCTTTTAAATTGATTGTAAAAGTTTTGGTTTCTTGAATGGATTTTCAAATTGATCTTTATGTGAAGTCGACCTCTAATTAATATTAGCAATTATATAAGCCTATGTGTATGAAAGTAATGAAAATGCAAGTAAAGAAATAAAAAAGGTATGGAAAGATCTAACCGAGACACGAGAGATTTATAGTGGTTCGGCTACAAGGACACCTTCCTTGCCCTACTCCACTCCCCGAGCACCGAGCTCGAGAGTTTTCTTCACAACTTCAATAAGCTCCCTTATGGCGGAGAAAACCGTACACAACTTTGGCTTACACGGGTTTAACGACACAAAGCTAAATGTCGAGTTCTAATCGTAGCTAGAACCAATCTCACAACTTCACAACACAACTTCTTCACAACTTATTCACGACTACTTCACAACGGCTTCACGACTTCTTCACGACTTTAACACGACCACTACACAATCTCTATGTTGCGGCTTCACGACTTCAACACTATATCTTCACGACTAAGACTTCACGACTTCAACACGACCGCTACACAACCTCTATGCTACGGCTTCACGACTTCAACACTAGGACTTCACGACTAGGACTTCACGGCTTCAACACGACCGCTACAACACCTCTATGCTATGGCTTCACGACTTCAACACTAGGACTTCACGACTAGGACTTCACGGCTTCAATACGACCGCTACACAACTTCTATGCTACACCTTCATGACTTCTACACAACGACTTCACGTCTTCAAAGCTACGGCTTCACAACTTCTACACAACGGGTTCACGACTTCTACTCCGCGGCTTCACAACTTCTACACTATGTCTTCACAACTTCTATACCGCAACTACTTATACAACTTCTTCACTACTTACATACAACACTAATCTACTATACACACCTTACACACAAATGAATGAATGATTTACAAACTTTGTTAAACTAACAACTTAAGTAACAAGATGATACTAAGTTGTAATACTTCAAATCTTGATTGATAGAAGTATTCTTCTTTTGCACTTGAATGAAGGAAGCTTGGATCACTTGGAAACCAAAGCTTAAGATTATATGATCAAAGGATTTTAGAAAGTATTTACAAGATTTAAAACAGAAAGTTTTGGGGTGCAAAAGGTGAGTAAAAATCCAGGAGAAGGCTGGTATTTATAGGAGAAAAACTGGACAGCTGGAGACCTACTGGAGTGTGGCCGGCCCCCTTAAATAGGGGGGCGGTCCCCTTAATTTTAAGGGGGCCGCCTAGTAAAATTAAGGGGGCCGCCCAAGGTGTCCGTTGCCCAGATTTGTCCTTTTGTGGGGAAGGTTTTTCTGGAACATTTTAACTGATTTTGGTTAAAATTTTGAATTCATATTTTTATAAAAGATTAAACATTTTTATTTAATACCAAAAATGTTTTTCAAAAATATATAAAATGTTTTTGATGTTTTATAAAAAATCTAGTTATTAAGAAAATGTTCCTTTGATCATATAATGCATTAAGCATTAGTTCATTCATACCTTAAGTGATTTGAGTTGTAGAAATAGATATTTACAACTAAATACTTGTTTACGTCATAATTTTCCGATTAATGATTTTACATTTTGTGATTATCAAAACGTAGAGATATCGAAAAATATTAATAACGTGTTTAGGCATTATTTATATCAACAATCTCCCCCTTTTTGATGATTACAAAATCTAAACTCATTAAATCTAAAAGTTAGTTTTTAGACAAGTATTTAGTGAGTTTACATCTATTTCTCCCCCTTTTTGTAGAATCAAAAAGGTTAACCGACAAGTTTTAAGTGAAAAAGTGTCGTATGAGAACTCCCCCTTGATGTGTACTCCCCCTCGTTTGGGGGCACCAAGGAAACGAGCTATGGAACGCTTGCACGAAAAATGTTAGAAGCACAAGTATATGTAACAACAATATGCAAGCAAAAAGAGCATTCATTTAATAGAAGTGTTGTGTATAAATGCACAACCAAGTAGATTACAACATAAGGCATGCAAACATTGAAACAAAACAACTAATGATACTACATAATCATCTTAGGAGTACATGATCTTCCATTGGGCTTGCACACAAAAAGGTTTTGAAAATTATTTTTAAGCATTGCATATGCTTAAGTGGGTGAAAATGGAGGTGGTAGTGGTGTAGTGGGTTGTATCCACTCGTAAAATTTCCTATTTACTTTACAAAATTATTATCCTTTTCCACGGGTAATTTTTTTTTACTTATTTGAATATATCTCTCATCTTATGTGACGTAGATCACATCATTGATAAACGTGCTCCCACAAGACCTGCCTAACTAACATAATGTTTATTTCATAAACATATCTACATGAAAATATTACCAAATACCATTTACCATTTTACGATAATTTCTTAACTAACGTATAACAAAACATTCAATATCTATATAGAGTTTCTATGAAACCCTAAAATTTACCACAACACCAAATATTAACAACTAAACCTCAGAACATAAAAGTACAACATATCTGAGTTAAGGTACAAGTTACTAAAGCATCAGAAACCCTAATTCCATTTCAGCTCCCGGTAAAACCCTAAATTCACATAACTTTGATTTTATGTGTTCATTTCACAAACCCTAATTTATTCCTAGAATATTTTTACAAAATATAAAGTTTACAAGTTATTTAAGCTATAGTACAAGTCAATTATGCATAAAATCATTTATTTACAAAATCTTTATTAAAATCTCATTTATATTATTTTCAAAGCACAAGTTACAAACCATTTATGCATAACTCTTATAAACTATTTTTCCTAAACTCCTTAATTATTTTTACAAGTCTTTTAGCCCAACGTACAAGTGCCTAATGCACAATAATTATAAATTCTATTTATTTACTATTAAACATGATAAACTTTTAACAAATAATTTTTATAAACTAAATAAATGTTAAAACTATGTTTTTCACACTTCCTAAATTATTGTACAACTAAATTAAGCCTAAAGTGCAACTCACATAAGCACACTCCATCTTTTCCCATAAAATTCGAATTATACTTGTGTAACTAAATTAGTTCTCATCTTTAAAACTTAGTTACAACTTATTAAAGCTTATTGTACCATCACCTAAAGCCTCACACGCCTCTCCTACAAAAACCTGGTTCGAACTAAACTAAATACCTTAACTAAATTCTAATTACAATGAACCTAGCCAAGACACACTCCATGCCCTCTCCTAAAAACCCTTCCACATGGCAGCCCTCTCCTACAAACACACCTCCTTGTCCCAAAAGCATGAACACTAGGTTAAAAAGTATTAACCAAACCCTAGGATGGAAACCGGCCACATCACCACCTCTTCACCCTTTTCCCCCTCCTATCCAAGTGGCATATCTCCTCATTTCTGTCAGCCATGGTTTCCTTATCTTGTCTCCTTTTCATTTCTTACAAACCCTGACTTCCTACTCCTATAAATAACAACTTAACACTCACCTTCACTTACACACATTCGACTAACACATAGCCCATTTCAATCAATCAAATATCCAACAACAACATAACCACATTCCATTTCCATCACTGATCGAAGTCCAGTATACAAATCACACAAACTCTAGTAAATACAGAAGAGGAGGATAGCAGGAGTCGAACCTATTCCAAGTATAAAACCCTAGTCGAGCCAAAACCATAAGTAAGTATTACTATCTCTATTTTTATTCTAGTTTTATTTATTTTACATACACTAAAAACGTAATACACAAACACAAGTCACAAAACATAATCAAAAACAATGAATGGTCTTTTCTTGTTTCTTGTCTGATCGAGCAGTAAGCTAACACCCTCAAAGTATTCGAATTTTTACTTAAACAAATCAAATATATGTTAAACATGTTAAAACAAATCAAATATAATCATACCCTACATAAAAACCTTAGTTACGAATGATTAAAACCTAAAACCCAATCGGGTATGTTTCTATATTTTTAGTTGAGCCAAAAACAGCCCACAAGGCTAACTTGTGAGCTATAAACCGACACCCAAACGACCCTAGTAAATTCTTATTTTTCTCATGTGTATAGATCACCTAGCTAGCTTTTATTTGAAACAAGAATCAATAAAAATGGTCAAGTATCAATTGAGATATCGAGTCTTGAATCTTGCCTCATATCGCTAAATATAGAAATGAATTTCCAGTTATATATAATTTCTATTTCACTCGACAAGTCACCCTATTTAGGACTTGATTTTCGACCCTCAAAGTACCTTGGAAAAATCTGATTTTTAGTATGTTAACAGTTCACATGGTAAACTTAATTTAGGAAAAAGAATTTCCAAATATGGTTGAGTCTTTATCGGGATGCCGGGCTCTAAAGTTGCCCCCATATCGCTAAAGTAGAAACCTAAAAACCCAGTTATTATTTTTCTATTTACTCGACCAACCTACCAAGTTCCAACCAAGTTTTCGACCCTTATTGGATCTTTATAAATCCTGAATTTTTGGCATATAACAGTTCATATAGTGAACTCATTTTATGAAGAAAAATCATTTAAAACCATCAAGTGGTTTAAAAGATATTTGCGTCCAAAGTTATGTCGATCACTAGTTTAAAAATCCAATTTCCAGTCTTGTATTAAACCTTATTTGATCACTCGACTTTTGAAGTATTTTTCGAATACCAAACGAATTCTATAAATGACGAAACTTGGTGTGTGATGAGTGTCTAAATACTCATCATTTTTACATAATCTGAGCTGCCAAAACTCTCAAAAACACTCAGAAATGCATCATAATACTGAAATTATCCCAGAATTGTGTTTTATATGTTTCAGATGCAAAATGTTTAAAAACAAGCGAAAAAACGAACAAAGTTTGCATAATTGGCAGTTTCAGTCCCTCAACTTTCAAAAGTTGTCAAAACTAGTCCCTGGTTATTCTAAAAACAGGAAAAGTCATCAAAGGTCCTTTAAGAATCATGAAATTACATAATAAATCCTTTGGTGCAAAGTTTCATAAAATTACAACTTTGGTCCCCCAAATTTCAAAAGTTGTCAAAATTAGTCCCCGGGTATTTTAAAATGGAAAAATATGTTTTATACCCTTGTACTATTTAAACTTGTCAAGAAATACCCTTGTGATAACTTTGGAATAATTACAGGTTTAGTCCTTGGATTTTCAGCAAATTACAAGAATGGTCCCTATGATTATCTAAAACCAAATCCGGATCCAACACTAACCTTTAAACCCAAAATAAATAAACAAACAAACCCAACCCACTATCCTATTATCTAAACCCAGCCCAACAAGCCCAACTCCCTTAAAACCCAACCCGACCCAACCTGGTATTTAAAACCAGGTTTGACTTCGGTCAAACTTGTCTTCAACCTCACAAACGCGCCAAACCACCTAGCCCATGGTATCTCTGCTATACCACCCCCCATCAAATCCCACTCACCTAACAATACAAGAAACATTAAATGCTTCTTCTCCACCTCCCTGAATAGCATTAAATGCTTAAACCTGCTCAATCCACTAACCCAATTTTCCCGCCAAAATGCCAAGTGGACTGCTGAGATCAATAGAAGGCAATTCAAGGGTTGGGATGTGTTCAGAGATGTCAAATTAGGGTTTCCCAATTGTATTCAGTATAAATAGAACAATGTAGTAGGAAATAAAGTAGTAGCTAAATTAGTTTAAATCGCATTTTACTTATTCTAGTTGTAATCTTGTAATCTTTCATTTCCAGTTGTAATTCAAAGTAATTCAAGTTATAAAAATCTTGTTTCATGTTATCTTGTGTTTGATTTATTGTTGTTCAAAAGTGTATGTTTCTGTTGAGAATTTAAGATTCGAACCTTCATTAAAAAGCTCTCACAAGCTCCCACACCCTTATAATAAGGTTATATAAGCTTAATATAGCTTACTATAAACTTATTTAGTATACCTCAGTTCTAAAACTCAAAATACAAGAAAGGTCAACCATGGTCAACATAAGCTCTTAAAAGCTTCCATGGGTTGTATAAGCTGATCAAGAAAGCTTTTTGTGGTTTTCTAGCTTGCTTTTAACAAGCTAGATAGTTCTGTCCTATGCATGCTATCCCTATAGCCACTCTTTCATTTGTAAGTTTTTGATCAAGTTTAGCATTTCACTGCATCAGTTGCTTATTGCTTGAATCTTGATCTTATTGTGTTTCTGTGGTGATTGTTAAGTAATATTAAGCTTAAATTCAGTTGTTTGTTCTTTGAAAATCATAGTTGCTAAAAATTCCATTTTGACAGTCATTATAACATTTGGTCCATTTCTGTGTTTCATGCTTGTATTGTTGGTTATTTATGTTCATTTGATCATAGGACATGATAATAGAAAGGTTGAAATCAGAGTTTTGATCTAAATCCACTAGTTGCTTTGAAATCCTTGCTTAACTGTCCTGATCAGGGGTGTTTGGATTTGCAAGCTTGATTGTGTCCTTGTTGTTGTTTGTTGTTAGTATTGGTCAAAACATGTCACACTAGGTTCATATAGGTCAGTCAAAACATAAAAAACCAGACCTCATTTGGTTAAAAGTCAAAATGACCTTTGATCCCTCTCATTTTGTTGTCTGATGTGGATTTAGGATCCATGATCATGCTTTTGTGTTAAGAAGTTGTCAAACTTGCTTAATCTAGTCTTATTACACCTTAATACATCATAATCAATCAATAAATCAAGATCAAAGTTCACCAAAGTCAATCTCTTTGTTTTACTGAAAAAGTCAAACTCAGTGTATACTGAGTGTTCTTGCAGCTGATCTTGACCCAAATTGGACCTCAATTGGTTAGTTTCTGATGGGGATTTTGTGTTTTTAAGATACTCAGTAGTATAGAGAAGCTTTTGCCCCCCTAAGATTGCATCTCAGTAGCTTATTTCCTAGCTTAATTCACTCTGCAAGTTTGCCTTTTTCTGCATATTTCTGTCTTAAGTTTGAAACAGATTTGGGGTTGATTGTGCTTATTTGTTGGATTATCTGTTGGATTTAAGTTGATTTGTGCTTATTTAAGTTCTTTAAGCTTATTCTGAGCATTTGGTGAAGTTTCTAATTTTTTAGCTTATTTTTGGCTTATTTGCCAACTGCTTATCTACCCATTTCTGCTTATTTGGCTTATTAAACTTTTCATTTTATTTTTCATAGCTTTCTAATAATATTTTAGATTTACTCAGAAAATTTCATAATTTTCTAATTAGTTTTGATATTTTTAATCTTTTTAATTAGTTTAAAATAGTATTTAAATCATAATAAATAGAGAAATAATCAGAAAAATATAAATCCAATTTTCATAATTTTCTTTTGTCATTTTTAATCTAGGAAAAATATAAAAATATTTTTAGACCTTAAGAAAAACAAAAAATAGAAATATAGTGATAGCTTCTATTTAATAGAATTTATCTTTTTAAATTTTAATTAAGTAATTTTCATTTTTATAATTTTCTTAGTTTCTATTTACTTATTAATATTTTTAGAAAAAGTTTTAGAATTTTCCTTGTTCATTTAGTATTTTTTATAATTTAAATTAGTTTAATAAGTTATTAAATAATAAATAATTAATAATAATTAAATAAAAAATATAAAAAAATATAATTTAAGTTTTTAAATAAGTTTTAAGTAATTTTACATTTTTAGGTTTTAAATTTTATAAATTTCAGTTTTTGTCCCATTTTAGATTTTTCGTTGCGCGTTTTCAGATTATTTAATTCGCGTTTAATTTTCCTGTGTATATCTGTTTTAATTTGTTATTTAGAATTGTTAAATAAAGCAAAAATCAAAAGCAATCTAAATCATCTGTCACTCTAATCCTAGCTTTTCACAGTTTTCCATTCACATCTCGTTGGGAAACGATCCAGGTGATCACTTGCCTGGTTTCACACACTACACACGAGCATTCGTTCTGAGACTGTTTGCCTTTTATCATTTATTATGGTTGACCATTCACAAGTGGTTGACTTGTGTGATAGAGAAATAAAAGATATCTGGTTCGGGAGGGATCAAATTTTGGCGCCGCTGCCGGGGAGGTGTGCTGCGACTATTGTGAAGAATTTTAGCGATTAGTGATTCGAGATCCTTCTATCAGAAGTTCCTATTTCCCGAAAACAATATAAAATACCAAAAATATTTTCTTTTCTTTTCTATATATATTATTATTATAATTATCATATAAAAATAAAAAACCCAAAAACATTTTCCGTTTTCTTTAATAATAAATAAAAATTAACCATCGAGAACCAAGACTGAGTACTACCTAACTGGGGGTACGGCCATAATAAGTTCCCAAACTAAAGAATTAAAACTTTACCTTTGTATCACTTGCGAATATCGGCTCACCTTTGATTGATAAACAAACTCTAACGGAGGTTCTAGGATAGTCTGACATTAAATTGTCGGACTGAAAGAAGCGGGTTTTTAAGGAGCATTTAATTTCCCACCTTTGCTTCTCCGCCACTCTGTGCGTTTATCTTTTAGAGAGCTACCGTACGCTTGTTGATTGTTGGTTAAGTTTACTTGTGTTTTCTCTCGATCTTGATTTTAATTGAAAAATTTTGCTAAGTGCATGCGCACTCGTTCTTCTAGGTCATCAAGCCCTCTTCGTGAGCTTGGAAAAATACCTCGAAGACGTCGTAGACGTTCTGCTCCGTCAGTCGTACCCGAGTTACGTACTGAACCCATTACCACCATCATCATGGCAGAAGACCGCCCTATGAATGAGCTTCTCCAAGCTCCCACCACTGGGTACGGAGATGCCATTGTTGTTCCAGCCATCGTGGCTGAGAATTTTGAGCTTAAGACTGGGTTGATAAACCTGGTAACCCAGCGGCAATTCTATGGTTTTGAAAGGGACGATCCTCAAGATCACATTAGATGGTTCAATAAAATCACATCTACCATTAAATGCAAAAGTGTCCCTGAGGAATCAATAAAACTTCTTCTTTTCCCGTTTTCCATCGATGGGGCAGCCCGGATTTGGCTTGACAAACAACCCCCTCGATCGATAACAACATGGGAAGATTTGGTTCAGAAATTCGTGAATGAATTCTTTCCTCCTTCTAAAACCACGCATCTTAAAAACGAAATCATGAAATTCACTCAAAGGTTTGATGAACCATTTGGAGAAGCATGGGATCGTTTCAAAGAATTGCTCCGCAAATGTCCTCATCACGGTTTCACCGATTTGATGCAGATGGACACTTTCTACAGTGGGTTAAACCCATCTGACCAAGATTCTCTCAATGCCTCAGCTGGAGGTAATTTTCTGAGCAAATCCACTAAGGAAGCCATTGCTCTCATTGAAAATAAGTCTAAGGTCCGCACTACACGAAACAGGACATATAATTCCCAGGCTAGTGCTGGTCCTTCCACTTCATCTCCCGTGAGTCAGTCCAGTACTGATACTCAGCTTGCTGAACTCACGAAGGTTATTCAAGCTTTGGTTTCCTCCACACAAAAGAAAGAGTCCGCTCCGCAAACTTCTCACACTGCTGAGGTCAAAAAAATGTATTTGTGAAAGTGGGAAAGTTCCATTTTCCGGCTGACTTTGTGGTTGTGGATTTCGATGCTGATCCCAGGGTTCCTCTCATTCTTGGAAGAGGATTCCTAAAAACGGGACATGCTCTCATTGATGTATTTGAGCATGAAATCACATTACGTGTGGATAATGAAGCTGTTACTTTTAACCTCGATCAAACTTCGAAGTACTCTTCAAATAAAGATCCTGAATCGGTTAACCGAATTGATGTCATTGATATTGTTTCAGAGGAGTACTCACAAGAGTTTCTTGGTTATTCTCATAATTCTGTGAGTGAGGATACCACCACATCTTCTCTGCCTATAATTTCCGACTCTTCCCCTTCTCTCACTCCGTTTGAGGGAAGTAATTTCAATTTGGAAGAGATCGAGGCTTATCTCGAGTGTGATTCATTTCTGGAAGGAATTGATGACGCTGAGATTGATCTGGAGGGAGATATTCTTCTTCTTGAGACATTGTTAAATCAGGACAATTCTCCTCCGCTCCCTCCCGTTGAACTTCATAATGAGGAAATTAAATCGGTTGAGAAAAACGATGAATTTCCTGAGGTCGAACTCAAAGACTTGCCACCTCATCTTGAGTACGCATTTATGGAGGGTGATGATAAATTACCCGTCATTATTGCTAAAGACTTAAGTGATGAGGAAAAGACTGCTCTAATAAAGGTCTTAAAGTCACACAAGCAAGCAATTGCTTGGAAACTCTCCGACATAAAGGGTCTCGACCCTGAATTTTGTACTCACAAAATATTAATGGAGGATGACTTCAAACCAGCAGTTCAACACCAGCGAAGGGTAAATCCCAAAATCCACGATGTTATCAAACAGGAGGTTATCAAACTTCTTGATGCAGGATTGATTTACCCCATCTCTGATAGTCCTTGGGTTAGTCCCATCCACTGCGTTCCAAAAAAGGGTGGCATAACTGTTGTCACAAATGAGGAGAATGAGTTGATTCCAACTCGATTGGTTACTGGGTGGCGTGTTTGCATTGACTATCGTAAGTTAAATGATGCCACCCGAAAAGACCATTTTCCTCTGCCCTTCATGGATTAGATGCTTGAGAGATTAGCAGGAAACGAGTACTATTGTTTCCTTGATGGTTTCTCGGGTTACTTTCAAATCCCCATTGATCCACAAGATCAAGAAAAGACCACATTTACATGCCCCTATGGAACCTTTGCTTATAAACGTATGCCTTTCGGCTTATGCAATGCTCCAGGCACATTCCAAAGGTGCATGATGTCCATATTTTCTGACATGATCGGGAAAACGATGGAGGTCTTTATGGATGACTTCTCAGTCATTGGGGATTCATTCGAAACATGTCTCTCCCATTTAGAAAACATGTTGAAGCGGTGTGAAGACACCAATCTTTGTCTAAATTGGGAAAAGAGTCACTTTATGGTCAAAGAGGGCATTGTCCTCGGCCATAAGATATCAAAGAACGGGATTGAGGTTAACAGATCTAAAGTTGATGTCATTGGTAAATTACCTCATCCCACTACCGTCAAAGGTATTAGGAGTTTTTTGGGTCATGCCGGTTTTTATCGTAGATTCATACAAGATTTTTCTAAAATTGCCCGGCCTATGACTCATCTTCTTGAAAAGGATGCTCCTTTTATCTTCTCACCCGAGTGCATCGAAGCTTTTGAAACATTAAAGAAAAAGCTTACTGAAGCACCCATTCTGGTTGCCCCCGACTGGGATTTTCCCTTTGAACTCATGTGCGATGCAAGTGATTTTGCTATCGGTGCAGTCCTGGGGCAACGAAAAGCTAAACATTTTCAGCCTATCCACTACGCAAGTAAAACCATGACTGAAGCTCAAACTCATTACACCACTACAGAAAAAGAATTGTTGGCTGTGGTGTATGCCTTTGAGAAGTTTCGGCCATATTTAATCTTGACAAAATGTGTAGTGTATACGGATCACTCGGCTCTCAAATATCTCTTTGCAAAACAAGATGCAAAGCCGAGATTACTCCGTTGGGTTCTCCTCCTGCAAGAATTTGATAACCTAGCTGCTGATCATCTATCCCGATTAGAGAACCCACACCAAGATGTTTTCGAGAAAAAGGAAATAAATGAAACATTTCCTCTCGAGACACTCAATGCGGTTGCTTTTCGTGGAGATTCTACTACCCCATGGTTTGCCGACTTCGCAAATTACCATGCGGGTAACTTCATAGTGAAAGGGATGTCGACCCAACAGAAGAATAAATTCTTCAAGGATGTTAAACATTACTTCTGGGACGACCCCTACTTATTCAAAATCTGTGCGGATCAAGTCATCCGACGGTGTGTTTACGGACAGGAAGCTATTGACATTCTCAAAGCTTGCCATGCTGGACCCACTGGGGGCCACCATAGTCCAAACTACACCGCCAAAAAGGTGTTTGATTCCGGGTTTTATTGGCCCACAATCTATAAAGATGCCCAAGATCTAATCAAAACTTGTGAAGCTTGTCAGCGTCACGGAAATATTTCACAACGAAATGAAATGCCACAAAATGCTATTCAAGTTTGTGAAATCTTTGATGTCTAGGGCATTGACTTTATGGGGCCATTTCCATCATCTCGAGGAAATAAATACATTCTCGTGGCTGTTGACTATTTGTCAAAATGGGTTGAAGCAAAAGCTTTACCCACTAATGATGCCCGAGTTGTTGTAAAATTCCTGAAAGCTCTGTTTGCCCGTTTTGGAACTCCACGTGCTATAATCAGTGATCGTGGTACGCATTTTTGCAATGACAAATTTGATAAAGTCATGCAAAAGTATGGTGTAACTCACCGTCTTTCTACTGCGTATCACCCACAAACAAGTGGACAAGTAGAAGTTTCAAATCGGGGTATTAAAAGAATACTGGAAAGGACTGTAGGAGAAAATCGTGCATCCTGGTCGGATAAATTGGATGATGCACTATGGGCCTTTCGTACAGCTTACAAAACACCCATTGGGTGTACGCCTTACAAACTTATGTACGGAAAGGCATGTCATCTACCGATCGAATTAGAGCACAAAGCCTACTGGGCCTTGAAGCATGCTAACTTTGACCTCCAAACTGCGGGTGATCACCGTAAAGTTCAAATGAATGAACTAAATGAACTGCGTGATCAGGCCTACGAGAACTCTTTGATCTATAAAGAAAAGACAAAGAAGATTCATGACTCAAAAATAAAGAACCGCGTTTTTAACGTTGGTGATCGAGTCCTTCTTTTCAATTCAAGATTAAAGATCTTCTCAGGCAAACTCAAATCCCGATGGTCTGGTCCATTCACTATCACAAAGGTTTATCCGTATGGTACCGTTGAGTTATCTCAAAATGACGGTCCTAATTTCAAAGTGAATGGTCATCGTTTAAAACACTACTTTGGAGAGGACATACAATTCATGGTTGTCCCGGATCTTCAAACTTTCCCCATGAACCAATGAATGCGGGGATCGAGTCAAGCTAGTGACTCGGTGATCAAAAACATTAGCAAAACATGGGTTTTCACCCGTGTCTCTGTTTTCTTTCTCTGTTCTACCACCTAGTGTGGGGGAAATGCCCCACATGTTGTATATATGTAAATTTCAAAAAAAAAAAAAAAAAAAAAAAAAAAAAAAATGTGTGTATATAAAATAAAAGGCTATTAATATTTCCCTTTCACGTTCTAAGTGTTGGTTTAACAACCGGTTCTTTGAATATTGAGGGCAATATTCAGTTCTAAGTGTGGGGGGGAATTCTCGCGAATTTGATCAAATGTACCATCTAGTACCCCCATTTTAGCCAAAATTTTAAAATTTTTTCTCACTTAGAACTCAATAAATGGTTATCAGTCCGCCATGTCTAACCCACATAAGGATTGGCTAATCCGAGAGCAAACGGCTCTTGGTAAAGATGTCTCAAATCCGTTGATGGCTTGCAATTTGCCAAAAATTGTATGGTATTCGACTCACCATATCTTAATAAGTGAAGAGTTGGCTAGCCCGCAAGGTTATGGCTTGTGGTTAAGGCAGTGAAAATCCATGATTGGTAATCAGCTCACCAAAGATAATATTGATAATTTATCTAAGAGTTGGCTAGTCCAGAAGCAAACGGCTTCTGGTAAAGACAAATCAAAACCGTTGACAGCTTGTGGTTTGCTCAAAATCACTTGGTTATCATTGTACCAAAGTTCTTACTTGAACTGAAACAATTGGCTACTCCAGAAGTAATGGCTTTTGGTAAAGAGTCTTTCAAATCCATTAAATCTTCATAAAATATTGCTAGGGACTAGCAATAGTTTAGTGTGGGGGATTGATGAGTGTCTAAATACTCATCATTTTTACCTAATCTGAGCTGCCAAAACTCTCAAAAACACTCAGAAATGCATCATAATACTGAAATTATCCCAGAATTGTGTTTTATATGTTTCAGATGCAAAATGTTTAAAAACAAGTGAAAAACGAACAAAGTTTGCATAATTGGCAGTTTCAGTCCCTCAACTTTCAAAAGTTGTCAAAACTAGTCCCTGGTTATTCTAAAAACAGGAAAAGTCATCAAAGGTCCTTTAAGAATCATGAAATTACATAATAAATCCTTTGGTGCAAAGTTTCATAAAATTACAACTTTGGTCCCCCAAATTTCAAAAGTTGTCAAAATTAGTCCCCGGGTATTTTAAAATGGAAAAATATGTTTTATACCCTTGTACTATTTAAACTTGTCAAGAAATACCCTTGTGATAACTTTGGAATAATTACAGGTTTAGTCCTTGGATTTTCAGCAAATTACAAGAATGGTCCCTATGATTATCTAAAACCAAATCCGGATCCAACACTAACCTTTAAACCCAAAATAAATAAACAAACAAACCCAACCCACTATCCTATTATCTAAACCCAGCCCAACAAGCCCAACTCCCTTAAAACCCAACCCGACCCAACCTGGTATTTAAAACCAGGTTTGACTTCGGTCAAACTTGTCTTCAACCTCACAAACGCGCCAAACCACCTAGCCCATGGTATCTCTGCTATACCACCCCCATCAAATCCCACTCACCTAACAATGCCAAAAGCATTAAATGCTTCTTCTCCACCTCCCTGAATAGCATTAAATGCTTAAACCTGCTCAATCCACTAACCCAATTTTCCCGCCAAAATGCCAAGTGGACTGCTGGGATCAATAGAAGGCAATTCAAGGGTTGGGATGTGTTCAGAGATGTCAAATTAGGGTTTCCCAATTGTATTCAGTATAAATAGAACAATGTAGTAGGAAATAAAGTAGTAGCTAAATTAGTTTAAATCGCATTTTACTTATTCTAGTTGTAATCTTGTAATCTTTCATTTCCAGTTGTAATTCAAAGTAATTCAAGTTATAAAAATCTTGTTTCATGTTATCTTGTGTTTGATTTATTGTTGTTCAAAAGTGTATGTTTCTGTTGAGAATTTAAGATTCGAACCTTCATTAAAAAGCTCTCACAAGCTCCCACACCCTTATAATAAGGTTATATAAGCTTAATATAGCTTACTATAAACTTATTTAGTATACCTCAGTTCTAAAACTCAAAATACAAGAAAGGTCAACCATGGTCAACATAAGCTCTTAAAAGCTTCCATGGGTTGTATAAGCTGATCAAGAAAGCTTTTTGTGGTTTTCTAGCTTGCTTTTAACAAGCTAGATAGTTCTGTCCTATGCATGCTATCCCTATAGCCACTCTTTCATTTGTAAGTTTTTGATCAAGTTTAGCATTTCACTGCATCAGTTGCTTATTGCTTGAATCTTGATCTTATTGTGTTTCTGTGGTGATTGTTAAGTAATATTAAGCTTAAATTCAGTTGTTTGTTCTTTGAAAATCATAGTTGCTAAAAATTCCATTTTGACAGTCATTATAACATTTGGTCCATTTCTGTGTTTCATGCTTGTATTGTTGGTTATTTATGTTCATTTGATCATAGGACATGATAATAGAAAGGTTGAAATCAGAGTTTTGATCTAAATCCACTAGTTGCTTTGAAATCCTTGCTTAACTGTCCTGATCAGGGGTGTTTGGATTTGCAAGCTTGATTGTGTCCTTGTTGTTGTTTGTTGTTAGTATTGGTCAAAACATGTCACACTAGGTTCATATAGGTCAGTCAAAACATAAAAACCAGACCTCATTTGGTTAAAAGTCAAAATGACCTTTGATCCCTCTCATTTTGTTGTCTGATGTGGATTTAGGATCCATGATCATGCTTTTGTGTTAAGAAGTTGTCAAACTTGCTTAATCTAGTCTTATTACACCTTAATACATCATAATCAATCAATAAATCAAGATCAAAGTTCACCAAAGTCAATCTCTTTGTTTTACTGAAAAAGTCAAACTCAGTGTATACTGAGTGTTCTTGCAGCTGATCTTGACCCAAATTGGACCTCAATTGGTTAGTTTCTGATGGGGATTTTGTGTTTTTAAGATACTCAGTAGTATAGAGAAGCTTTTTCCCCCCTAAGATTGCATCTCAGTAGCTTATTTCCTAGCTTAATTCACTCTGCAAGTTTGCCTTTTTCTGCATATTTCTGTCTTAAGTTTGAAACAGATTTGGGGTTGATTGTGCTTATTTGTTGGATTATCTGTTGGATTTAAGTTGATTTGTGCTTATTTAAGTTGTTTAAGCTTATTCTGAGCATTTGGTGAAGTTTCTAATTTTTTAGCTTATTTTTGGCTTATTTGCCAACTGCTTATCTACCCATTTCTGCTTATTTGGCTTATTAAACTTTTCATTTTATTTTTCATAGCTTTCTAATAATATTTTAGATTTACTCAAAAAATTTCATAATTTTCTGATTAGTTTTGATATTTTTAATCTTTTTAATTAGTTTTAAATAGTATTTAAATCATAATAAATAGAGAAATAATCAGAAAAATATAAATCCAATTTTCATAATTTTCTTTTGTCATTTTTAATCTAGGAAAAATATAAAAAATATTTTTAGACCTTAAGAAAAACGAAAAATAGAAATATAGTGATAGCTTCTATTTAATGGAATTTATCTTTTTAAATTTTAATTAAGTAATTTTCATTTTTATAATTTTCTTAGTTTCTATTTACTTAGTAATATTTTTAGAAAAAGTTTTAGAATTTTCCTTGTTCATTTAGTATTTTTTATAATTTAAATTAGTTTAATAAGTTATTAAATAATAAATAATTAATAATAATTAAATAAAAAATATAAAAAAATATAATTTAAGTTTTTAAATAAGTTTTAAGTAATTTTACATTTTTAGGTTTTAAATTTTATAAATTTCAGTTTTTGTCCCATTTTAGATTTTTCGTTGCGCGTTTTCAGATTATTTAATTCGCGTTTAATTTTCCTGTGTATATCTGTTTTAATTTGTTATTTAGAATTGTTAAATAAAGCAAAAATCAAAAGCAATCTAAATCATCTGTCACTCTAATCCTAGCTTTTCACAGTTTTCCATTCACATCTCGTTGGGAAACGATCCGGGTGATCACTTGCCTGGTTTCACACACTACACACGAGCATTAGTTCTGAGACTGTTTGCCTTTTATCATTTATTACGGTTGTCCATTCATAAGTGCTTGACTTGTGTGATAGAGAAATAAAAGATATCTGGTTCGGGAGGGATCAGTGTGCTCAGAGTCGATCTGAAAAACTTTTCATAGGATCAGAAAGCTCGTAAAATGATCCCATTTTCATTAAGTTAATTGCGATCAAAACTCTAGCCAATTCATTATTTTCATGTGCCTTATTTTTAAATAATAAGAGTTTTCTTATGTCAATTTTGTAAATATTTTATATCAAGGACTATTTTTGTCAATAACACATAAAAAGGGTAGAAATTGATATTTTTGAAACTTGAGGGTAGAAACTGTCATTTTCCAAAAGTCCAGGGTGTGAACTGTCATTTGACCAAACCTTAGGGATTAAAGCGTAACTTTTCATAATTATTATTCTTATCATTTCTACTTTATTTCCCGAACCAATATTAACATAATATGTTTATTAACAAACAAACTGAACCGAAACTTACAGATAAAAGATAAGATAAAATCTTACTTTTGAAACTACATATTGGCTCAAGTAAGCATTTAACCATCAACCAAACAACGAAACAGAACAAAACGAAATAAACATATAATCATCAGAAATGATTACTAAATATTGGCATAACAACCCAGGTCACTTGTCCGGAGACGTTTATCAACTTTCTTTCATTTGTTTTCCATCCAGATTGATCAGGTGAGTTCATAACCCCTACTTTTACATGTTTTGAATTATTTTTGGGGGAGATACATGCTCATAACATTTATAAACATTGTTCGCATTTACATGACTTATGAATCACTAATGGACTTTTTCCCGTGTTAAACACAAGTAATTTCCCAATGTTATCCTTATTTTATTGCCTTAAGCTAAGTTACCTTAAGCCAAAAAGACCTCCCATCATGGACCTCTAATCATCCGTAAACCAGGGTGAGCGCGAATATTGTGGATAGATCTATTGGGCTGACAACCCCTTTGTGTTACCGTAACGTAACCCAAAGCATTATATTTGAGATGAATAAAGAGATGTGGCTATCTCCTACCCGGGGGCAAGGTTACCTACATTTAATTATGGGGTAACTAATACATCATTAGCTCATGACTGTTGATGTTCTGTTAATGTTTTGCGTGCCATGAGACTTAGTGCAATAAAATACATCTTTCCCTGATAATAATTGTATGTGTGGCAATTATTACATTTAATCTTGTGTTTAAATGATTTTCAACTGAACTGAGTAACGTATTTCTGAATAACTGGACAAACATATTTCTGAACCATTGAACAGCATATTTTGACAACAGAAACTGGCATATTTCTGAATAACTGGAACCATCATATTTCTGAATAAATGAAACATTTTCATTTATGAAACTTTATGAATTCACTCAACCTTTGTGTTGACGTTTTAGCATGTATTCTCAGGTTATTGGAAGCATGGATTGGCACGGGATTGGCTATGGACTATGTTATCATTCAAACCAATAATATATTTTTATTAATGTACTTTGGGAACCTCCTGCTGGGACCTGCATATTGTAACTCTGATATAAATGAATGATAACAATTTCATCTAAAACGTCTCATTTTCGAGTCGTTTTCTATTATCATGACTGTGAACTGTTTAGTAGCACCCCAACTTATATTTTCGCTGCGAATATCGAAAACGGGGGTGTTACAGAGTGGTATCAGAGCTCATGATTATAGAGAACCAAGTGTATTTTAAACATTGGACTATAACCGCGTTTTCAAAAATAAATAAACCTGCATCATAAATTCCTATGCCTTCCATGCCAAGTATGTTTCAGTATTTAGGGCATCCTTTATTATGATTATTTGGCATTAATAATCCCCCTATCGGATAACTATTTGATTTGCTTTATTTGCAAATTTCGAATTGCTTATTTTCATTATTTGCAGGTTACTACAGTATCATGTCCCCCGAAACTCCCGAACTTAACAAAACAGATTTCCGTACTATATGTACCCCACCTACCGACCCACTTAGGAAATCCCCATCTGATGAAAAGTTTATTGGTTGCCCAACAACATTTGAGGTTGGACAAAACTCCCACCAAGAAACAATTCAGAAAGATGATGAATCGAATCCTCTAGAACCTAATACTCCCGAAACCCCGATACTAAATTTTCCAGATGCTATATCTACGCCTAATTCCCCTGAACCTAAAGATCCCATGTGGACTCTTCTTTATGAACACGCCAGTATTCTCGACAATCACGCTAAACATTTGGAGGAGTTACCACATTTACGTTTCGAATGGTACGACCGTAACTTCGACACTCTGTTTAGAAGGACTGATGACGAAAGGAGAACGGTGTTCGATTTGGAAGCAAGTTTTGAACGAATGAAGAATACACACGAACATAAATATAAAAGCCTAGATTATAGGATTCGTCATGCGAGAAGGGAAAACAGTCAACTACGTGGCAGAATAGCAGAGATTGAGAGAACCCTATGGATGGCCAGAGAGACGGCAATCTGCCAGGGTCAGAAGATTTTCACTTTGGAATCTATGCTGGACAGTCAGATAAAGGTGAACACGGAATTTCAGGAGCGTTTCTTGGAAATGGAAATTTCACAACTACAACTTGAGAATGAAGTTAAGCTTTTACATCAAGAACGTGGCTAACATCAAACTCATGTGTAACAACGTTGTGTTTATTGTATCAAATAGTATTTGGTTAAGTATTTCCTGTATTTTCCAATAAATCTGAAACCTTCAGAGTTTGTAATCAATCAATAAATGTATGACAAATATCTTTTGTTGTATGAATTATTGTTGAGAATAAATTCTTTTCCCTCATGTCTTACAATAATGCTGTGCATTTATGTAATGACTTTCCATAAAACCCTATCATTTGTTTAATAAACAAATGGGTTTGAACTAAACTATACCTAGAGCTCAATAAGTGCCACTTACCTTTTACCTCTTGAACATAGAGCCCAGTAAGTAACAGAGAAATTTGAGGATTAACCCTTAAGTTGGAAACAGAAAATTCCTAAACCTACTCCATGCAATATTAATAAAAGACCTTGTATTAAATGTTTTTGTAAAAACAATTGATCAAGTTATTAATATATGCTATTCTCATCCAGACATATCATAACCATAGAACCCCATAAAATAAAATTTCGGAAGAGAACCTTGATGAATGAAGAGAAAGTTGCTGGAATCTAAGAAAACTAGTTAATTCCTTAGCAGCTATACCAAGAGTTAATCATTTATCTACGATATTTAACCAGACATATCCGGAAGAAAGTCAGAATGAAAAATATTACGCCAATGACTCCCGAAGTTATCCAGAAGTTGGTAATCAACCTCATTACAGCAGTACTCGAGGTGACTACAACGGCTCGCTCAGGAAGCAATAAGAAGGCAACAGGAAAGAAGAAGATGAATGTGTCTTGTACCCCTAAAAGTTGTACGAGTTGTAGACCAGTTCATGACAAAAACCCAGAAGGAATAACTAAACCTACAACAACCTATACCCTAGGAATTGAACGAAATAACCAAAAGCGAAAACATCATGACATAGAAACCACTATCCCTACTCACCACCCCGCCTGCCATCACGAACATCTTACTCATGAAGCTGTTTATCATGGAAAACGACCTCTATGTCAACGATGTAAGTTACATCATTATGGAGATTGTTTTATCAAGTGTGGAAGATGCAAGGGGATAGGACATCAGTCCGGAAACTGTAAGACAATAAGAGCAAAACTACGAACCGTGATTTGTTATGGATGTAACGGAAAAGGACATTATAAGAATCAATGCCCGAACTTCAATCCCAGCTGGAAGACTAAGACTGATTCGGAAGAAAACTAGAACTCATTAAGGAATCTCATCTATGTCCTAGTAAGACCTTTAAGTTTGATATCTCTGAAGTAATGAATAAATTGAGGTTTAGAACTCTTTACGTTGTATTTTCCTTTCAGAACTATTTTAGTTACGATGAACGTAATCTAAATAAATTATCTTTCTATCTTATGACATCTCTATCTCGTAACCATTCCATTATAATCTAAATCTGCGTTTAGCCTTCCTATCTATTCTATTTCTCCATACTCTATTCATAAACGTTGCCTAGTAAAACCTTAGATGAACTTTAAGATTTATTTTGAGGTTATTTCATTTATACCTTAGGAAACCCTAACCCCTTACTGTAGTGTGGACAAAAAATTTCCTATGCTTTTGAAAAATTATTTATGAAGCTATTTTTCAAAAATAAAGCGTTGAACGCCATCTAAAACTTTTTGAAAAAGAATAAATATCACAGTGACTGAACAAAATATTACATCATTTGGTCCTCAATTATACATAACCTGATCAACTATGTATAATTCAGGAAGAATCATGTAGTGAATCGAAACAGTTATATTTTCAGAATTTCTACTACTAATTTTTCATTCAAAAGCAAGATATTGAAACAAAACAAATTGTTCATAAACCATTATTTTTATTTCATACAGCAAAAGTCTACAGCTACTACACATCATTTCTAAAATAGGAACTTGACAACATTATGGATAGAAAAACCCCAGGATGTTATTCATAAACTTGGAAGACAATACACAGAAACATAATTAGCAACTGAAGAGGATTACATAAGCTTTATTATATTGAAGATTACCTAGAAAACACAAACTAAGACCATCCTAGTAACTCTAGCGCAAGACTTATTTTTCCCAAGTCTAATCCATGAAAAAGGCAACAATTGTAAGTAGTATGACAAACACTAAGACCGCACCTTGGAGACCAAAATCCCCTTCCGGATTATACGCCATGTAGGTAACAACCGCAACAATGTAAACAATTGCTAAGACAATTGCCAAAGGCGGCATTTTGAGGATTTTAGAAAGAAAATTTATAATGAAAGAATGAGGATTAGAAATGAGGTATTTATAGGTGAAAATTTCCCATTTATTCGACCGTTAAAATCACTATTCATCCACTTTAGGAATCTGACCGTTGCATAGTGACGCATCAGGTGGCAAAACATTCAAATTTAGTTCATCCAGTAGAGATAAAACTGACCAAACCTCAATCCTTTGGTATTAAACGGAGAACCAAGAATTATCAGTAAAACAACATCAACGGAAATCAGACCCAAGAATAAAGATAATATTTTAAGTAATATTATTTTTTTAACTTAAGGCATTTTAAGCATATCAAACTCTCATTCTAACCCAAATCGTTGTACGATTTTCCTTTATCGCGTTCCCTATCTGAATAAAATAGAAATCTGAACCTAGCTATCCCTATACATCATTTTTCCCAACTTTCCAACCAACATAGGCCGAATCTCGGGACGAGATTCCCTTCAACAGGGGGATACTGTAACCACTCGTAAAATTTCCTATTTACTTTAAACAATTATTATCCTTTTTCCACGGGTAATTTTTTTTTTACTTATTTGAATATATCTCTCATCTTATGTGACGTAGATCACATCATTGATAAACGTGCTCCCACAAGACCTGCCTAACTAACATAATGTTTATTTCATAAACATATCTACATGAAAATATTACCAAATACCATTTACCATTTTACGATAATTTCTTAACTAACGTATAACAAAACATTCAATATCTATATAGAGTTTCTATGAAACCCTAAAATTTACCACAACACCAAATATTAACAACTAAACCTCAGAACATAAAAGTACAACATATCTGAGTTAAGGTACAAGTTACTAAAGCATCAGAAACCCTAATTCCATTTCAGCTCCCGGTAAAACCCTAAATTCACATAACTTTGATTTTATGTGTTCATTTCACAAACCCTAATTTATTCCTAGAATATTTTTACAAAATATAAAGTTTACAAGTTATTTAAGCTATAGTACAAGTCAATTATGCATAAAATCATTTATTTACAAAATCTTTATTAAAATCTCATTTATATTATTTTCAAAGCACAAGTTACAAACCATTTATGCATAACTCTTATAAACTATTTTTCCTAAACTCCTTAATTATTTTTACAAGTCTTTTAGCCCAACGTACAAGTGCCTAATGCACAATAACTATAAATTCTATTTATTTACTATTAAACATGATAAACTTTTAACAAATAATTTTTATAAACTAAATAAATGTTAAAACTATGTTTTTCACACTTCCTAAATTATTGTACAACTAAATTAAGCCTAAAGTGCAACTCACATAAGCACACTCCATCTTTTCCCATAAAATTCGAATTATACTTGTGTATATATATCTTAACTAATTTTCTAAATAACAAAACTCTTAAACTAAATTAGTTCTCATCTTTAAAACTTAGTTACAACTTATTAAAGCTTATTGTACCATCACCTAAAGCCTCACACGCCTCTCCTACAAAAACCTGGTTCGAACTAAACTAAATACCTTAACTAAATTCTAATTACAATGAACCTAGCCAAGACACACTCCATGCCCTCTCCTAAAAACCCTTCCACATGGCAGCCCTCTCCTACAAACACACCTCCTTGTCCCAAAAGCATGAACACTAGGTTAAAAAGTATGAACCAAACCCTAGGATGGAAACCGGCCACATCACCACCTCTTCACCCTTTTCCCCCTCCTATCCAAGTGGCATATCTCCTCATTTCTGTCAGCCATGGTTTCCTTATCTTGTCTCCTTTTCATTTCTTACAAACCCTGACTTCCTACTCCTATAAATAACAACTTAACACTCACCTTCACTTACACACATTCGACAAACACATAGCCCATTTCAATCAATCAAATATCCAACAACAACATAACCACATTCCATTTCCATCACTGATCGAAGTCCAGTATACAAATCACACAAACTCTAGTAAATACAGAAGAGGAGGATAGCAGGAGTCGAACCTATTCCAAGTATAAAACCCTAGTCGAGCCAAAACCATAAGTAAGTATTACTATCTCTATTTTTATTCTAGTTTTATTTATTTTACATACACTAAAAACGTAATACACAAACACAAGTCACAAAACATAATCAAAAACAATGAATGGTCTTTTCTTGTTTCTTGTCTGATCGAGCAGTAAGCTAACACCCTCAAAGTATTCGAATTTTTACTTAAACAAATCAAATATATGTTAAACATGTTAAAACAAATCAAATATAATCATACCCTACATAAAAACCTTAGTTACGAATGATTAAAACCTAAAACCCAATCGGGTATGTTTCTGTATTTTTAGTTGAGCCAAAAACAGCCCACAAGGCTAACTTGTGAGCTATAAACCGACACCCAAACGACCCTAGTAAATTCTTATTTTTCTCATGTGTATAGATCACCTAGCTAGCTTTTATTTGAAACAAGAATCAATAAAAATGGTCAAGTATCAATTGAGATATCGAGTCTTGAATCTTGCCTCATATCGCTAAATATAGAAATGAATTTCCAGTTATATATAATTTCTATTTCACTCGACAAGTCACCCTATTTAGGACTTGATTTTCGACCCTCAAAGTACCTTGGAAAAATCTGATTTTTAGTATGTTAACAGTTCACATGGTAAACTTAATTTAGGAAAAAGAATTTCCAAATATGGTTGAGTCTTTATCGGGATGCCGGGCTCTAAAGTTGCCCCCATATCGCTAAAGTAGAAACCTAAAAACCCAGTTATTATTTTTCTATTTACTCGACCAACCTACCAAGTTCCAACCAAGTTTTCGACCCTTATTGGATCTTTATAAATCCTGAATTTTTGGCATATAACAGTTCATATAGTGAACTCATTTTATGAAGAAAAATCATTTAAAACCATCAAGTGGTTTAAAAGATATTTGCGTCCAAAGTTATGTCTATCACTAGTTTAAAAATCCAATTTCCAGTCTTGTATTAAACCTTATTTGATCACTCGACTTTTGAAGTATTTTTCGAATACCAAACGAATTCTATAAATGACGAAACTTGGTGTGCTCAGAGTCGATCTGAAAAACTTTTCATAGGATCAGAAAGCTCGTAAAATGATCCCATTTTCATTAAGTTAATTGCGATCAAAACTCTAGCCAAGTCATTATTTTCATGTGCCTTATTTTTAAATAATAAGAGTTTTCTTATGTCAATTTTGTAAATATTTTATATCAAGGACTATTTTTGTCAATAACACATAAAAAGGGTAGAAATTGATATTTTTGAAACTTGAGGGTAGAAACTGTCATTTTCCAAAAGTCCAGGGTGTGAACTGTCATTTGACCAAACCTTAGGGATTAAAGCGTAACTTTTCATAATTATTATTCTTATCATTTCTACTTTATTTCCCGAACCAATATTAACATAATATGTTTATTAACAAACAAACTGAACCGAAACTTACAGATAAAAGATAAGATAAAATCTTACTTTTGAAACTACATATTGGCTCAAGTAAGCATTTAACCATCAACCAAACAACGAAACAGAACAAAACGAAATAAACATATAATCATCAGAAATGATTACTAAATATTGGCATAACAACCCAGGTCACTTGTCCGGAGACGTTTATCAACTTTCTTTCATTTGTTTTCCATCCAGACTGATCAGGTGAGTTCATAACCCCTACTTTTACATGTTTTGAATTATTTTTGGGGGAGATACATGCTCATAACATTTATAAACATTGTTCGCATTTACATGACTTATGAATCACTAATGGACTTTTTCCCGTGTTAAACACATGTAATTTCCCAATGTTATCCTTATTTTATTGCCTTAAGCTAAGTTACCTTAAGCCAAAAAGACCTCCCATCATGGACCTCTAATCATCCGTAAACCAGGGTGAGCGCGAATATTGTGGATAGATCTATTGGGCTGACAACCCCTTTTTGTTACCGTAACGTAACCCAAAGCATTATATTTGAGATGAATAAAGAGATGTGGCTATCTCCTACCCGGGGGCAAGGTTACCTACATTTAATTATGGGGTAACTAATACATCATTAGCTCATGACTGTTGATGTTCTGTTAATGTTTTGCGTGCCATGAGACTTAGTGCAATAAAATACATCTTTCCCTGATAATAATTGTATGTGTGGCAATTATTACATTTAATCTTGTGTTTAAATGATTTTCAACTGAACTGAGTAACGTATTTCTGAATAACTGGACAAACATATTTCTGAACCATTGAACTGCATATTTTGACAACAGAAACTGGCATATTTCTGAATAACTGGAACCATCATATTTCTGAATAAATGAAACATTTTCATTTTCGAAACTTTATGAATTCACTCAACCTTTGTGTTGACGTTTTAGCATGTATTCTCAAGTTATTGGAAGCATGGATTGGCACGGGATTGGCTATGGACTATGTTATCATTCAAACCAATAATATATTTTTATTAATGTACTTTGGGAACCTCCTGCTGGGACCTGCATATTGTAACTCTGATATAAATGAATGATAACAATTTCATCTAAAACGTCTCATTTTCGAGTCGTTTTCTATTATCATGACTGTGAACTGTTTAGTAGCACCCCAACTTATATTTCCGCTGTGAATATCGAAAACGGGGGTGTTACATGGGTGAAGGAGGTGGAGGAGTTGGTGGTGTTGGGTTGGTAATCATGTGTTCAAGTGATGAAAACATGTAGTGTATCTCATCTCTAAGACCAAAGATTATAGTCCGGTTATGGATGCAACAAAGACAATTGTCACCATGGGCTTCAAGCAATGCCCAAGATATGGGAAAGAATGGTTGTGGAGTTGGTGATGGTGAGAAGTGAGCATCAAGAGGTGTGATGGGTGATAAGGAAATGGCAAGTTGGGTGGATGAAGGTTCTTGAGTGGATGGTGGTGATGATGCTCTTGGTGATGATGTTTGGTGAGTGTTGATGTAGTCATTGATGGATGAAGTTGATGGTATGGAGGAAGATGATGCTCCATGGGTAGAGGGTGTTTTAGATGGTGCATTTGGTGAACTTAGGGATGAACTTTTAGGTGGTGGTGATGGAGTTTTGGTGTCATCTTGGGTTAAGTCTATGAAAGGTTGTTTTGGTGGTATGATGACAAGTCTTTGCTTCCTTGGAGTCTTAGAGATAGAGGATTTTGGTGATAGCATGGTGGTTTTGGATGGTGAAGGAAGATGGAATGAAAGGTGATTTTATGGAGGGAATTTATAATATGAAAGTGTGGTTGGTTTAGGTTAAATGTTGAGGTTTTGTAGTAAGATTCCAATACCAGTTCGTCCATAAGGAGAAATGGTAGCTGGGGCTAGGTAAAAGTGATCACAAGATGCAAAAGAAAACAGTGAATTAATCTTTCCAGATGGCCGGTCCCCTTAATTGCTGGCCGGCCCCCTTAAAATTAAGGGGACCGCCTAGGGAATTAAGGGGGCCGCCCATCTGCTGTTTTCCCAGGCGACCAAATTTGAAAAATTTCCAGAAAAGGGTCATTGTTAGGGTGTATTTGCAGCAAGCTTCATTTAGATCATGTACATGAAGAATGATTATATAGTAGCAATAACATATTAAGAAGAATAATGTTTATAAGTAAACTACTAAGATCATATTGTAAGCATGTCATAAGCATATATCTTAATTAAGCAAAAAATGAGACAACACATTCATAGCAAACATATATAAGAAAGAAAGAAACAAACATTCATTAATTTAAAATGATTATGTGACAAACATAATCATTGTTACAACATACATAGTGCTTAAAGCATACATTAGTTAGAGAATTCTAATTTGCCTAAGAAATCCATTTGACTTGCTTGATGATGGAGGTGGTTTTTGAAATGAAAACAAGTGAGAGTGTAAGTAAATGGGATTAGTGAAGGTATATGTTTGGGTGTGTGGAGGTTGAAGATGGTGGTGGTAGAGACATTTGAGGTGGAGAGCTTGGAGTGGACCATGATGGATGAAGGTTTTGATGTTGTTCAATTGGGGATATTGGATTGGATCTAGTGAGAAGATACTCAATCCAAGTAAAGTGCTCATTTAGAGCAATGGTTTGTTGTTGTAGAAAGATGCAACAAGGACAATTGTTGACATGTTTCTCAACTTGGTTTTGGTTGTGGGGTGATGTGGGAGAGCTAGATGGAGGTTGATCAAGGTTTCTTTGGGCTAGGTGTAGGGCAAGAAGAGCACTAAGCTCATGAGCTTCCTTGAGTTCCTTGATGAACTTCAAGTGTTCGGATGAAGGTGTTGATGGTAAAGTGTTGTTGTTATGAGGGATGGATGTTTGCACATGCAACATAGGGGTAGCATGTGAGTTGGTAGGAGGTGGTGGTGACACTCTTGGTGGTGGAGATGTTTGTGAACTTAGGTAATCATGAGTGGATGAAGATGGTGATGTGGATGAAGTGGATGTTCCAAGAGTGGTGAGTATTTTTGATGATGAATTGGTGGGTTGAGTGTGGATGAGATTTGGATTGAGGTTTTGGGATTGATCATAGGGAGATGAAGGGTTAGGAGTGGATGATTGGTTATGTGTTTGAACAACATCATTAGTTGGGTTATGGCAAGTTTCAAGCTTCCTTCTCCAAATTGGTCTCACCGAGATTTTGGCAATTCTTGAGGGTTTTGATTTTAGGTAGTTGGAGGATGACATGTTTGAGTGGATGATGTGAATGGGCATTTATGATGAGGAGGTGCATTTATAGTGAAGGAATGATGTGGTTTAGGAAGGTAAATTTTGGTGGGTGGTTTATGACAAAATGTGTTTGTGAATTTTGGGAAGTATGGAATAAAATGGGTTGGAAATTGAAAAAGGAAACAGCAAGCCGGATCTCCAGATGGCCGGTCCCCTTAATAATTAAGGGGGCCGCCTAGGTATTTAAGGGGGCCACCCATCTGCTGACTTCCAGATTTCTGAAAATGGGTTTTTGGCAGAAATTTGTAGAAAAGGTTGTGTTTTTTAGTTTTGTTTAAAGCAAGTCCAACTTCTTTTTGAGGCAATTTAAAATTTAATAACTCATGTATGCTAAGCATATTCAATTTAGCAATTTTAATTATCATGCAACCTACTCATTTATCAATAAGCATATATGTATACATGAGCAAGAAAACAACATATAATTACCAAGTAATTCATACTACCATTATTATGACGATTAATTAGTTAGTTAATTAATCCTAATAAGTGTCTATGTGATGGGAAATTTGTGATAGCATGGATTTCTAGACTTGGATCAAGCATGATTTGAGTAAGTGTTTTTGGGCATTAATCAACAATGTTTTGAAAAAAAAAATTATTTGAGTGTGAAAATTATTTCAACAAGGTAGATTTGAATTTGTTTCAAAGAAGTTGTTACACTTTTTGGCTTTGATAAAAACATGTTTAATAGAGAAGTGACATAATCCTTTTTTTTTTTTTTTTAATCATTTTCCAAAATATGAAGATTTGCATTTATAAAAGAAGTTGTTAAAAAAAATTTCATGCTTGATTGATTAAGGCTATTGTCTCATGCTATCCTTTTCAACAAATTATGCGATTTAAACGATAGTGATGACTAAATATTGTATGTTCGATAAAGAACACTTTATTTAATGCCTAGGAGGGTTAACTTAAGGTTTTCTAGTTAATTAATAAGTAATGTAACTAGTAGTGTGAGAGCAAAGCAACCTATCAAACTAAGCATATCTTAAGGCAGTGATTATCATAACTATATGCAAGGAGTAACTACTCAGGAAAGTTTAAAAAGAAGACTTATCTCAGGTCCAGTTTTTCTTCATGATATGAGGTAGTGAATTATAGATGAGTACCACTTCGTTCCATCCTCATTTTTGTAGATTAATAAATCTTCATGCGCGTGTTTTGAATATGAGTAGGTTAACGCAAGATTGAGTTTCATTCGATTTTGCGTTCATTACCTAATCAAATAAAACAGCTTGGTACCCAGATTCTCATGGGTCCGAGATGGTCAGTTGGGGACATCCATTGCATTTATATGCACATGGAGAAAATGTCACCAAGAAGTACAAGAATTCCTTGATAGTTTGTTTTGATGTACAAACAATGGATTTCTTGACTTATATAGATTATAATCACAGTAAATAGCCTTATATCTAAATTTCTCTACTAGGTTTTTTAATTATAATTTGTTTTGATTTACTTGTTGAAGAGTTATCCGAATTAAATCCTAAACCGGTTTTATCATTGAATGGCTTTTGACAACTTAGTAAGAGTTTAAGAGATTTGGAGCTTTCTTCAAATTTAGCTAATATTTTTGCTCTTTCATTTAATCTTTTAATTTCAAGTTTATAATCTTGACATATTTTGCATTCTAGATCAATTTCAATATTACTTTCAAGTCTAGACATTTTATCTTCTAAAATTATTTCTTTTTCAAAATTACTTTCAAAAGTTTTTGATAATTTATGTTTAGAAATAGTTTTTAGATCTATGTTGCAAAAATGTTTAAAATCATTTTCTAGTTTTGAAAATTCTAAAATGAATGGATCATAGCAAAAATGTTCGGTTTCGGATTGTACCTTATTTGGAGTTTTATCTAGTTTGCATTCGTCACATACCGGATGGTGATCTTCTCCTTCGTCTGTGTCACTCCATGATGTTGGATTGAGTTCACTTTGGAGTTGATTCATGTAGTCTTCGTCGTTAATACCTTCATTAACAACATTTGAACTAGTAGCACATGTATCTATTTTATCTAAATGTTTATCTATTAAATTTTCTAAAATGACTAATTCATGTACAAGATCAAAATCCTCATCTTTGGCTTGACATTTTTCTTGATGAAAGTTTAAGAGATTTTTCCAAATATCATTTGCCGTTTTACAGAAAGATATTCTTTCATATTCAACTTTCGGCAAGGTTTTGTAAATAATTATTTTAGTTTCAAAATCCGTTTTTGTTTGACTTTCAAAATCCGTTTTTGTTGGTTGAAAATCACCAATCGAAATGACATGCCAAAGATCTAGATCAATTGATTTCACATAATTTTCAAATTTATTTTTCCATTCAAGAAAAGTATAGTTTTCAAATAGTGGTGGTGTTTGCATAAATTCCCCTTCTAAATATTTTTCGGATTCCATAGATCGATTCAAGTTTTAAAATACAGTATATTTTAAAGATCTTGATTGACGTGGCTCCTGATACCAATTGTGGAAAACTAGAAGGGGGGTTGAATAGTTTTACGTCTTTTTAATTTATTATAAAACCTTTGTTTACTTTTAAAAACTTAGATTCAAGTTTGTTATGAAAAATAAAACTTAAATCTTATTATTAGTTATATATGTATTCTTTTAAATTGATTGTAAAAGTTTTGGTTTCTTGAATGGATTTTCAAATTGATCTTTATGTGAAGTCGACCTCTAATTAATACTAGCAATTATATAAGCCTATGTGTATGAAAGTAATGACAATGCAAGTAAAGAAATAAATAAGGTATGGAAAGATCTAACCGAGACACGAGAGATTTATAGTGGTTCTGTAACACCCCAACCCGGCAAGGGTAGAAGTGTCACGAAAATGGTGACATATCAAAGGCAAGCATAACATACGACTTACATAATACAAATGGTTTACAATATTACAAAGGAAAATATACCAAATCTACGTAGTCATACATAAATGAATACTAAAACTAAGGTATCGTCTTCAAAAGCTAATCTCTCATCCCAAAGCAAACCCAAGCTCCTGGCTTCCTACTAAAACCTGCCGCAGGAAAAGAAATGCGGCTGAGCTTAAAAAGCCCAGTGAACAGATATATAATAAACGGAAACCAAAATCAAAAGGAAATGAACAGACATATCATAATGAATGAGATATAGGAAAAGGAAATAAAGAGTAAGGTTTAGGACAGTCATCCACCACGAGCCCATATCATAACATATCACATATCATATCATATCTTCATAATCATATAGAGGGGAGACCTCTCAGATAATCAGATAATATGAGGGGTGTCCTCATTCTTCAAATGGAGTAGCTAGCTCCCATATTTTGTGAAAGGAGTGGATTGCACCCAGCCCCAGTCACCATATCATATCATATCAAAACATATCATATCAAAACATATCTAGGATGCATCCATTCGCCCCCCAAACAAATCATATTGGCCATATCAAATCATATCATAGTGAGCTCATATCATATCATAATGGGGACGGTGTAACCAAATCACTAGGGCTACACACTAGTCATGCCATTGGTGCATCAATGACACGGCCATGTTACCTTCATGGCTAGGGAACATATTTTGGCTCGTAGTATCAAACTGGGGTCAAGGTTAAAGGTTCATATCAAAGCATAGGTTCATATGTCATAATCATAGTCCAAATCTCAAGGTTCATATCACAGGGTTCATATAAGAGGTTCAGAAGTCAAAGGTTCATATCAAAGGTTCATATCATAGGTTCAAATCAGAAATCAAGAGGTCGAAGGCACCTTATTAAAAGGGCAGAATATCTGTACCTTATTCCAAAGCAAAGCACAAACCAAAAGAATAAGATGCAAAGGATCATGTCCTCTCCTTCTTCACACCTAGAGGGGTAGAAAAGAATTACAAAACTTTCCATTTTAAGTAACTTTCCATTTTTAGCAGGTTTCCATATTTAGTAAGTTTCCATAATTAGTAAGATTTCCATATTCTCATTTAGGTTAAGTTATTATTGAATCATAATATTGCTTTAGGGTGTATTTAAACAAGTCACAAAAGTTTAGGGTTAAATATGACAAGTTTTCATAGTTCAGGGTTATAAACGTAACTTTACCAAAGTTCAAGGTTTAAAATAGAAATCTCATAATTTACCATTCGCATACTTTATTTTCCAGAATTACACATTTAGTCTTCATGTTCCCATGTTTACAAGTTACACCCCTTTAATTACTTAATTTACACATTACACCTTATAATTACATAAATTACAACTTACACCTTATTAATATTACATTTGCACCTCAAGCCCTTCATTACACATATTTACAGAAAAATACCCTATAATTTAATTATGGCATGGCAAGCCCTTCAAGTTTCATAATTTACACATTACCTCCTTCTAGTTAATTAATTTACATTTTAAACCTTATAATTATATAATTTACACTTTAACACTTATCATGCTTACGTTCCTCATCAAGCCCTTTTTATTTCATTAATTTACAGAAAATATCCTTCAATATTAACATGTACACAACAGCCCCTTAACTTTAGGTAAATTACATATTTAGCCCTTGCACTTTATTACATTACAAATCTATTTACATAATTAACCATAATTACATATTAAGCCCTTAATTTCTCAATTTTACACAATGAGCACTTATTTTAACATGTTATCCAAACACACCCTTAAACATTCACAATTTACACATCAAGTCCCACTAGTTATCAAAGTTACATATTTAGTCCCTTAATTTACAATTTCAACCTTTAATTATTAACAATTACATATTAAGCCATTAAATTACCAAAATTACACATAACCGCCTGGATCTAATTTATTACTCAAAACAGCGCCAAGTCTCCAGAAATTACATATTTAGTCCCTCATTTAAATTATTTTCCAAATCGATTTAACTAGTTTATATATTTATCAAATAAACCCTTTATATGTAAAATTAACTCATGAGACCCTCCTCTTATATTTTATTCGAATTATAGCAGGTCTAAAATGATTTACAAAATTATCCCTTAAGTTTTAAAAATTACAAAACACACCCTAAACTAATTATTTTCAAACCGGTTTACATAAAACATTAACAAAATCAAACCCTAGCAATCCCAATCATTTGGAAATCATTCTATCATCATTATACATCAATTATTACCAGATTTCATAATTTCAAAACCCTAATTCGATTGGTTTCATAATTTTTCCACAATTCCTTCTTTTGTTCTAAAAATCCGATTATAACATAAATTCCAAAAATCATGATTTCGACACAAACAATTCAAATGACCATTTTTCCCATGTTATAAGAAGTATAAAGAACCCACGAAAATTATTCCACAAGCTCAGAAAAATCGCATGATTTAATAAGGATCCGTTTTCGATTTTAGGGTTTATAAGCCCATAATTTTCTATTCGGCCAAAATACAAAGCATGGGTCGATTCCATTATTTTTGCCATGTTATATATGATTAATAGAGAGCTAGAAAAATACCAGAAAATTTATAGATCAAAGGATTTACACGTTGTGGATTATTGATGCTCGGTTGCACTAATTCGACCCAAATAAATCACCACGAATACACGATCGACTCCAGGACCTTGTGGCTATTTTTCTCACCTTCCTTGCATCACTAAGAACTCCAAAAAAATACTCCCTTGATTTAGAAAAATCGGATTGAGGTGTGGTTGATTTTAAGAGTGGCGGCTTGAATGTTTTGGGGTTTAATGGGAGGGAAAATGATTTAGGGTTTGATATAATATGTTAAGACCGAGTTAAGGGAAGGGTATGGGGCCAAAATACCGGCCCTCTTAATGGCCCAATCAATTTTACCATTTTTACTTTATTTTCTTTAATTTAAATTGTATTTAAAAGGTATTTAATTAATAATAATTATGCATTTAAATTTTTGGTACACATAAGGGTATTTTGGTCATTTCACAACTTATATAAATATTAATCGAAGTCGTCAAAATTATTTTGTACCATATCTTGCTCGTTTCCAGAAGTTTGGGATCGATTCGGAACTTTAATTAAGCTTTAATTAAATTTTAAAGTTTCAGGGGCATTTTGGTAATTTTTGCATGTTTTAGATTTTCAGGTTTTACAGGTTCAGCTACAAGGACACCTTCTTTTCCCTACTCCACTCCCCGAGCACCGAGCTCGAGAGTTTTCTTCACAACTTCAATAAGCTCCCTTATGGCGGAGAAAACCGTACACAACTTTGGCTTACACGGGTTTAACGACACAAAGCTAAATGTCGAGTTCTAATCGTAGCTAGAACCAATCTCACAACTTCACAACACAACTTCTTCACAACTACTTCACAACGGCTTCACGACTTCTTCACGACTTTAACACAACCGCTACACAATCTCTATGCTGCGGCTTCACGACTTCAACACTATATCTTCACGACTAAGACTTCACGACTTCAACACGACCGCTACACAACCTCTATGCTACGGCTTCACGACTTCAACACTAGGACTTCACGACTAGGACTTCATGGCTTCAACACGACCGCTACACAACCTCTATGCTACGGCTTCACGACTTCAACACTAGGACTTCACGGCTTCAATACGACCGCTACACAACTTCTATGCTACGGCTTCACGACTTCTACACAACGACTTCACGTCTTCAAAGCTACGGCTTCACAACTTCTACACAACGGGTTCACGACTTCTACTCCGCGGCTTCACAACTTCTACACTATGTCTTCACAACTTCTATACCGCAACTACTTATACAACTTCTTCACTACTTACATACAACACTAATCTACTATACACACCTTACACACAAATGAATGAATGATTTACAAACTTTGTTAAACTAACAACTTAAGTAACAAGATGATACTAAGTTGTAATACTTCAAATCTTGATTGATAGAAGTATTCTTCTTTTGCACTTGAATGAAGGAAGCTTGGATCACTTGGAAACCAAAGCTTAAGATTATATGATCAAAGGATTTTAGAAATTATTTACAAGATTTAAAACAGAAAGTTTTGGGGTGCAAAAGGTGAGTAAAAATCTAGGAGAAGGCTGGTATTTATAGGAGAAAAACTGGACAGCTGGAGACCTATTGGAGCGTGGCCGGCCCCCTTAAATAGGGGGGCGGTCCCCTTAATTTTAAGGGGGCCGCCTAGTAAAATTAAGGGGGCCGCCCAAGGTGTCCGTTGCCCAGATTTGTCCTTTTGTGGGGAAGGTTTTTCTTGAACATTTTAACTGATTTTGGTTAAAAATTTGAATTCATATTTTTATAAAAGATTAAACATTTTTATTTAATACCAAAAATGTTTTTCAAAAATATATAAAATGTTTTTGATGTTTTATAAAAAATCTAGTTATTAAGAAAATGTTCCTTTGATCATATAATGCATTAAGCATTAGTTCATTCATACCTTAAGTGATTTGAGTTGTAGAAATAGATATTTACAACTAAATACTTGTTTACGTCATAATTTTCCGATTAATGATTTTACATTTTGTGATTATCAAAACGTAGAGATATCGAAAAATATTAATAACGTGTTTAGGCATTATTTATATCAACAAAGAGTAAGAATAGCTCTAGAGTCAAAGTAATAAACGACAACGAACACATCCAACCGAGCCACTCGATCGGACCAAAGATACCTAACAGATAGCCACGAGCGTATCTACACGAGCCACTCGTATAGACCAAATAATCACATCACATATACCTATCATATCTACGTGTACGGAGAGGGGAGACCTCTAAGTACCAAAATAGTGAGTGGGGTATAGGGCACATACAACCAGTCACCAACCAAATCACATATCAAATCATATTAGCCTAGGATGCATCCATACGCCCCCCACAAACATATCATATACGTATCATGTACTAGACAAGTATACGCATATATCAAAATGGCCAAGTGATCACATATCATATCATATCATATCAAATCAAATGAGAACGCCGTGGATCAATCACACCTCCACAGAAAGTGTCATGCCATCGGTGCCTCAATGACATGGCCATGGTACCTCCATGGCTAGTTAGCTCGGGCGACAAACACACAAAGCATACCATATCATATCATCATATCAGAGGTAATCATAACAAATGCATATACCAACAATCATATTATAGGATCATATCAACTGAGATCATATCAAAGCTCATATCAAAAGAATCATATCAAAAGATCATAGCAACGGAATCATATCAAAGGAATCAAAGCATATCAAATCATACGAATCAGAATCAAAGATCGAAGCCATGAGAAAGACACCCTTACTGAGAAAGGGTAGAATATTTGTACCTTATTCGATAGCAAAAATAACCAAAGATAGAGTACAAGACAACGGATCACTCCCGCTTCACAGAACCTATACGAATTCATAACCACATATTACTTTTATGTTCATAAGATTTAGGTTACTCTTTTTAGTACTCTTTCCCTTTTTAGTAACTTTCTATTTTTGGTAACTTCCTATTTATAGCAAGTTTCTATTTTTAGCAGGTTTTCCGAATTAGTAAGTTTCTATATTTAGAAGGTTTCCATTTTAAGAAATATTCAAAGTTATCATTTGATAAGTTTAAAGTGACAATATTTATAATTTAGGGTTCATAATAGTATTTATATAAGTTTAAGGTTATTATGGTAGGTTCACAAATTTTAGGGTTTATTATGTAGATATGACAAGTTTAGGGACTATTATGCAATTATTGTAAGATTAGGGTATAAAATGTAATTATCTTAAAGTTATATGGTTTCACAAGTTTAGCCCACTAGTTTAGAAAATGACAATTTTAACCCTTAAGTTAAGTATTACACAATTTACCCTTTTCTTTATCTTTTAAACCTTTATCAGCTTTTATACATGAACAAATTACACTTCGTCGAATTTATGAATCACATTAGAACTCCGAAATAAAATCCCCAAAAATTCTCAGAGATACTTCAATGTCTTAAGTATTTTAACTAATTTTTCCAGATTTTATTAGCTAGTATAAGTACGAATGAAAAATCCATTTCCATAACATGTTCCAGAATCGGATCTGATGAAACACCCGAAAAGTATTTATTTCTCTACCCTATCTAGAAAATTTATAAAAAATCTAAAAAAATTCCAGTAACTACTAGACATATCAATTATTATTCATTTCAAAGGACACCTTCTAATTCAACATGGTTTGAAAATGAAAAATCAAAAACACGGACTGTTTTTCCAGACATACGAATTCAGTTTGACACTTAATTTTCTAAAAATCAAAAAGTTGCCTTCCCGACCTCTAAAAATTACAAGGTTAATTTTTCCAGAAATCTATTTCATTAAACTTCATTTTAGACTCCAGAAACACCCAAATACCCTTCGTTATCATCAAGATCCATTCGATTAAAGTCGGCCTAAATTTCTGATCAGAAACTGGTTCATTATTTCATGTGATCTTTTAGGGTTTTGCTATTCCAAAGATTAATTCTTGATAACAAACAATTATAATTGACATCATAACATCCCTAGGTTGCTTCATACACGTTTTTAACATAATCATATCAATAATAATAATAATTCATGGATCGGTTCATACTAGGGTTTTTATATTCATTATTTTATGTTATCATTTTATGTGATACTTTTCTTATTATCTCATGCGTATTTAATGACCATAACATCAAGGAAACGAAAACAAGAATTAACGAGAAGGATGATACAAATACCCTTGATGATCAAACGGAGAATCAAGAACACCACAAGATCAAATCACCACGCCTCTTTCTTTCCTTCTTCTTGTGTGGCCGAATGAAAGAAACACAAGAAACATGTATGGGTCGATTAGGGTTTTTCAATTATTCGAATGGATAGCAAAATAGGTGAATATGATTACCTTATGACAAGAACACAACCAAGATCACCAAACTTCTTGATATTGCTGCCACTGATCGAACAAGATGGAGAGCAAGAGAGAGGGAGCCGATTGTTTTAGAGTGAGAAGAATTAGGGCTCTTTTGATTTTCGGTATGGAGAAAACAAATGGAAACCGTGTTTTGTGATGTGTATAATTGAGGCAAGAATCAATCTCCATTATTGGCTTAATTAATCCAATTAATTGCATGATTGTTTCCCTTCTTATGGGCCGAAAATACATAGTGTAACACATACAAAAATCAACTAGCTTAGATGTAGTTGTAGGGATTTTTATTTTGTACATTTACTTATAATGTAAGGTTTTATTTGGTAGCTTAATTCATTAAATAACTTAGGACATAATCATTTTAGGTTAAATACAATAAATGTTACTTATATGATTTTCATAAATTCTTAAAATTTTAAATTTGAGGGCATTTTTATCATTTCGGATTGTTTTAAATTTTGGGGTTTTACAATTATATATAGAGGGAATTTATTTTCAGAATCCTCTTAAGTGCGGGAACTGCGAGAACCCACTTTTTACAACTAATAATACACAATGTACATCATTTAATGCTCCATAGCATTTTGTTATTTTTATTTAATTCAAAAGGGTATATTAGTAAAAGACATTTTCATATTATTTTTGTTTTTTTATAATTCCCGTTTTTTATAAATTTTAAAATTCGGATTTTTTTTTTCTTTTCTTTTTTTATTTTTTAATTCGGATTTTTTTTTTTTTTTTTTTTCAAATTGACAAAGGTGCATACATGTTTTTTTTTTTTTTTTCAAATAGCCAAGGTGCATACATGTTTTCAATTAGCTAAAGTGCATATATGTTTTTTCTCCAAATAGTTAAGGTGCATACATGTTTTTTCTTCAAATAATCAAAGTGCATACATGTTTTTTCTCCAAATAGTCAAGGTGCATACATGTTTTTTTTAGCTAACACTTTTTTTTATGATAACTATTTTCTTTGAAACTTTGAAACACAAATTAAAGAACATAAATCATTATAAAAAAAAAAACAATATTGATAGACTTAAATATTACATTTCACTTGATTACAAGTACAAAAACACATGCAATAATCATATATCTCCAAAAGCTGCAAATTATCTTCATGTATATTCGTGTTCATCCACTTCCCGGTCTTAAATGATATCATCATCTTCATCAATCAATCTGAAACAAACATGCACGAAAACAATTAAACCACAAACAAATAAGAAACGAAAATTAATCACAACTAGCATAACACATATGCACAATCTTGTGTGTATTTAACTAATGATGTAAACATGTTTTTTAATAATAAACACAAAACATATATGTTTAATAATCCAAAACAGAAAACATATATGTTTTATACGTAGAAAACATATATGTTTTATACGTAAACATATATGTATCTTTGCAAAACATATATGTTTTTTTTATACTAATCCCAACAAATACTTCCAAACGTCATCCTATAACCTATAGGAACAACGCAATTCAATATCTATAAGATAAATGTCAACCTATAATAAAAAACATCAACAAATCTTTTATTTTTTTTAAGAAAAACATCAACACATTTTATTAACCACGGGCCACTCGATGGATATACCAAGTCAATAAAAAGATTTATTTTCTTAGTCAGAAACTACTCAAACAATGGACCCAATCTCGACCCATAACTGACCCGTTACAACCTTTATTTTCATATCGAAACACAAAAAAAATTAAAAACATATATGTTTTATACGTAAACATATATGTATATTTCCAAAACATACATGTTTTATAATTCAAACACAAAACATATATGTTTTTTTAACCTATACTAATCCCAACAAATCTTTCCAAACGTCAACCTATACAGAGCTATGCAATTCAAGTTAAAATTATTTTTATTCTTGAGCAAATTAACCAAGACAGAGAATATACAAAGAACCTGAACCGTTACAATCGCATATGACCAATATACTTGCAACTGTAATCTTAAACAAATCACTAAACTAGTGACATTAAACATTAAATCGTATCTACAAAACAAATATGAATAAATAAAAACAAAAACAGCTTGTCAACATGAATCTTTGCATATATGATTATATCAGTTCCTACGTCATTAAATCCAAAAAAATGTTAGATTGGGTAAATAAACTATCATATACATGTATTAATAAAAATCTTTAATATTTTAATATTTTACAACCAAAAAAGTTAAACCACATGATGATAAGCTTGAAACCTACAACAGAACCCCAAATATCTAATTGACAATTGTTGTTTTGCCATATAAACGACAAGAATTAATTTATAATTATTGTATTATTTTGTATGAAAATAACACGAATCAAAGAGATATTTGTTTTGTTGTTTTAAAGTCCGATTAGAAATTCAATCTATATGACAACTACGAATCAAAGACAAATCAGAAATAAATTAAATACAAAATAATAACGATTTCATTACCTTATCAAAATAGAACTTCTTATTGGCCACGAACGTGATCGAAATTATTGCGAACCAGATCCAATCGGCCATGAAAGATGATGATTATTTGGTCAAGAACCAGATCTTATTTTGGAGGCAGTGGGAGGCGGCATATAGATTTGGGGAGTTGGTTTTTAGGTTTTGAGAGGAGAGAGGAATGTGTGATGAGATAAACAGGTATATCCCTTTTTTTTAGGGGTGGATAAATGACTAAATTAACCTTAGAACAGTTACACCGATCTACCTTAACTTTTAGTTATTTACATAAATGACACATTCGTTTTTTACCATTGATCAACTCATCTAACGGTGTACAACGAGTTCTCGCAGTTCCCACACTTAAGAGGGTTCTGAAAATAAAGTTACACTATATATATATATATATATATATATATATATATATATATATATATATATATATATATATAATATATATATATATATAGGGATGCGTTCTATGCAGTACCAATATTAGATACAGTACTTTACAGTACCATTTTAGACCAATCTAGACCCTTGGATCATTTGATCAATGGTTAATAATCCATGATGGCATTTATGTAAATAATTTTTTTTTTTTTTTGCTGGAAATGCATTACTAAGGGTATGATAGTAAAAAAAACATATATATTTTCTTTTTGATTTTTTCATTAAAATACGTTTTGTAATTTTAATTAAATTTTAGAAAGTTGAAAAAAATTTAAATTTTCAATAATTTTTTAATGTCCTTCATCGTAGAATGTTTCTAGCTTTTTTTTATGAGTTGTGCATATATGCACCTTTTCATTTTCTGAATCTCATTAATATTCTATATAAACAATATTTTCTATTATGGCCAGGGAACACGTCGATAACATTTAGCATTCAATTATGTAGAATTCAAACTATAAAACGAAAATATAAACATTATGTATAAATTTGATATCTCATGAAATACAATTCAAACACAAATTTTTAAAAGAAAAAACAAATGCATTTTATTGATTATACATGTGTGCACTCTCATGATCTATTGTATATACATGTATTCACATTCGTCAAATGCACTTGTATCTTATTCTGCAATTGTGGCTTTACATCTTTGTCATGATCAACTTCTCATCTTCATTAATCTGGTACAAACATACCCAAAAATAATTAAACCTCAAACAAATAGGAAACAAACTTTTTAATCATAACTAGCATAACACTTATGCACAATCTAAAACATATATGCGTCTATTTATCCATGATTTTATATTACGCTTAAAACACATATGCACACCACTTTATTGATTTTGTACGAGCAAAAAAACACATATGCACCATTCCAATTATTTTAAATTAACTTTAAAACACATATGCACCTAGTTACGAATCTTGTTCTTATCAATATTTTTAAACCCAAAAACAGTAATTTACGAACATATATATTCATAAAACAATAGAAAAACTCAAACAAACTTTTAGCCTTCCACACTTGTATGAAACAATTACGCTAAATGGTATCATCACATTATCACCAAAACAACATCATCTACTGTCCAAGCATATGCACATTATATTTTCCACTAATAAAACGTATTGAAAGACCAAAAACAAAATAAAGGTGCCACAAACGGATTATCGCTTAAGAAAAAACAAACAAACATAAAAGGATAACAATATAAGTAAACAAATGATCTGTCATTAATAAAATGTTTTATGATAGGTTATGGCTTTTCAATTTCAACACAAGACATTCTCAATATAAAATTTTCATCAACCATTACATATCTGCACACATATCAGTAACATATATGCACCGTTTATCTAATGAAGCTCAAATTCGACATAACTCAAGTATATTTTTTTTGGCTAATTGCATAAAAAAGTTTGACCCACCAGCTTTTTTCAAAGCACAGTTTGGCCCTAGCATTCTGCAATCTTTATCTAAACTATGCACCATTTATCTAAGCTATAAGAAGATTCATTCTGCAATCAACCCATTAAATAAGTTGTAACAATAACCTATCAACATCATCCAAAATTCTAATATACAGGTACACTAACTTCCTCAAAATTTAATCTTTTAATCCACTACTCACTATCTAACATAATAGAGTAGTTAACTAACCAAAAAGAAATAAAAAAAGAAGAAAAGAGAAGAAGAGGGTGGCGGTGGCGGGTCATGAGAAAACCGCGAGTTTGTCTTCCAAAGTCCTCCACATGGCTAGATTTATACATGGAAATGATGGTGGTGGTGTTTGGCGGTGACGGTGAGATGATAGCGAGGCGGTTGGTGGCGCGTTTGGGAGTTACGAGGCGCGTACACTACGGATCTGAGATGAGGATGGTGAAATAAGGGAGGGCTTGTGGTTGTTTTGATGAGGGAGATGGCAGTGTAGCAGTGGTGGTGCTGGTGGCCAATTGATGGTGGCGGCTAGTAAGAGAGAAAGAGAATGAGATGTGTTTAAGTAAGAGAGAAAGAGAAAGATAAAGAGAAGAGAGAGACTAGGGTTTGAGGAAGAGATGTGTGTAAGGAGGAGTTATAAGATAACTGATTATCTAAATTAGTTTCCTGAATAGATGGACGAATTTTATGCTAATGTAAATTACCATAAATAGCCTTGGATAATAACATGAATTAAATAAATGGAAACTAATTTATTAAATTCTGATTGGTCAATGATGGTACTGTAAAGTACTGTATCTAATATTGGTACTGCATAGAATACAACACTATATATATATATATATATATATATATATATATAACACTATATATATAAATAATAACACAATTTATAGCTCAAGTTTTGATACAAAACTCCTCTAAAGAATCCATAAAGTAGCTCGGGAGCTAAACTCATATTTAATCTAGTCGATTTCAAATATGTTACGAGTTAGGGTGTGTTTGGCGAAAAATACTATAGATTAAATTCAGATATACTTCAAGTTTTTGCATGCTAAACCAATATATATTAAAAGCTATATAAGTCATTTGACAAACTATACACTCATAAGCTCATTTCAATAGGCTTTAGCATATATTTGAAAACTTAATAACACTAAAGCACACACTTAATATAAGTTTTCTGAACCGTGTTTGGACTCTAGGTTGTTAGACCTTGATCTAGGGTAAACTATGATAAGAGCAATGATAATATTGGCGGAATATTCAAATGATAGAAACAATATTATCACAACAAGGTTTTGTCAAACTTTCTCTTAGTTATTAAATCAGCCCCAATGCTATGTGATCAAATATAGCACGATTACAATCTAATCAGGGATCAAAGATCCTTGAGGCTAAACAAACCTAACAACATCAGACCCCTTATCTGATGTTCCCACACACACTCACTGTTTGATGTTTTACATTTGTAACACACTTTGTGTTTTGAGTTCTAAGCACAGTAAAACACTCTGGTGATTAACTTCTAACCACACATTTTATCTAAGGGTAAGATCTCCTTTTTATAGAACAAAGGAGATCATTACAAAGTTGATAAGTCTTGTCTACTACTTGCTTGTGTGTGTTAGTCATTAAGATACAACATGTATCTGTGTTTATAACTTGTTGACTGAACACATATGAAAGATATTATCTACCGTATACAATTGACTATTATACACAAAATATCTTTTTCATTCTTATCCATTCAGCAGTAGTATGAGTCACTCAATTATCTTCTCAGCAGTAGCTTCTTTGCACTAGCAGTACTAACTGCTGCCTTCTTTGCACAAGCAGTACTAACTGCTACCTTCTTTGTACTAGCAGTACTAACTCAGCAGTTAGTACTGTTAGTTGTAACTTGAGCAAACTTCAACAATACACTAGCAGTAGAATAAAATACTCTAGCAGTAGAATCTTTTATGCCTAGCAGTAGAATCTACTTGGTGTATTTTGCTTATCATTTCAGTAATCCTTATGTTTCATTCTTCTTGTTTTGTATCATCAAATCTATGAAATATATAAAACCCAACAATCTTCCCCTATTTGATGATGACAAAACAAACACATTCTTGTACGAACTTCCCTAGACGAAGTAGAGAAATTGAGATAATTAAATCTCACCATGAATGAAACAATCTGTCTTCCCCTTAATCCATGCTATCCACCACTGTATCTCTTCTCCTTTTTGTTATCAACAAATAGAGAATGTATACAAATATGATCTTTACAACTACAAACTAATACTACACATCTAATTCATCCTTCTAATGTCTCAAATTACCCTCCATTAAGTTTTCCGCACTAAAAATGAACTTGAAACAGTAGAAATCTAAATCATCAATAGTAATACTAAATTAACAGTAGTAAGAATCAAAAGCTTCCCCTTGAGTTATGCATGAACATCAAATGATTAAACACATCATAATATGCTTCCCTTGAAATCAATGTGTTAACCATCTTCATGATTCTTCAAATCTGTAGGCTTTATGACTGATGAAGAAAACTAACCATTAATAACTTGATGCTGAAGTGAAAGAAACCAACCTTGTGTCTTATATCTTGTACTAAATCTGACTTCGAACGTATACTAAACTTTCTTGTATAGGGAGACCGCAATCTCTTGACAATAAACTCATCTCCAATGAGACACTGAGCACTACAATGTAACTTCTTTAAGTGTTTGTTAATTCGTAGTCACTTGAACGAACGAACAAGTTACCTTCTCACAAAAGGTATGATAAAACACAACCTTGAAAATTTTCACTTCATCTTCAAATAAGTAACAAATAACCTTCTTTGCCAATGAAAATAAAAACAAGCCTTTAATCTTTTAAGAACATAAACCAACTCTCTTCTCTGTGTGATTCTTCCCTTTTGTGTGTGTAAACAGAAAACTCTTTGAAAGAAAACCAAAAATGAATTTTTCTTCTTTCTTTAACTAAAACCTTGTAACATCCTAGATCCAGAGCCCCCCGCTCTGATACCATTTGTGAAAACTTAATAACACTAAAGCACACACTTAATATAAGTTTTCTGAACCGTTTTTGAACTCTAGGTTGTTAGACCTTGATCTAGGGTAAACTATGATAAGAGCAATGATAATATTGGCGGAATATTCAAATGATAGAAACAATATTATCACAACAAGGTTTTGTCAAACTTTCTCTTAGTTATTAAATCAGACCCAATGCTATGTGATCAAATATAGCACGATTACAATCTAATCAGGGATCAAAGATCCTTGAGGCTAAACAAACCTAACAACATCAGACCCCTTGTCTGATGTTCCTACACACACTCACTGTTTGATGTTTTACATTTGTAACACACTTTATGTTTTGAGTTCTAAGCACAGTAAAACACTCTGTTGATTAACTTCTAACCACACATTTTATCTAAGGGTAAGATCTCCTTTTTATAGAACAAAGGAGATCATTACAAAGTTGATAAGTCTTGTCTACTATTTGCTTGTGTGTGTCAGTCATTAAGATACAACATGTATCTGTGTTTATAACTTGTTGACTGAACACATATGAAAGATTGATGAACTCAAATAAGTACATTTTATTATCATCATTTATCCTATTTATTTGACTTGTTTTATTATATTATCTGTGAGAATTGATACGTTAATGTTTACTTTTGTAATTCTCAGGTAAAAACAAGTATTATGTGAAACTTGGCGATTTTGGACTAATTATGGAGCAAAACAAGCAAGAAGTTAAGAGTCTACTGAAATGTACAAGATCAAGATTCTTCTGCTCCAGATACGCCGCATCCTACTTATTATATACGGCGCATCACTATCAAGATTTCACAAGTTATAATCCAAGACGGCAAAGGACATGCGCCGCATACAAGAATGGAGTTACGCCGCATCTTCTGGCGGTATACGAATATTCCTGAATATATTAATCTTGGACCCCACGCGAAGTTAAGTCAATGCGCCGCATCTACTTATTCAATGTGCCGCATCTAGCCCTCAGACAGAAACTATAAATACCCCAAGGCCAGACGAATTTCGAGACTTTTGGTACGTGCGATATACGAAGTACGAGAAGACAGAAACCCTAAGCCGAATTCAGACGAAGTAGCAGCACAAGACACACCCTAAACGAAGATACAAGAGCTGTAAGAAGGTCCTGCAAGTATTCAATTCATTAAGTAGTTTTGTTTTATTGTATTAGTACACTTTAATTCATCAGGATTGATGGGCTTGTGTCATTGATTTAATCATGCACTTCAACTCCCCTTAAAATTGCTTTCCCATTAATTAAAGTTTATATGTTGATGTCTTTGGTGACTTTTATTAGTGCATTGATAACCTCTGTGTCTAGCTGAGCATTGCTTGGGTCGCCATGCCCCTTCCTCGCCTGTTTATTTTATCGCCTATGCATTCTATCGTCTGTAGAAAAGTAGGAAGAAAAGGTAAGTAGGATAGACAAAAGTAATCATTAAGGGTTTACTCGCCGATAAGATTAGAGCCAACGAGAAATGTTTAATCTCGGTGCGTTGCATCGAACTATACACTTCATATAAAACTAGCAATAAAACAAGTGACAAGCTACTTAACTCTTAGGACAAGTCTTCTTATTGTCTCAAGTATCTATCTGTGTACGTGTGTGCTAATCGCTGATTCGTGCTTATTAGTTTAGTTTATATTTAATCATAACCAAACCATGTCAGTCTCTCAGGCTGAACACCCGTGCGTTAAATTAGGTTGTATAGCTAACTTAAGATATTAAAATACTGATTAGAATAACTAGATAATACGTTCCACTCTTAGTGATCGACACTCTACTTACCATTATATTCATACTGACCGGGTACACTGCTCGTTAAAGTGTGTGTTATATTGATAAGTCGGCTAAATATAAATTTAAAACTTGAATACTGCTAAAACCACAACGACATACCGTGGGTATAAATTAGAGCACAATACACACGCATCAAAGATATTATCTACCGCATATAATTGACTCTTATACACAAAATATTTTTTTCATTCTTATCCATTCAGCAGTAGTATGAGTGATTCGTCGAAATCAACATATAAATATTTCCAAAGAATACAAGGCAAGTTGTATTCCCGGGTCGTTATCCCCAACGAAGGTTTGAATGGAATTTGTGATTCGGTTCGTGATTACGTGTGATTGAATAGCGAAAAAGAGGTATTTTGGATTTTTACGCTAAAATATGTGAACATAAATTAAAAGCGAGTTATGTAGCAAATTTGTTTAATAAAGTTAACACGACCGATTTCAAACAAATTAATAAAATACCGTACATAAAAAATCTCGCAAATAATAAGATAATCACAAAAACGATAAAACATTATAAAAAATGACAATAAATAAACAATAATATATAAAGCTAAATTACTAGGACTAGTATTAAAACTAGAATAGAACGGACTAGTATTAAAACTAGAATAGATCGGACTAGTATTAAAACTAGAATAATTACTAAACAAAAGAAAACTAAAAATAAACAGACAAACTAAATTTTAAGTGCTCTCAAACTTAAGAGGTGTCAAGGCTTATTTGGAAAATAAGCCGAGCTTAACAAGCTCATGCATCTCTTTTTGTGTTTGAATTGAGCTAGAGGGTAAAGTAAAGAAGTAATAAATGAAAGCTAAAATTATTGCTACTCGAATAACATAAAGTACTGTGTGTGCGTTAAAATAAAATGTGAAGAGCAAATTAAAAGATACTTGAATACATAAAAAACTAAACTGAGTAAAATAAATATTAAAGACTGTTACTGAAAGATAAAAATACTGAAGAGTAAAAATAAAAGATACGGAGCATAAAAAAAACTACTGCTAAACTACTAACTACGGAGTACTAAAAATAAAAACTACTTCTACTTACTGCCCTCCCTCTTCTTCTTGCGCCTCTATTTATAGGCAGGGGAGTCGGTTAGCTTTGCTCCATGCTACGCCACGTGGCGCTTGTTGATTTGTTGAAGAAATTGTTAGTGGGTGAGAGTGGGAGCCACGCATGATTTAACTTGGGCAACTTGGAGCTTCACGTGCTCCCATTCAATGCTATCTTTCTTCTTTTTTTTTTTTATTCTTTGCCGAGTATCACAGCAAAAGACCAAAACCAAAAGTAACAATTTGTGGTCCCACCTAGATTCCTTGAGAATTCATTTAAGTTTGGTGTAATTTGCCAATTTACACCCCTCTTCTTCACTTCTAGTCCTTGTCTTTTAAACTTCATATGAATTAAACGCTTTTGGTCCCTCATCGTTCTTTATGTTTAATTCATTGGTCCTTGAAATAAATAATCTTTAAACTTCTCTTCTTTTGCCTCGATGCTCCAAATAAAATTAACGATAGACTCGCAATTTCGTGCTCTTTCCAACCTCGTGCTCGGTTTTGTCTATTTTGCCTTTCTTTTTGTCTTTTTCTCATATCCGTACCTGCACATATATAAACACAAAAACAAGGATATCTGCAATATAATTTGGGTATTTTTGGTCATTTTTGTGTCTTTTATGGGTGTAAAATGATGAGTATTTACACACTCATCAATCCCCCACACTAAACTATTGCTAGTCCCTAGCAATCCGATCATATAAAGTAATGAAAGGATCAAAAGAATACCAAGTATACCCCGTTTTGATTTTTTATACAATGCACGAAATTTAAACTTAGAACAAAAATATATAACATGCTTGATTTCCAAAAACGGTATCATGGAACGGGATTCACACAAAATGGGTGTCTCCAGAGAATTGTAATCGTCATCCTCTTTTTTATACTCCCAACTAAGCTTAAACTCAATGTGCAAATGCTTTTGTAAAATGCCAACACTACTTATATCAATAATCTATGTAAGTCGAAACTTAACTTTTCACTCCCGCAGATATATTCAAGTTTAGGCGACTGTGCTCATTTTCAAAATTTTGACCGCGAAAATCGACATTTATCATGGTTGTTATTTGTTTAAGTCAAATACCAATTTACCGGGAACCTCGAAAATCTAAGGATCAAAAGGGTCTTTTCCATGTAGCGGCTTTCTTCTCGGCACATCCCAAACCAATTGGTTTTAGGTGACCAGGCTTTTGACACCTTGCAGAGAATAGTACCGGAATCAGCGGAATTTCGATATCAAAGATTTAAGATATTCCCACTAAGCTAGTATTAAATACTTAACTAAATAACAACAAACGGTCATTTAGAGATTAGAGACTCAAAGGTAAGATCACTCCATGTAACGGTTTTCTTCTCGGCACATCCCAAACCAGTTGGTTTTAGGTGACCAGGTTTTTGACACCTCACAGAGAATAATACCGGAGCTTTCGGGATCTTTGAAATCAACAATCTACTAAATTACCGTTTTAACTTTTATACAAAATTGACGAATCCAAGTTCAAGTTCCGATTTAAATTTAAGAGAAAGCAATTTTCCTACATTTATTAACACATACATCTTTATTTTCACAATATCAAAACTTAATTGCATTTTGCAATATCTTTATATTTTTGCATTTTGCAATATCATTCCATTTTATTTTCTTTTTCTTTTTCATTTTTTTCATTTTTTTTTTTCATTTTTTAACACTTATATATATTTACATATATGCTTTCCCAAAAATTAAAATAAGAAGTTGAACTCGGGCTCTATATCAAAATTGTATAAAAATTCGTTTTGCATAACAACATGATTTTAACGTTCAAACGTTTGAAAACAGCACGTATTTAATCAGATTAGTTATCTTCTGGGAGGAAAAGCCATAGATTACTTATATAAGCTCTAAAGAAAACCAACTATTCTACGCTTAGCATTTTCATTTGCACATATCGTAAAACCTTAGTCTAATAGTTAAGGAAGCAGCCAGATCAATACTCTGGCAGAGTCGGGATTCCCTTTGTTCTAACCTAATCAAGACTAAACACTTCTTCTTTTTTATTGCAATTTCTTATTTAAAAACGAAAAAATTTTAAAATTTTGGCCAAAACGGGGGTACTAGGGCACTAGAAGGTACAATGTGACAAAATTCGAGAGAATCCCCCCCCCCCACACTTAGAATTGAATATTGCCTTCAATATTCAAAGTACCGGCTATTATGCCGACACTTAGAACGTAAAAAGGTAAGACTAATAGCCAAGTGTGTGAAAGAAATCTCAATTTTCACAAATAGGATTAAAAAGATATCCCTAGATAATCGTTAGCAAAAGGATAGGATATTGGGCGGCTGGATTGAAAACAGGCGCAGCAATCATCACAATCCAAAGGAAACCTGCAAACAACACGCAAAAGCACAGTAGAGGAATTTCCCCCACACTTAGTTTCAGAAATAAAAGATAAGTCAGAAACATGGGTGTTTACCCATGTGGTGCTAATGTTTTTGTTAACCGAGTCACTAGCTTGACTCGACCCCGAATTCATTGGTTCATGGGGAAGCAAGTGGAAGAAACCATCTCCATCGGACTTTCATTCAATGTGTTTGGATAAACATTGAAGTTTTTGAAAGATCCACTCCGATGAGGTACACCCGGCTCAAAAGATTGATAAATGGAGATGCCGGGGTCAAAAACTTTGTCTTCACTCCCACACGAGTGAAGGAAAGGACAATCTACCTTATAGGCGAAAAAAGACAGAAAAACTCGAACGACATATGTGAAGTCAATATAATTATCCTCAGAAGGAAAAATCACATATGTCGGAGAAAGATTGTCCTCAACAATATCGGGATTAAGAATTGATGTCATATTATCAAGTTTATGAATAATAGAGCCCTTGACCTCATCGTTCTCTAACTCTTCATCAAAGAGAGGATTTATTTTGCTAGAAAAGTACTCATCATCAAATTCAAAAAGAGAATTCGAATAGACTTTGAGACTTTCATTTTGAACATCCTCATCAGAAAGTGATTCGTCATCACTAGAGGAAAAATCATCATTTGAATTGAAAAATGGGTTAGAGAAAATCCCAGAATAATCATCAGTAGTGTCAAAAGGATGATCACTACAAATAGACAAATCACAATCATTGTCCGATAAATCCTCAGACTCACTTGGGATTGGGACAAGGATCTCAGCACTAGACTTTATGAATTCGTCCGATTCCTTTTCAGGAATAGTGCTAATATGCTCCTCCCCCATAATAAGAGAGTCCTTGGAGTTCATATATGGTAAAAATGATGTGATTGCAATAGACTGAGGGAGTTGAGAAATGATATTGCTCAAAGGAATGGTACTCTCCTCGTCGTCTTCATCTTCTTCATCGAGCAAGCACGCTTGATTAAACAAGAAACTATTGTGTGCTGCTCGTTCAATGGCGAGTAAATCTTCCATAGATTCACCATGACGCTTTTCTTTGAGTATGCCTAGCAGCCAAATTATTAAGTTCATTCCTCATATCTTGAAGTTCTTGGAATAAATCTTCGATAGCTAAAACTTGAGGAGATGGCTGAGGCTGAGGTTGAATCATTTGATACTGTGGAGATTGGTCATGACAAGAATAGTCGTAATTGTTACAAGGGACATGCTCATAGACAAGCGGGGTCCTCGTTTGACAATCGGATTCATAATGTGGACCACCACAGTACTCACAACAATACATTTGCTGTGACTGATTCGGTGAATCATATGGATATTGGTCATACCCGAAGTTTTGATTACATGGATCTTGTTCATAGACAGACGTATTCCCTGCTTGACAATCAAAACTTGGGTGTGGACCTCCACAAGACTCACACGAGTATGTCTCCATCTTGTGTTGTGGGGGCTGGTTGAAAAAGTCGGTTGTTTCATGGTAAGAATAAGGATTTTGGTCATAGACAAACCCGTTTCCTAAATTTACAATGCTACAACCGGGGCAATTTTCACCATTTAGAGGTCCCTCACACCATTCACAACCATAGTTGTAAGATGAAGACATAAAAATAATTAAACGTGTAAGTGGTATGAGAAGATTATTTTTGGATTTTTATAATTTAAAAATATTTTAACAAACAAAAAGGGAAAAAGGAAAAATAAATTTTGAAAAGAAAATCTTTTTGGGTTTTTATAAGAAAAATATTTACGAGAGAAAACGATAACTTCTCGAAAGAAGGGTTTTCAAAACACGAATCAACAAATGAGAATTAAAAATTCGCTTCAACCTTCCCCGGCAGCAGCGCCAAAAATTGATCCGCGAGAATCAATATGTAAATATTTCCAAAGAATACAAGGCAAGTTGTATTCTCGATTCGTTATCCCCAATGAAGGTTTGAATGGAATTTGTGATTCGGTTCGTGATTACGTGTGATTGAATAGTGAAAAAGAGGTATTTTGGATTTTTACGCTAAAATATGTGAACATAAATTAAAAGCGAGTTATGAAGCAAATTTGTTTAATAAAGTTGAAACCACCGATTTCTAAACAAACTTATATAAAACTACTCGTACATAATAAAATCTACGCTAATAACAACGATAATAATCATTACGTTAAAAAAATGACAATAAATAAACAATAATATATAAAACTAAATTACTAGGACTAGTATTAAAACTAGAATAGAACGGACTAGTATTAAAACTAGAATAGATCGGACTAGTATTAAAACTAGAATAATTACTAAACAAAAGAAAACTAAAAATAAACAGACAAACTAAATTTTAAGTGCTCTCAAACTTAAGAGGTGTCAAGGATTATTTGGAAAATAAGCCGAGCTTAACAAGCTCATGCATCTCTTTTTGTGTTTGAATTGAGCTAGAGGGTAAAGTAAAGAAGTAATAAATGAAAGCTAAAATTATTGCTACTCGAATAACATAAAGTACTGTGTGTGCGTTAAAATAAAATGTGAAGAGCAAATTAAAAGATACTTGAATACATAAAAAACTAAACTGAGTAAAATAAATATTAAAGACTGTTACTGAAAGATAAAAATACTGAAGAGTAAAAATAAAAGATACGGAGCATAAAAAAAACTACTGCTAAACTACTAACTACGGAGTACTAAAAATAAAAACTACTTCTACTTACTGCCCTCCCTCTTCTTCTTGCGCCTCTATTTATAGGCAGGGGAGTCGGTTAGCTTTGCTCCATGCTACGCCACGTGGCGCTTGTTGATTTGTTGAAGAAATTGTTAGTGGGTGTGAGAGTGGGAGCCACGCATGATTTAACTTGGGCAACTTGGAGCTTCACGTGCTCCCATTCAATGCTATCTTTCTTCTTTATTTATTTTTTATTCTTTGCCGAGTATCACAGCAAAAGACCAAAACCAAAAGTAACAATTTGTGGTCCCACCTAGATTCCTTGAGAATTCATTTAAGTTTGGTGTAATTTGCCAATTTACACCCCTCTTCTTCACTTCTAGTCCTTGTCTTTTAAACTTCATATGAATTAAACGCTTTTGGTCCCTCATCGTTCTTTATGTTTAATTCATTGGTCCTTGAAATAAATAATCTTTAAACTTCTCTTCTTTTGCCTCGATGCTCCAAATAAAATTAACGATAGACTCGCAATTTCGTGCTCTTTCCAACCTCGTGCTCGGTTTTGTCTATTTTGCCTTTCTTTTTGTCTTTTTCTCATATTCGTACCTGCACACATATAAACACAAAAACAAGGATATCTGCAATATAATTTGGGTGTTTTTGGTCATTTTTGTGTCTTTTATGGGTGTAAAATAATGAGTATTTACACATTCATCAATGAGTCACTCAGTTATCTTCTCAGCAGTAGCTTCTTTGCACTAGCAGTACTAACTGCTGCCTTCTTTGCACAAGCAGTACTAACTGCTACCTTCTTTGTACTAGCAGTACTAACTCAGTAGTTAGTACTGTTAGTTGTAACTTGGGCAAACTTCAATAATACACTAGCAGTAGAATAAAATACTCTAGTAGTAGAATCTTTTATGCCTAGCAGTAGAATCTACTTGGTGTATTTTGCTTATCATTTCAGTAATCCTTATGTTTCATTCTTCTTGTTTTGTATCATCAAATCTATGAAATATATAAAACCTAACAATATAGATTCACACAGCTTATAAAAACTTTCATAAACCAATGTAACAAATAAAACTTATTTTTTAAGCTTAAGCCTTGCGCCTAACACAACCTTAATTACAAGGGAAGTGATTTACAAAATTTATATTTTTATTTGGACACTCTAATGTATAAACAGTCATAACAAGTTATATTTAAAATATAAATGCCTAATGCATATATTGATACCTCTATATCCATTTAAAAAGAAATCAATGGCTGAGATTAAAATCATTTTAATATTTCACATATTTTTTATAATTTAAATATCTCATGAACCGTTAATTGTTAGACAAAACAAATTATACCGTCACGACCAATATTTAATTATCTTTCTATATACAGTCACTTCGATATACTTTCGACATTTTTTTTTTTTACTTTTTTTTTACTTTTTTTTTATGTTTTTTTGTTTTTTTGTTTTTTTTTCTTCGTTGTTGAAACTTGCATGAGAAATCACATGTGATTAAACACAAAATTTGAATATTTTAATAAAATCAGATGTGATATTAGTGTTAAATCACATATGATTTGTTATATGTGATTTAACACCAATATCACATGTGATTTTATTAGTATATTGAAATTAGTTTTTAATCACATGTGATTTTTTCATGCAAGATTCAAAAACGAAAAAAACGTAAAAAAAGGAAGAAAAAAAGGTGAAAAAAAGGATTTTTTTTTTTTTTTTTTCGAAAGTATATCAAAGTACTCATTTATAGAAATAAAGATAATTAAAAGATGTGATATGCACACACCACCAAAAATGATGTGCACACTATAATCATGCATGTCTGATGTTGTACTATATGCATCACTAAGATAATTTTGTGGTGTACACAACATTTTTGATGGTATGCATATCAACTCCCATAATTAAATGCTTGTCGTAATATGATATCTTTTTACTTAACAATTAACGGTTTAAGAAATATTAATATTTGAAATAAAATGATAAAAAAGAGTTTTTTTAAATGTTGGGTTTAATCTTTTTAATTGGATCAAATGAAGATAAAAGGTGAAGATGGGCCTTTTAGTATCCAAATAAAGTTGGGTACATAAATAATCTAAACTCTTAAAATAAAAATTATGCAAATCAATTCCTTAATCACAAACTAAAAACTAAAACACTAAGAGTGCGTTTGGTATACTGTTTTTTGTGTGGAGATTAGGGATCAAAGTGAAATCCATTGTTTGTTATGTAACATATGTTTTTGAATTTGGTGGTGATAACCAATTATGGAGGGTTAGACAAAACCTAACTATATGATCAGGCTTTCTACCAATCCTTCACATTTGTGGGCCATCTTATATTTTTCCACCACTTATTTTTTAATATCATAATTTTAATCTCTATTTTAACTTAAAATTTTATTTTATTTTACATCAAATAATTATTTATCTATTTTATAATGATTTTTTCTAGCTTGTGCCACAATGACATTTGTTAACCACAATTAATAAACTTAAAATACCATGTTAAAATGTTAGTTTGCATTAATAATTTCCTAAATCTCTTCTAATTAGTATGATTAACTTTGTTTTATTTAGAAAAATTTTATTTTAGAGAATAAATTAGTTCATTTAATGTTTTTAAACAAGTGTTATGATGGCACATATTAAAAAATCTCTTTTATAATATATACTTTCTCTCTTAAATTAAATCCAAATACAAATTCTAAACCAAATTAAAATCCAAATCCAAATTCAAATTATAATCCTAAACCCATCTATAAATTAAACGGGTGATAGAAAGTGGATGACAACTGTGAAGTCCTAAAATGTACAATTATACCCTTCGCGTACAAAGCGGGCGTACATTTATTTTGCCGTATATATAATATATATATATAATATAATATAATATAATATATATATAGGGAAGGGTTCTTTTCAGAACCAAATAAATGTACAGAACTGCGAGAACCAGCATCAACCAATCAGATTTTTTTGAATATTTATTTTTATTATTTATTTCAAAAGGGCATAATAGTAAAATTACATTTTTTAATTTCTTTTTGCTTTTTTTTTAATAAAAAAATGTTTTTTAGTTCCTAAATTTTAGGATTTTTTTTTTTTTTTTTTTTTTTTTTTTTTTTGAAATAATTTTTATTTTCGGTATGTATGATTTCAAAAGTAAGGTGCACATGTGTTTTTTAATATAATGTATGTTTACGTATATTTGTAGTGTTCAATTTACGTGTATTTGGTAAGGTGTATATGTGTTTTTTTAGATAATGTAAATTTACGTGTGTTTGTAGTGCATGGAATGGCAAACAAAAAAGTATTTTACATGTATTGTTTACAATTTAAAACAAAAACATTATATACAAAATTTAAAATCATGTGATAATACACTTCAAATACAAATTTCTAAAAGCAAAAATGTTGTCATATATGCACATGTATTTTCCCTCGTTGGACACTTTGTATGTATATGTGCACTTGTATCTGCGGCTGCACTTGTGTCTTTAATCTTTAAATCTTTAGCTTAACTATCTTATCGCTAGATAGTATGTACAAAACACATGTGCACTCTTCATATTGTTCATCATACTCGTACCTGTAACCACAAAAACACAAGTGCACACTTAAAATAGAACTAAACACAAAAAATCTTTATATCATAACTACAAACATATATGCATTCGTTTCAAACACGCATGTTCATGACATAAACACATGTGCATTCTTTGTCAATTCATCGTTTTTATTACGTAAATACATGTGCATTTGTTTCAAATTCTCTTGTTCATGACGTAAACACATGTGCATTATTTGACTAACACATATTCAAGAGCAAATGCAACAAAACTGAATCTATATCAAGTGATGTACACGAATTTTTAATCATAGAAATTAGCATAACACATATTCACAATATTTAGGTACATCGAAATATATAAATACACTGCACATGTACATTCTTAGCCAAAACACATGAGCATCAAATTCACCAGAAACTGTAAAAACACATGAGTCCCTCACAACTTTATACGCAACATCAGAACTGATTGATGACCCATATGAATTAATACACGTTTGACCAAATCGACAAACTTGTGCACTGACCCACGATGTCAATAGACAAATAGAATTAATTTACCACAGCAAATCATTACACTTAATTGAATCAATTGCCCCCACAAACAGTACGAGATTGATTTAATTCACAAAATAAATCCACAATCGACAAAACAAGTTAGTCCTACACAATTATAATAAACCAATCAATCACTGATCCACTTTAATTGCACAAATCGACAAACAGAATCAATTGACCAATTTAAGAAAAACCTCCTTGTCCCCACAACAAACCAATTGAGACTATAGTACGAGGTTATGAAAATAGCCAATCAGTTAACAAATTCGAGAGATCTGATAAAAAAATACGATCATACCAGAATAATTGAGACTATCGATTACCTCAAAATTTCCAGATCCACATCTCGTGCTTACCACCAATACTTGACCGGATCTCGTGCTTACCAAGAGAGAAGCAAGAAAGAAGTGGCGGAGAGAGGTGGCGGCGCGTGACGAAGGGCTGTGAGGGCGCGTGCACCTCCAAAACGTGTTTACAAGGTCGATATAAGGGTGGGTGTGATGGTGTTTTATTTGTAGGGGTGGCGGTGAGCGACGATGGTGGTGATTTTCGTCGGATCCTCAAGAGAGAGGCGGCTAGGGTTTTTTTGGGGTGGGAGAGAGGAATGAAAACTGAAAATGAAGATGTATGCAGTTATTAAGGTTTCAAAATAAATAAGATAAAATTCCATTAGTGCCCCTCCAGCACTTATAAAATAGAGCACATGTTTCTAATTATTTAAATTTTTGCCACACTCATTTATATCCATTGATTGAAAAATAGATGGCTAGCATCGGTTCTCGCAGTTCATTACATTTATTTGGTTCTTTGGTTATGAAAATAACCTTTCATATATATATATATATATATATATATATATATATATATATATATATATATATATATATATATATATATATAACGTTTTTGCACCCACCCCACACCACAATCACATAGCCTTCGCTCATCTCTCATCTCTCATCTCTCATCGTATTTTTAATCCCCTTTAATTCATACAGGTAATTTTTTCTTTTTAATTTTATAATTATAGCTGTTATCAATCTTTGTGTATGTAACATTTGGTGATTGAATTGAAATCTGATTACGGGTTTGTTTAGATCTTGACCTTTAATAAATTTCTTGATTATACCATTTATTCTTGGATCAAATTAAATTCATAAGTTACTTTTGATTATTGAATTCAAATATCTTTTCTGTTTTGTGTTGATGATTCTTTTAATGTTTTTTATTGAATTGATTTGTTTAGGGTTACAATTTATGCATTAGATCAATTATACTGTTTAGTTTTTAGGTTCATATTTTATTTAGATTGTTATGAACCTAATTGACAATTTAAAGGTATAAATATATGTTGTAGTTTGAGGTTGTTCTGACATTTAAGTTTCTACGTAGGCCAGTCATATCGATTGCTTGAATTACGTCAATTGTTATGTTTTATTTGATTGCTTCTTTTATTCTTGTGTGTTTTATCTAATAAATCATTTTGACAATGTTAGATTGAACATCATTAGATTCGGCTATAGGAGGTTGGTTTTATCGGTAGATATCGAATTAATTGCTAACTCTATTTTACTTTACGTAAGAAAAGCGCTAATATTGGTTTTTATTAAGTGAAAAAATAATTGTTTTACCACCTGAAAAGGGAGAGCTTTACCTGTGTGGCGGTGGGTTCAAACCCGTGGATTGATCTGACCTAAACCATGGTTAACCAAAAAAAAAAAAAGAAAAATTGTTTTATAAATATCAGAGTTAGCAGCGATGATATGTTTACTATATAGTTTTGATGTTATAGCTGTATGCATACTTTTAGAACCCGTGAGGCTTTGCATTCTATATTTTGTATCTACATGCTTATTGTAACTTGAAGTTGATTGTACTATAACTTCTGTTTTCAGTTATCAAGTTTCTGAAGGAAAAAGAAGAATATTTTCTTGTTTGTTTGTTGGTTACACTCCAATCCTAGTACACAAATTTCATGTCTGAAATCGATCTCCAGATTGCAACTGCCTTTGGTATGTTTATCCTTGCACTTTTCCTACTCATTTATTCTTTGTGATGGATAATATCGTACATTAGCACCTGGAGTCTTTTTGCTTTTGTTCGTGGGCTTCTTTCTGAAATTTTTTAGACTTAAAACACATAGTAGAATTAGAAATTGTTTATCAGTTTGTTTACTACAAATGCAATTTTAATTCTTAACCTATAAATCTACAGTGTTTAAGGTGGTATCCCTATAAAAATTTCAAGGCTGAAGATATCAAAATAAGCTGAAAAATGTGTTTCATTAGTTATTATTACAAGCAAAGTAGTTATACTTCATAATGGAATACAAGTCATTGCATAAATCTTCAGCGATATAAGTGATAAACATTTGACATGGTACACTCGTAGGATGACTGAACACCATTTACATTTTTTCTCTTTCCAAAACACAGAGCAAATTATAAACATTTTTTTTTGGAGAAGCAAGTTTTTTTTTTTTTTTTTTTTTTTTTTTTTTTTTTTTTTTTTTTTAACATGATTTAAGTTTGAGTGGACCTTAAGATTCAGAGTCTGAGGATATGGTGGCGTCTAATAATTAGGTTATTGACACTAATAGTAATCATTTATCAACTATAAATTTGTATGTTTGTCCCGAATCTAGAGCTTTCCCTTATGTTTGTCTTATTTTATATGAGCAGATCCATTCGCTGAAGCAAATGCTGAGGATTCAGGTGCTGGGTCAAAAGAATACGTTCATATACGTATACAGCAGCGAAATGGTAGGAAAAGCCTGACAACTGTTCAAGGGTTGAAGAAAGAGTTCAGCTACAATAAGATACTAAAGGACCTTAAAAAGGAATTTTGCTGTAATGGTAGTCTCGTTCAAGATCCAGAACTCGGTCAAGTAAGTTTTTCTAATAACCTCTATCATAACATGTTACACCTAACATGTCACTAGTCTATGCTAGTCGTAGGTTGTAAACTGTACTGTATTTAATTAGGCCTTTAGGGCTTTTTGGATCGGTTTAAAACTGATTGTCAGTACTTGTTAATTGGTAAATTGATTAATGATTTTTGCTAATTAGTCAGGGTCGAAACAATAATATTTGGATGATCAGCTGGTAACTGGTTATATTAACAAAAACTATCGGGACTATTTTTAGATTACTTATATCCCTAGGTTTAAACAACTGTTTATCAGGTTCTGATTTTAATTTTTAGTAACTGATGGTCACTTTGGAAACAGAAATTTAACTAACCTACTGGATATAAACCTGTTTGCTAATAGAAAATAAGGATCTGATTATAGGAACTAAACTTGTTGGCAACAAACATTACGGTCATCAGTTGGTAAATTAGTAAACTACAAACAAAACATTAAGGGTGTTGATGCTAATACCATACCAATACTATGATAAATGATAGTCCAGTGATGCGGTTTGGGCATGGTTAGTTGTGTAACAAGTGAATTATGCCTGTGATGTAGGTGATTCAACTACAAGGCGATCAGAGGAAGAACGTCTCAGCGTTCCTTGTTCAAGTAATTATTCTTCATACATGCTACACTATACGACTTCCCTTTTCAAGGTTGTGCTTCTAATACCTTGAATTTTTCTTTTCATAACAGGCTGGCATTGTGAAGAAAGAGCGCATCAAGATTCATGGTTTTTAAGAAGTGGTCGTGACATGATCTAATCATACCATCCTTGAAACTTCTGCAGTATTTCAGTGATATTTTGCAATTACGTTGATTGTCTTTTATTTGTCGTCTTTGTCTTTTTAATATTCGTATTTGGAGTTTGTTGGTCTTGTTGATTTTATGCTTGTTTTTCAGGGGTGTATAAACCTTATAGATTCTTTGAGGATTGTAACCTCATGGTGGTTGATAATAAATTTTCAGTTTTTTTAAGTCTATGTTTTTGCACGGTTTTATCTTATTACCTTTGCTCAGAATGAACTGAGCTTTTGACTATGAATTACATAATACCAGGCAGAAAAAAGTTTAAGTAAATATTTGACTGAAGTTCATAATGCTCACACTGGACAATTTGCCTACCAGGATCTGTATTCAGTTTACTGCAGCTTGCATTACTTGATAAAGGTTTCATTCTAGTTTAAAAAGAATGTCTGGCCGTCTTATGTACAGGGGTATAATGTTTACTGGCTATATATTTGTACTATTTACTGACTGCAGCCCTTGGGCTATTGTTAAACATGTCATAGCTAAGGGACTCAACTTTCCGTGTTAATGTTTATCAAGCCTTTCAAGAAATATGACGTTACAGCTGGGATACGGGATCGACATCAGGCCTAAGTTAAGCTTGGTCCCATCATATACATAATCGACACTTGGAGGACATAACTTGGGGTCCATTCCTAGTTAGTTCTGGGACCTTTTCGAGTCTAAGTCCATCTCTGTATATCTAAACACACTGTTTAACAAAATGTCTCTTAACATTCACTTTTTATATTGAAACAAAATGCTTTATAAGCAATAATTAAATAACAAAAATGAATCAAACTTGACGTTATAAACTACAAAAAAATCGACATATCTAATCCCAAGGACTCAGTGAGCATTCTTCCGGCAACGTAGGAAACCTTTCAGTATCCTTGCAATAATCATATATCACCAAATTCCTTTGAACCCAAGCAAAATCCAGTTTCTGGTCTTTTGTAAGGTGCCATGCTTCATATTGATCCCACCAATGTTTAGTAGTTGTTGAAACACATTCGGGATATGGGTCTTTCCATTGACATCCATCGACAGTGAAATCCTTATATGAAGAGACAAATGGTGCCTTTTTCCAATCTGTTTTCTCTAGACCCCCTCGAGTTGCCCAGTCATCGGCATTCCATATGCTTGAGAACAAGTACATTGGTTTCTGATTTGGGAAGAAGTTGTTCTCGTAGTCAGCGTTCTTGTATACTCTCACTGGAACTCTATCAACAAAGAATCTGTTGCAATTCGAATAAAGGAGTAATTAGTAATTGTTCTGAATAACTATTTCGATTCATTTACCTAAGAAAATGGGCTGACATTAATACTAACATTGTTAGATAAGTTGAAATCAAAATTTCTTAAAAAATGAAATGGACCAAATGAGTCATCATTTATACTCAACTGGAGTATAAAACCTAAAATGTCAATGGAACTGTGAACCCAAATAAGGGTCGGTTGGCACCCAAAAGGGTGCACGGAGTCAGGATTTCACCGTTGTTTTAAACCTTTTGGAGAAAGTATGAACCATAAAATGGTAATGAGTGTAAAGTGCAAGACTTAAGTTATTCAACTAGCCTATTTACATGTCAATTACTTGCAAGATGCTATTGTAAAAAGTGTTGTCGGTTCAATCCAATCTGATTTGTCACGTTTTTACTTATTTTTGTTTGTATTTTAACCCGTTTGAATGTGTAACTTACATGATTTGATGGGAATTCCATAAGATGGAATAAGTATGGTAATCAAGAGTTGGATCAAACCAAAGCTTGTGTCTCATCTCCCTATTTCCAGTTCCATTTTTGTAGACATTGGTCTGGATCAAGTACGGTTCGCCAGTTCGGTTCCCTAGGAACTCGAAGTCAAGCTCATCTCGCGTAGGGCCTGCACCATCCTCTGTACACATCTGTTTAAACAAAACTAATGTCAAAAGTCAAAACTGTAAAAAAACAAGTAACTAGCTACTATTGGTTTTGACCCGCGAAAGGCTAATGACTATAACTAACTTACATAATAAGCTGTGACAACTCCAGCCGAATCGCCTCCAACCAACTTGAGCTTCATGCTGAACCACCCGAACCAGTACTTTTGTTTTGTTTGGAACCCGCATCCTATTTTGTCACACCCATGTGAGTCAAATTTTAAATTATGACAAGGTGGCAATAACAAAACTATAAGATCCAAAAATGTTTATGTTATTCTTAGATTTGTAAAACTGAAAATTCGGATATAAAAATCACGAGTTGACTTTTTTGGTTAATTTTAGAGAGGTTGACTTGCCATTATTTAATAATCTTGAGATCTAACTCGAAATTAGTATCAATAAAATATTTGTAACAATGAAGAAACATATATTATCATAATGTTCAAATATGAAATTTCAGTGAAGTAAAAATGTAGCAGTGTTCATGTTCTTGGATTTCTTGAAGAGAACTAAAAAATGACCATTTCTCCCCATTTACGTTATACAAAAGTGGAAATTTGTAGAATTTTAACAAAATATTCTTTAGAGTTACAAATTCGTATTTGTGATTTGCCCATTATAACACAGAGAGAGATTGTTTTCATCCGACTTTTAAGGTGCGTTTAGTCATTGCTTTTTACAAAATGTTTTTTAAAAACAGATATCGCGTTCAAATTAACGTTTTTCAATAAAATGTTTTGCAAAACACATATCCCCTCTTTTCTAAATTAACAAGGAAAACTACAAAAAAAATTTTAGTTGTTTTCATTGTTTTCTTTTGTAACACACAACCTTTTTTGTCATTCTCCAAAATAGAAAATACAAACGTCAACTAAACGCGTTTTTTATATTTTCAAATGTTTTGTGAAGATAAATTTCTATTCCAAATTTTTACAAAATTAAAAATAGAAAACAAGAAAGGATCTCATTCATGTCAAATAATATTGTGCGAAAAAGAAAGGATCGGTCAAAATGAACAAACCATGTAAACAGACTGTGTTATAGGGGGAAAATGTGCTCTAATCACCTTATATAAATGGCACCATTTTAACTACGATAGTAAATTCTTCGAACCAACAAACTTAAGCATTACTTCTTTTTGTAATACTTGAAGAACTTTACGCAAATTACTATATTGCCCATCTGCTCTATACAAGGATGGAGATGTTTACCTGTATCATTGTCCAAGGAGAGATACCAGATCTGACCATCTTCAGAAGTTTTGAAATGATTTTCAGACCACATGATGCTAAAATTATCTTCGAATGAAGACTTTGAATCAGCCGAACAACAAGTTGTCGCGATTGCTAAACAAGCAATGAAGCACCATATCATAGCCATTGGCATTGAAGAGAATGGAGATTTGTTCTCCATTGCTTTTGATGGAGATCAAGAGTTGTAAAAAACAAGTGAAACCTTGTGTTTTGACCTTTATATACATACTACACACATGTTGTCATATACAGTATTATTTAGAGAGGGATGAAAGAGAGAGTTCAATAATAATACAGTTTTTTATTAATATAACACATTTTTTTATCAGTTTCTTTTCTGTATTTCTGACAGTTTTAAGCGTTTGACTTATTAAACTTTATATTTTCTGTTCCGCACTTTTAGGTTTATAGTTTTTTGATATAAACAAAATAATAATAATAATAATAATAATAATAATAATAAAAAAAAAAACGCAAGAAAGTAGGGGGGTCCCCTTTGTATTTTTGGGAGGGGTGTGAATAGGCGGTGCCTAATACAATTATTAATGATAATTTATGGTAGCGTGAGTATGTCCTGGAATATGACTTTTTAACTCTATATCATGAGACTAGACGAATATTCGTGCAGAAAATAAGCATCTATAAGTTGATAGATTCAAAAGTTTTAAATATAAAAATTCTTTTTATCTCAGCATATATAATAGACCAAAAGTCGAAATTCATTTGCCAAATTATGAAAACCATTAACTGAGATTTAAAAAAATTATATGGCTCATTAATATGAAATAGCGTGTGTTATCCTAACACCCCCTACATTTACAAAGGACACACCCCCTAGTGGGTAGGTGGTCCTTTTGTGTGTGTGTATATATATATATATATATATATATATATATATATGTATATATATATATTTTGGGTACTTTTTTCTTCTTTTTTTTTCTTTTTTTTTTTTTTTAAGTATGTATTTGTTTTATTTATTTTGTGTAATGTTTATTTTAGTGTTTATTTGTTATGTTTTTTATGTTATGTTATTTGTATTCGTCTAATGTGTTTCTATTTAATTAAACAACAACAATAACACGTTAACGTTAACACATTAAACAACTACAAAAATAACTGTTATTATTCAATTAAAAAAGAACATTATCACATTATTTAAAAACAACAACACCTACTACATGTGAAGATTATTTATGTCATCTAAAAGCTCATGGAGCATTGCACCCGACTGACATGCGTGATCCTCAGGATTCCTTGCCAATTCCAGTGATGCCTCGAGCGTCTTTATTCTTGTCATCAACATCTTGTTTTGAGACACTAACATCTTGTTTCTTGTTTCAAGCTTGCCAATCTTATTATCTTGCTTGTCAATTTTATTATCTTTAGCTACGCAGTTTGAGCACTGCGTTGAAGAAGAGGCTTGACTAAAGTACTTGTTTTGAAAAGCATCCTTTCACATAAAGTACCCACACCCAAAGTCATATGTTCCTGGCTGTTACATGTTAAGAAAATTATAAGAAATGTATTCTTAACAAACAAATAATTTACATAACTAAGCAAACGTATGATTACTTACCACTGAAAAAGGACATGCATAATACGGTTGACCATAACTAGTGTCTCTACGGGATGTCCTTTCTATAATCAATCATGTTGGGAATTATAATACGAATCAAGAGAAGACAACTTAGGTCTGGTAGTTTATCTAAGTTAGGTCTGTTTGTGTTATTAGGTCTGGTAATGTAATGTTAAGTCTGGTAGCATGTTTAAGTCTGGTTGACTTGTAAAGTTAAGTCTGGTCGTGAAGTTAGGAAAGTTTGTTAGAGTTATGTTAGGAAAAGATACAAACGTGTATGTATCTTTATAGGAGATTTGTGAATATCTTCTGAGTCGGTTAGTATTAGGGTTTCCTTGTGTTATAAAAGGATCCCTAAAGATTGTTAGTTCAAGAGAGTGAGTTGTACGAGTTCACTATTGTGATTATAATCAATATACGAAGTTAGTGATATCTCTGCTTGTGTTCTTAATTGTTCTTGTTAAGATTCCGCATTAACAATAACAATCACCTAGGGTTTCTCACTTAGATTGGTTCGGATTTATCCTAACCATCTACTAGGTATTCAAGACTACTTAGTGATCCACATACAATTAGTGGACCAACAAATCATCTCCGACAGCGACACAAGAAAGGATTATTTTGTTCCACCTGGCCAAAGAATCTGTATAATAATTTACAACATAAATCAGTAATGTATTGTTAATTTAAATGATACAAACAGTTATTTACAATATATTGACAGTAATCGTTCACTATGTTTTTTCGGTATAATTATTTACAACATAAATCAGTAATCATTTACAATTTTTTTTCGGTATAATTATTTACAACATAAATCAGTAATCATTTACAATGTTTTGTCTATATAATTATTTACAACATAAATCAGTAATCATTAATATGTTTGTCTTTGTCTAATCTCAGTATACAGGTGTAGTCGATCATAATATAAAGTTGCCCATTCGGATGCATCGGCAACTATGAACGCCCTCCATTGTGGGTGAATATCCGAAACTGGTGAATTTTTGTCTAGCGTCAGATGAATGAAGTGACCACAATCCTCACTCCCCACACGGGCAATCACAAGGGGGCCAGTTCCTTGGATTGGATTTAGACCGGAAATGTAACACCCCCAAAATCACAATATTCGCGGAAGCATACACTTTGGGGTGCTACGGGGTTGATAATCATCACACAAGATATAGTGAACGGATTTAAAATCCGTTTTAAAATACATTACATAAGTCAAGTCATGTAGCGATACATAAAAACCATTTCAGATGAAAATAAAGCCCATTTAAACAAAAGGTCCAGTTGTCAGAGTAAACGCATTAAAAACATTTCCATCATTTATTGTGACCGACGCCATGCACTGCACCTGGCTAAACGCACCTCAGTTTCATGAGAAAAACATGCTAAAAGTCAGCTAACGCTGGTGAGTTCATAGGTTTAAATAAATAGCACACATGGACCAATAGCAATATCATAAAAACAAATCAGCAGATACACACTATCAGTAATGCAAACACTAAGCCTCATCCTACCGAAACAAAGACAATGCAGCACGACTAGCGTTAGCAAATAAATAAGGGTGCCCGCGAGTGTTAATCCCTAAACACCCGGCTAAAAACCCGAATGGTATACGTTCGCCTTGGCTATGCCGAGCCAACCGAACGGGGATGTCACTCCCAATAGATCTATTTATAACAACCGGCTTCCCATCAGGAATTAACGGCAGATGATAGTGGGCACAAAATGGGATTCAGCAAACTTAGGTTTCTGCATACTAGTGTGATCTTAAAAGCAACATCAATTCTGGTCCATGAAAACAGTTTTGCATGTTTCTCACCCCAAGCTTATAAAACCAAAAATCGTATAAAAATATGGGGCTATAAACTCACCTTTCAAATACAGCAATTCAGCAATCAATCAAAATAATGCAACCGCGCCGATCAGCACCCTAAATTAGTACGGTAAGTCTTAGCAAATCATTCGTGGTTCAAGTCTTTACTTTATTTGAAAAGTTTTACGTTTGACCTGTGCTCGTGTATTTCTTGCTTGCTGCGTGGTAAAATGTATTTCGAAATGATTTATTATTGTAACTCTTGGGGGTAGCTCATGGTGAAAGTGCATGGTGGGAATACGTAACGGAACATCCGTGCTAGTATTCGCGATTTAAATGTGCAAGTGTTATATATATATATATATATATATATATATATATATATATATATATATATATATATATATATATATATATATATATATATACCTTAAGTTAATTTCTCATATATGGAGATTAGTTAAATGGCTTTGAAGAGTGGTTAATATAACGTAGTTAGTGAAAAACTATTATATTTAGAAACGTCGTTTATTACTTTCGTTGCAACATTTATTATAAGGAAAACAAGTTTGTTAAGTAATTTCATAAAGTTTACTTAAGTTGTGGATTTTCTCAAAATACTCTAAGTGTTGGATTTTTTTAGAAAATTTGGGCATGACCCGTTCGTTTATACAACGTTTCCATTTATCTCACGTGTTGCAAACTTTACTCAAATACTTTACTAACTAGTTATAAGTGCAAAATACTTTAGTGATATACGTTAAATGTCGTGAATATATATATTCGTCGTTAAATTGTTCGTTATCTTAACCTTTAAGTAATTACACTAAATTTCGACGCGAAGTCAATATTCTTCAAAAGTCAACAGAAGTCAATTTAAATGTCATTTTAGGAAAAATGTCAGTTTTTACCCTTTCGGAGACTAAGCGTCTCAAAACAAGTCCAAAAATAGTTATCGTTATATTTATCGTTTCGTTAAACATTTTTAACTTCGGCGAGTCGGAAAATATTCCAAAAATCAAATTTATCATTTTTCTTTGTATATTGGGCCGAACTATCAAAATAAGCCCAATTACCATTTTTGACCCAAAACACATTTTTAGTTATAACGTATATATCGTCACGTTACTAAAAATCATTTTACTCGTTCAATACATTCGTTTGGTCAAAAAGTCAAACTTACAAAATTTCACATGGGCTTCGGCCCAACAGTAAAATAATGGGTTTTTATGGCCCAAAATCTATTTAGCCCAATTTGTATTTATTTGTTACTTATTAGTTATTTTTAATTACCAAATACACTTTATACTTATCAAATAATCTCCAATAATTAAGCTACTAAATCAAAAGTCAAACTTTGACTTTTTCTACTGTTCATTCGAACCAAGTTTGGTATCTTAACTAATTTTTACCTTTTTGCTAATTATTTTTAGTAACTTATAACTTATTAAAAAGCCAAACTAAATAAACACTTCACTATATTTTTCCACCATTTCATCATTTGAGCCAAAATTTTATGTTTTTCAAAACCCCAATAATCTTTTATTTTTAACATGGTTCGATCCATATATAACCCTTAAAAATCATTATAGTGCTTAAATTAGTGTAAAAACCATAACTAGTGTTTGTATCATCAAACTAGCACTATATGCAACAAGATTTACCACACAAGCAAGAAATCAACTAATTAACTCATAAACAATCATAAATGTCGAGCACTACATGTAAAAGATCAAACCCTAGCTTTGCTCATATTATCAAAACATGTACATTTAACACTTTTAAACATCACAATACACCATATGAACAAGGGATTTATAAATTTAGAAAAGTTTTAAGAATCCTTACAAAGATGATGAAGTTAACGTGTGACAAAAAACCAAGAACACCCAAAACTTTGCTAGTTTTACCCAAATCCAACTCCAAATTAACCAAAACTCTTTGCAAACACTCTTGATCTTGATCTTTTGTAGAGAAAATTGTGTAGAAATGTGTTTGTGTGTGTTAAATGTGGCGTACACATAAGGCTTGTGGAAAACTAGAAGGGGGGGTTGAATAGTTTTATGTCTTTTTAATTTTATTATGAAAACCTTTGTTTATTTTTAAAACACTTAGATTCAAGTTTGTATGAAAAATAAAACTTGAACCTTATTATTAGTTATATATGTATTCTTTTAAATTGATTGTAAAAGTTTTGGTTTCTTGAATGGATTTTCAAATTGATCTTTATGTGAAGTCGACCTCTAATTAATACTAGCAATTATATAAACCTATGTGTATGAAAGTAATGACGATGCAAGTAAAGAAATAAATAAGGTATGAAAAGATCTAACCGAGACACGAGAGATTTATAGTGGTTCGGCTACAAGGACACCTTCCTTGCCCTACTCCACTCCCCGAGCACACCTTGCTCGAGAGTTTTCTTCACAACTTCAATAAGCTCCCTTATGGCGGAGAAAACCGTACACAACTTTGGCTTACACGGGTTTAACGACACAAAGCTAAATTTCGAGTTCTAATCGTAGCTAGAACCAATCTCACAACTTCACAACACAACTTCTTCACAACTTATTCACGACTACTTCACAACGGCTTCACGACTGCTTCACGACTTCTTCACGACTTCTTCACGACTTCAACACGACCGCTACACAACCTCTATGATGCGGCTTCACGACTTCAACACTATGTCTTCATGACTAAGACTTCACGACTTCAACATGTCCGCTACACAACCTCTATGCTACGGCTTCATGACTTCAACACTAGGACTTCACGACTAGGACTCCACGGCTTCAACACGACCGCTACACAACTTCTATGCTACGGCTTCACGACTTCAACACTAGGACTTCACGACTAGGACTTCAAAACTTTAACACGACCGCTTCACAGCTTCTATGCTACGGCTTCATGACTTCAACACAAGGACTTCATGTCTTCTAAGCTACGGCTTCACAACTTCTACACCACGGCTTCATGACTTCTACACTTTGACCTCACAACTTCTATACCACAACTACTTATACAACATCTTCACTACTTACACACAACACTAATCTACAACACACACCTTACATACAAATGAATGAATGATTTACAAACTTTGTTAAACACACAACTTAAGTAACAAAGTGATACTAAGTTGTAATACTTCTAATCTTGATTGATAGAAGTATTCTTCTTTTGCACTTGGATGGTGGAAGCTTGGATCACTTGAAAACCAATGCTTAAGATTACATGATCAAAGGTTTTTCTAAGATATGAAATGAGATCTACTACAGAAAGTTTTAGTGCAAAAGGGTTGAGAAAAAATCCAGGAGAAGGCTTGTATTTATAGGGAAAAATCTGGACAGCTGGAGCCTACTGGAGCGGGGGCGGTCCCCTTAATTATTAAGGGGGCCGCCTAGTAAAATTAAGGGGGCCGCCCCTACTGAACGTTGGCCAATTTTGTCCTTTTGTGGGGAAGGTTTTTCTGGAACATTTTAACTGATTTTGGTTAAAAATTTGAATTCATATTTTTATAAAAGATTAAACATTTTTATTTAATACCAAAAATGTTTTTCAAAAATATATAAAATGTTTTTGATGTTTTATAAAAAATCTAGTTATTAAGAAAATGTTCCTTTGATCATATAATGCATTAAGCACTTGTTTATTCATACCTTAAGTGATTAAGTTGTAGAAATGAATATTTACAACTAAATACTTGTTTATTTGATAAGTTTATGTTTTAATGAGTTTACATGTTGTGATCATCAAAACATAGAGATATGAATATATTGATAATGTTTTTAGGCATTATTTATGTCAACAATCTCCCCCTTTTTGATGATTACAAAACCTAAACTCATTAAATCCAAAAAGTTATTTTTGGACAAGTATTAAGTGAGTTTATATTCACTTCTCCCCCTTTTTGTAGAATCAAAAAGGTTATGCCGACAAGTTTTTGAGACAAAATTTGTCGGGACGAGAACTCCCCCTTGATGTGTGCTCCCCCTCGTTTGAGGGCACCAAGGAATCGATATATGGAATACTTGCAAGAAAAATATTAGAAGCACAAGCATATATATAGCAAAAATAAGCATGCATATAAAGACATTCATTAAAAGTGTTGTGTATAAATACACAACCATCCAAGATTATATTCAATCCTACATTAGCTATTAAGTAATGCAATCTACATAATCATTCTTAGAGTACATGATCTTCCATGGGGCTTGCACACAAAATGGTTTGAAAAATTATTTTTGATTAAGCATTGCATATGCTTAATTTGGTGAGAATGAAGGTGGTGGTAGTGTAGTGGGTGAAAATGATGGAGGTTGTGGTGGAGGTTGGTTGTTAAGCATGTGTTCAAGGGATGAAAACACGTAGTGTATCTCATCTCTAAGACCAAAGATGATGGTTCGGTTGTGGGTGTGGTGTTATTGGTGATGATGAGAAATGAGCATCAAGAGGTGTTATTGGTGATATGGAAATGACAAGTTGGGTGAATGGAGGTTCTTGAGTAGGAGGTGGAGTTGATACTCTTGATGGTGGTGATGAAAGGTGTGAGTTGATGTAGTTATTGATGGATGAAAGGGTGTTTTTGATGGTGCATTTGGTGCACTTGGGGATTAACATTGAGGTGGTGGTGATGGAGTTTTGGTGTCTTAGAGATGATTTTGGTGATAGCATGGTGAATGAAAATAGGTGTTTGATGGAGGTGATGGTTGATTTAGGTAAGGTTTGGGCTAGATAAAGGGGTCGCAAGATGCAAAAGAAAACAGTAAATTTTACTGCCCAGATGGCCGGTCCCCTTAATTGTAGGCCGGCCCCCTTAAAATTAAGGGGACCGCCTAGGGAATTAAGGGGGCCGCCCATCTGGTGTTTTCCCAGGCGACCAAATTTGAAAATTTTTCAGAAAAGGGTCATTTTTAGGGTGTTTTTGCAGCAAGCTCCATTTGAATCATGTACATCAAGAATGATTAAATAGTGACATAAACATGTTAATTACGCATGCATACATTTAAAACATATTACGGAATAAGCATGTTATTAATCATCAAGCATGTATATATATCATGATATCAAGTATACAAGTGATAAGCATAACAATCATATATTAAAGACAAGAAATAAAGCACTTATTAGTTGAAAATAATTATGTCAAAAACATAATTATTGATACAACACATATTTTGCTTATAGCATACAATAAGTAGAAATTTTTAAATTGCCTAAGAGATCCACTTGACTTGCTTGAGACATGAAAAGCTTGAATTATTTTGGATGGATGATGGTAAAGAGGGGGTAAAAAAAATTGGATTAATGGGGTTGTAAGTTTGGGTGTATGGATGTTGGAGAAAGTGTTGATGGAGGAATTGGAGGTGGCGAGCTTGGACTTGACCATGTTGAATGAGGGTTTTTGATGTTGTTCAAGTGGTTGTGTTGGATTAGATCTAGTGAGAAGATACTCAATCCAAGTGAGACGCTCATTTAAGGTGATGGTTTGGTTTTGGAGAAAGATGCAACAAGGACTATTGTTGACATGTTTCTCAATTTGACTCAAGTGATGTGGTGATGATGGTAATGATGGTGAGATGGATGGTGATCGGTTTAAGTTGCTTTGAGCAAGGTGCAAAGCAAGGAGAGCATTAAGCTCATGGGCTTCCTTGAGTTCTTCAATGAACTTCAAGTGTTGAGTGGAAGGTGATGATGATGGAGAGTGGTTGTTATTTGGTGGAAGTGGTGGTGACACTTTTGGTGGTGGAGACATTTGTGAACTTGGGTAATTATGAGTGAATGAAGGTGGACATATGGATGATTGGTTATGTGTGTGAAAGGGTTCATTAGGATGAGGTTTAGGTGTTGGTTGAGTTTGAATAACATCATTTGTTGGGTTATGGCAAATGTCAAGCTTCCTCCTCCAAATGGGTATTTATGGTGTAGTGATGATGTGATTGTGGAAGGTAAATTTTGGATGGTGGTTTGTGACAAAATGTGTTTGTGAATTTTGGGAAGTATAGGATAAAATGGGTTGGAAATTGAAAAAGAAATCAGTAATCCGTCACTCCAGATGGCCGGTCCCCTTAAATAGGGGCCGGTCCCCTTAATTTTAAGGGGGCCGCCTGGGTATTTAAGGGGGCCGCCCATCTGCTGACTTCCAGATTACTGGAAATGGGTTTTTGGCATAAATTTGTAGAAAAGGTTGTGTTTTTGGGTTTAGTTTCAAGCAAGTCCAACTTCTTTTGAGGCAATTTAGGATTTAATAACTTATGTATGCTAAGCATATTCATTAGACATTATTATCTAGCATGCAAGCAACTCATTTAGCATGTAACATATATATGTTAGACAAGAAAACACTACATAGCACCAAGTAATTCATAGTATCATATTTAGGAAGATTAATAAGCTAGTTAATTAATCCTAATGATTATCTATGTACAAGGGAATGGGGAGTTGTGATAGCATGGACTTCTAGACTTGTACCAAGTGAGATCTTTAATAAGTAAACCATGATTTTTCATTTTTGATTTAGTTCACTTATAAGTGTCATATACACAAGTGTATATGACATATATGAGATCACCAAGCATGATTTAAAGAAATGTTTTTTGGCATTATTCAACAATGCTTGAAAGTAGGTTTTATGTGGATGTGAAAAATATATTACTGAAATAGTTTTGGCTTTTATTTCAAAATGTTTTTATGAGGAAAGAAAACATATTTTTCCAATCTTTGATTTTTGATAAATACGTAATTATAGACACAAGTTTGGAAGAAAGGTAGGATGGTGAAACATGTTTATTAGAAATGTGTCGTAATCTTTTGAAAAATCATTTTTCCAAAATGTGAAGTTTTTGCAAATTTAAAAACAAGTCCCATTAATTATACGTTTAAAAATAGTGGTTTATGAAAGATCTCATGCTCAAGGGCATTGGTTAAGTCTATTGTCACATGCTACCTCTTTCTACATATCCTATGGCATTTAAGCATGTATTATGACTAAATACAAAAATACATCATGTCAGAGTAGTTAGAGAAAAACAAAAGCTATTATAATGACAATGCATTTAACAACTAAACAAATAATTGCGAAGGCATGCAGTCAAATCACATAGGAGCAAGTAAACATCTAGAAATTTTATATATGCAAGATAACATACATCTAGGAATGAAAAGCTCTAGTGAAAAGCAAAGTTCATAGCAGTAAATTATCGTTAGGTATATTTAGGAAAAATAATGTATTCAAGTTGGAGAATGAGTATGAGACTATTACTAGTGGTGCTCAATTCAGGCTAAACACGACCATTTTTACGGGTTACACACACCCAACTTCTCACATAGAAGCAATTCAACCGTTAGGTCAAATTGAGTTTCTAGTCAATAGATTCTCCAGTAGTCATTATCTTTTTAGAAGAAATTAAGTTCCTAAATTTACCTATCGAAGAGTACCAAATATGAAGATTGCTTGGTTCACTAACACTTAGGGGGGCTAACTAAAGGGTTTCTAGTTTATTAAGCCACAGAACGAATATAACTAAAGTGTAAAGGCAAAGCAACCTATCAGACTAAGCATATCCTAAGGCATTAATAAGATTATATGCATGAAGTAATTACTTATGAAATTTTAAATAGAGAACTTACCTCACGTCCTAGCTTTTCTTCGTAATGTCTCAGATGATGATCTTATTTAAACCGAAGTGGCTTGACCCGAACATGTCTTGTACGGATCATGATCTTCTCCTTCGTCTGTGTCACTCCATGATTTTGGATTGAGTTCACTTTGGAGTTGATTCATGTAGTCTTCGTCGTTAATACCTACATTAACAACATTTGAACTAGTAGCACATGTATCTATTTTATCTAAATGTTTATCTATTAAATTTTCTAAGATAACTAATTCATGTACAAGATCAAAATCCTCATCTTTGGCTTGACATTTTTCATGATGAAAGTTTAAGAGATTTTTCCAAATATCATTTGCCGTTTTACAGAAATATATTCTTTCATATTCAACTTTCGGCAAGGTTTTGTAAATAATTATTTTGAGTTTCAAAATCCGTTTTTGTTTGACTTTCAAAATCCGTTTTTGTTGGTTGAAAATCACCAATCGAAATGACATGCCAAAGATCTAGATCAATTGATTTCACATAATTTTCAAATTTATTTTTCCATTCAAGAAAAGTATAGTTTTCAAATAGCGGTGGTGTTTACATAAATTCCCCTTCTAAATATTTTTCGGATTCCATAGATCGATTCAAGTTTTAAAATACAGTATATTTTAAAGATCTTGATTGACGTGGCTCTGATACCAATTGTGGAAAACTAGAAGGGGGGGTTGAATAGTTTTATGTCTTTTTAATTTTATTATGAAAACCTTTGTTTATTTTTAAAACACTTAGATTCAAGTTTGTATGAAAAATAAAACTTGAACCTTATTATTAGTTATATATGTATTCTTTTAAATTGATTGTAAAAGTTTTGGTTTCTTGAATGGATTTTCAAATTGATCTTTATGTGAAGTCGACCTCTAATTAATACTAGCAATTATATAAACCTATGTGTATGAAAGTAATGACGATGCAAGTAAAGAAATAAATAAGGTATGGAAAGATCTAACCGAGACACGAGAGATTTATAGTGGTTCGGCTACAAGGACACCTTCCTTGCCCTACTCCACTCCCCGAGCACACCTTGCTCGAGAGTTTTCTTCACAACTTCAATAAGCTCCCTTATGGCGGAGAAAACCGTACACAACTTTGGCTTACACGGGTTTAACGACACAAAGCTAAATGTCGAGTTCTAATCGTAGCTAGAACCAATCTCACAACTTCACAACACAACTTCTTCACAACTTATTCACGACTACTTTACAACGGCTTCACGACTGCTTCACGACTTCTTCACGACTTCAACACGACCGCTACACAACCTCTATGATGCGGCTTCACGACTTCAACACTATGTCTTCATGACTAAGACTTCACGACTTCAACATGTCCGCTACACAACCTCTATGCTACGGCTTCACGACTTCAACACTAGGACTTCACGACTAGGACTCCACGGCTTCAACACGACCGCTACACAACTTCTATGCTACGGCTTCAGGACTTCAACACTAGGACTTCACGACTAGGACTTCACAACTTTAACACGACCGCTTCACAGCTTCTATGCTACGGCTTCATGACTTCAACACAAGGACTTCATGTCTTCTAAGCTATGGCTTCACAACTTCTACACCACGGCTTCACGACTTCTACACTTTGACCTCACAACTTCTATACCACAACTACTTATACAACATCTTCACTACTTACACACAACACTAATCTACAACACACACCTTACATACAAATGAATGAATGATTTACAAACTTTGTTAAACACACAACTTAAGTAACAAAGTGATACTAAGTTGTAATACTTCTAATCTTGATTGATAGAAGTATTCTTCTTTTGCACTTGGATGGTGGAAGCTTGGATCACTTGGAAACCAATGCTTAAGATTACATGATCAAAGGTTTTTCTAAGATATGAAATGAGATCTACTACAGAAATTTTTAGTGCAAAAGGGTTGAGAAAAAATCCAGGAGAAGGCTTGTATTTATAGGGAAAAATCTGGACAGCTGGAGCCTACTGGAGCGGGGGCGGTCCCCTTAATTATTAAGGGGGCCGCCTAGTAAAATTAAGGGGGCCGCCCCTACTGAACGTTGGCCAATTTTGTCCTTTTGTGGGGAAGGTTTTTCTGGAACATTTTAACTGATTTTGGTTACAAATTTGAATTCATATTTTTATAAAAGATTAAACATTTTTATTTAATACCAAAAATGTTTTTCAAAAATATATAAAATGTTTTTGATGTTTTATAAAAAATCTAGTTATTAAGAAAATGTTCCTTTGATCATATAATGCATTAAGCACTTGTTTATTCATACCTTAAGTGATTAAGTTGTAGAAATGAATATTTACAACTAAATACTTGTTTATTTGATAAGTTTATGTTTTAATGAGTTTACATTTTGTGATTATCAAAACATAGAGATATGAATATATTGATAATGTTTTTAGGCATTATTTATGTCAACAAGGCTAAAAAGGATGATCAAAATTTTATTTTAGGCAACATTTAAGGATAAGATCCTAAAAATCCAAAAAGTATAACACCATTTTTAGTAATTTAAGATTACATTTAAGATAATGGTTAAGTTTTGTCCCATGTGAGTGTGATGTGGCCTATATGGCCGGATATGGCTTATTTGGAGGAGGGAAAAATAGTTTTGATCCCGCTTTGGTGTATTGTGTGTCGGTTTAAGTTAAAAAGTTACCGTAAAGTCCCGGTTTGACCTTTTTGAAGTTTTTAACCACGTTTTCATCAGAAATATAATAAAATGTCATTACTGACTCAAAAATATATTTATTTGACCTTTACCATGTGTACTGTGCTGTCGGTACGCGCGTGCGGTTGTTTTTCAGAAAAATGCGAGAAAGCTCTCAGTAAATTATAATACTTGTCAGTAACTATCAGAAATGTGATAATTTAACTTTACTGACAAAAATAAACTTTTTCTGCAGTGACTGTAAGCTACAGTATGCTGGGACAGCTCCCGAAAATGCTTAAAAATACTCAGAAACATGCAAATGCGCACAGAAATGCTTAGCTTAAAAATAATTAATACTCATATAATATTAATTAGCAACGTGAAAATTACCATTTTTCACAGTCTCCCCATCTAATCGGGAAATCCGTCCCGGATTTCAATTGACGCCACTCTTGGTTTTCGGAAAAAGATGAGGGTATTTTCGCTTGATCTCGTCCTCTCGCTCCCAAGTGTATTCGGGGCCTCTGCGAGAGTTCCATCGGACCTTCACAATTGGGATACGACTCTGCTTCAGTCGTTTCACTTCCCGGTCCATGATTTCAATCGGTTCTTCAATAAAATTTAACCTCTCATCAAGCTGGATTTCATCCAAAGGAATACCTGCGCTTTCATCGGATAAACACTTCTTCAAATTACTGACGTGAAAAATGTCATGCACAGCACTGAGCTCAGACGGCAGTTCGGGTCGGTAGGCTACCGGCCCGATCTTGTCAAGGATCTCAAAAGGTCCTATATAGCGAGGGTTCAATTTTCCACGCTTGCCAAATTTGATCACGCCTTTCCATGGCGAGACCTTCAACATTACTTTATCTCCCACTTGAAACTCAAGGGGTTTTCGCCTCTTATCAGCATAGCTCTTCTGACGGTCACGAGCCGCCTGCATTCGGTTCTTAATTTGTACGATCTTTTCAGTAGTCTCATGGACTAGCTCTGGCCCGGTAAGTTGGCTTTCTCCAACTTCTGCCCAACAAATTGGTGATCTGCACTTACGTCCATAAAGTGCTTCATACGGAGCAGCTTTTATGCTGGTGTGATAGCTATTGTTATAGGAGAATTCGACTAAAGGCAAATGCCTATCCCAGCCGTTTCCGAAATCAATTACACAGGCTCTTAACATGTCCTCTAACGTCTGAATAGTTCTTTCACTCTGACCATCCGTTTGGGGATGATATGCCGTACTCATATCGAGTTTAGTTCCTAAAGCATCCTGAAGCGACTTCCAAAAATTTGACGTAAATCGACTGTCTCGATCAGAGATAATAGAAACAGGCACACCATGCCTTGCAACAATTTCCTTAATATATAAACGCGCGAGTTTATCCATTTCAATTTTCTCCGCTATAGGAAGAAAATGCGCTGACTTTGTGAGACGGTCGACGATTACCCAAATCGTGTCATAACCACTCGATGTCCTCGGCAATTTCGTTATAAAATCCATAGTAATACGCTCCCATTTCCATTCCGGAATCTCAGGTTGAACAAGCAGACCGGACGGTCTTTGGTGTTCTGCCTTAACCTTCGAGCACGTTAAGCACTTGCTGACATATTCTGCTATATCGGCCTTCATGTTTGGCCACCAATACAACTTTTTCAGGTCTAAATACATCTTGTCAGATCCTGGGTGAATGGAGTACTTGGACTTATGGGATTCGTGCATAATAAAATCACGAATTCCTCCATACAATGGAATCCAATACCTGTCTCCATAACGCAAAATCCCATCGGATCTTCTTACCAATCCATTTTCAAGTTCTGGCATTCTGTGAATCTTTTCACTAGGTCAGTTTTCATCTTTGAGTGCTTCATCCTGAGCCTCAAGAATTTTTGCTGGAAGCGGCGAATTAATCGTAATCCCTAACGATCTAACCCTAAGAGGTTTAATCCGTTCTTTTCTGCTAAGGGCATCGGCAACAACATTTGCCTTGCCTGGGTGATAACGGATTTCACAATCATAGTCGCTAAGCAATTCCAACCATCGGCGCTGTCTCATGTTCAGCTCCTTCTGGTTCAATATATGCTGTAGACTCTTGTGATCAGTATACACTACGCACTTAGTTCCATAAAGGTAGTGTCTCCAAATTCTCAGTGCAAACACGACTGATCCTAATTCTAGGTCATGGGTTGTGTAGTTTTTCTCATGGGTTTTCAGCTGTCGAGAAGCGTATGCTATTACCTTCTCTCTTTGCATCAACACGGCTCCCAAACCTTTGTGTGATGCGTCACAATACACAACAAAATCTTCGCTACCCTCGGGTAAAGCTAAAATAGGCGCACTACACAATTTTTCCTTAAGGAGTAGAAAAGCTTCTTCCTCATCATTTCCCCAGTCGTATTTCACATTCTTTTGAGTCAATTTCGTCAACGGTTTAGCTATCTTAGAGAAACCCTCTATAAATCTTCTGTAATAACCGGCAAGTCCTAAAAATTGTCGGATTTCCGTCGGCGTTGTGGGCGTTGCCCAATCCTTAATGGCCTCAATCTTAGCAGGATCTACGTGAATTCCTTGTTTATCGATCACATGACCAAGAAATTGTACGGTCGATATCCAAAATTCACACTTCGAAAACTTAGCATATAACTCTTCCTTTTTCAATAATTCCAGAATTAGCTTGAGATGTTCCTCATGCTCTTGCTCATTCTTGGAATATATCAAGATATCGTCAATGAACACTATCACAAATTTGTCCAAATACGGCTTACACACACGATTCATGAGATCCATGAATACTGCTGGTGCATTTGTCAAACCGAATGGCATAACTTGAAATTCATAATGGCCATATCAGGTTCGGAATGCGGTCTTCGGGATATCCTCTTCCCGAACTCGAAGTTGGTGATAACCCGATCTTAAGTCTATCTTGGAATAAACCGATGATCCCTGCAACTGATCAAATAAATCGTCTATCCTCGGGAGTGGGTATCTATTCTTAATGGTTAGCTTATTCAGTTCTCGATAGTCTATACACATTCTGAAGGATCCATCCTTCTTCTTAACAAACAAAACAGGAGCTCCCCAAGGCGATGAACTCGGTCTAATGAAACCTTTTCCAGATAATTCAGCTAATTGATCTGACAATTCTTGTAATTCCGTAGGTGCTAAACGATAGGGTGCTCGCGCTACAGGCGCCGCTCCTGGCACTAATTCGATGTGGAATTCGATTTGTCTGGCCGGTGGAAGTCCCGGTAAGTCTTCTGGAAAGACCTCTGTAAAATCCATTACGATTGGCACATCTTTCAACTTTTTCTCTCCAGGTTCCTTTTCTTTCTTTTCAGTGACATGAGCTAAAAAGAGATAACATCCATTCTCGATGTACTTCTGCACCTTCGTACACGAGATGATTGCCAATCTTGACGAACGCGCACGATCAGAACGGTCACCTTCAACAATCAGAACTTCATTCCCATAGGGAACTCTAACAATTTTCTCATCACAAACGATGACGGCATGATATTTCGATAACCAATCCATTCCTATGATGACGTCAAAACTACCTAATTCCACTGGCATCAGATCAATGTTGAAAGGACGATTCAACAAGTTTAGAGTGCAACCCCTGATGATGGTACCTAATCTTTCTAGGTTTCCGTTTGCTAATTCTACGTCAAAGGCATTATCTAAGGTGGTCGGGACTATGTCAAGTAAAGGACTAAAATTGGTTGATACAAAACTTCTATCTGCTCCCGTATCGAAAAGTACTGAAGCATAACGATTATTTAAGAGAAACGTACCCGTCACCACGTTCGGGTCGTCCTGTGCTTCTCTTCGGCCTACGACATAAACTCTTCCACGAGCTCTTCCTTCATTTCCCTGATTCCCATTATTAATCATTGCCACTTGGTTCCCTGGTATACCACCGTTTCCTTGGTTTCGGGGCTTATTGCACTCATTCCGATAATGACCTTTTTCACCACACCCAAAGCAGGTGACATCCGCCTTACGATTGTAGGCTGGTGCTGCTTGTGCTGTGTCTAGTGGTCTTGATCTGCAGTTCTTTGCTATGTGTCCTATCCTCTGGAAATTATTACACCTCACAGTGCACTGTCCCCTGTGATGTAACTTACAGCGGTTACAAAAAGGCGTATTCTTGTCATAACCCTTCTTGTCTCCTGAACCAATTGTATAAACCTTGCCTCCATTCTGCTTTTCGTTTTAAGAGCTGTTGTTGTTACCCTTAGAGTGATCTTCCCACTTCCTTTTGTGGTCAGTACTCTTCTCTGGAATATCCTCCAGTTCCTGATCCATTAATTTGTTTGCCGTCTCCATGGTCTCATGAAGATCTACAGCTCTCGAGGTAATCACATCACCTCTTATGGATTTCGGCAAACCACCGATATATCTTTCAATCAATTTGGCTTCCGTCCGAACCATTTCTGGACATAGCAGAGCCAACTCCTGGAATCTCTGGTTGTAAGCAGCGATGTTGTTGTTTTGCACCTTCAAATTCCAAAACTCAATTTCTAACTTCTTAATCTCATTTCGTGGGCAATACTTCCTAATTACTAGTTCCTTAAAATCTTCCCAAAGCATGGCATAAGCAACCTCCCTATTAGCAGACTTCATGTAGTTGTTCCACCAGGTCAAAGCGGAATCCATGAAAGTGAATGACGCAAACTTAACCCTGTCATTCTCATGACATCCACTGATATGAAATACGGTCTCAAGCTTCTCAATCCATCTAGTCAAACCAACGGCTCCTTCTGTTCCTCCAAATCCTCCAACCATGATTTTTCGGAACTCAGCGTAAGTACAACCTCGGCTGTTGGTTACTGGTCTAGATGTTCCGGTGTTGGTGGTCGAATTGGTCACAGCTGCGAGAGCGGCTGCCACATGGTCAGCAACAAGTTGATCCAGTGTTGCTTGATTCATTGCTGGGGTAGCAGTTGCGGCCCTAGTTGGTGCCTCTTCCTCTGCTGTATGAACCGGTGTGTTAGCAGGTCGTCCTCGTGTGACTCTGATCGGGGCAGTGGGTTCAACAGTCCGTCCCCTTACTGACCTTGTCTGAATGGGTGTGTTAGCGGGTTGTCCTCGTGTGGCTCTGGTTGACTTTCGTTTTGGTGCCATTTATCTGCATCACAAAAGATGGCGATAAATGAGATCTTTGGTTAAAGGAAAATAAGTTATACGGATACGTGAATAGCGAAAACAAAATGCAAGAATAAAGTCAACCACAGAGGAGCAACGAAAGAAGGAAAGAAAAGTATAAATCGGATAGAAAGACTAAGCTTGTTATATATATCGAAAGATGAAGGTTCACAAATTTACAAGCTCGTCAATAGATAGTTCTAAGATACTACGGAGATACTATTAGTCCTAGGAATACATCATCACTACTACGACATCTAGGAATACATCATCACTGCTACTACATCTAATGGTCGGTCCTAGCAATGCGTAGCTCCTCAAATGCTCGGGTCAATCCTCCAATGGTGGTCTCTAGCTGGGCTACACGGTCTCTAAGCTCCTGGTTCTCCCTCATCACTGAACCAATGATAATCTCAGCGGTCACAATCCTCTGCCACTGAGTACGATCGACTCCTCTAGCTCGTCGCAACATACCCTGAATCCTCTGCTGTCCTCTACCTAAACCAATGGCCCTAAAGTCCAAACCTCTAAGCTCCCTACCATGTAACCTCTCTAAAGCATCCAATCTAGCCCTCAATCCCATCATCACTCTACGGTCAGAATACAACTCCTCAAATAAAACACAAGCTGCCTGATTAATAGTTCCAATCCGCCTCTCTACAGTCTGAATACGCTCAGACTGCTCCAATCTCCCAAGCTGATCAGAATGAACATCAAGTAAGCTCGCCTGGTTCGTCAACTGAATCCAGATCTGATCCATCTCAGTAAGCTCAGGCTTTGTAAGTGGGGAACCTACTGGTGAAGGGAGTGGAGTAGGCATCAGAGATGGTGGTATAAAAGAAGGAGATGACGGTGTGTACTCTGGGCTAGCTGCACGTACACCCGTACCAACATCACAAGCAATGTCTAACCACTAACTATCATCCAAACCCTAAATCTGTGCATCTCTCGAGCTCTGTCCAACCTCAAATAATCCCTAAACATCCTCCATAATACCCTTGCCGTCCCTCGGCACCCTAACCTGATCTATGTCCATAGGAGTATCCCTATCCCTATCATCCTCTAAACCCATAGAAGTGTGCTCAACAGGTGCAGTCACAGTAGGAGTAGGCTCATCCTGAACCTGCTCTGGATCCTCCACTGGATCCTCATCCTCATCAGAATAAGTCTCCACTGATCTCCTACGTCTCTGACTAGGTGGGGAATCATCTGGAGATAGCATAGGTGACTGAGGTGATGAATCAGCAGGAGTACCCATATAACCATAACGGGTCCTACTACGAGATGAAGTCAATACTGAAGATAACTGAAGACGACGTCCACGGACTCGCCTATATGATGCCCAACATTTGACAGGTGGAGCATCGAAATCATGCTGAGCAAAGGTGTACAACTGAGCTGGTGATGAACGGTGTGCTGTGGTAGATCTGTGCAAATACGGTGAGGTAGATGGAGTGGTGTGTACAGGCTGAACTGGAATAGATGGCTGAGCAGCAACACGAATAACCTCCATCAGTGGGTCATCCATGAACGGAACTGGCTGCTGTGTCTGAGAAGTGAATCCATCAATATCCACCTCGGAGTGTGTGCCGAATGGGAGAGACATGGTATGTGACAAATATAGTGTGACATGTATAAGTATATAGAAATTACTTATATCATATATGCTTAGTATAATATACTCATATAGCATGCCAAAAAACACTTAATCAAATAAGGCAAACAATGCTCAAATCAAATAAACAACTAATGCTCAAATCATAGCAAGCTAAACTGGTAGGCATCCGGCGGTCATGATGGAAAGTTTTTCAAAATCGGTTATAGTTTAAGGGTTTTTATAAACCATGTTCTCTATAACCTGGCTCTGATACCAACCTGTAACACCCCCAAAATCACAATATTCGAGGAAGCATACACTTTGGGGTGCTACGGGGTTGATAATCATCACACAAGATATAGTGAACGGATTTAAAATCCGTTTTAAAATACATTACATAAGTCAAGTCATGTAGCGATACATAAAAACCATTTCAGATGAAAATAAAGCCCATTTAAACAAAAGGTCCAGTTGTCAGAGTAAACGCATTAAAAACATTTCCATCATTTATTGTTACCGACGCCATGCACTGCACCCGGCTAAACGCACCTCAATTTCCTGAGAAAAACATGCTAAAAGTCAGCTAACGCTGGTGAGTTCATAGGTTTAAATAAATAGCACACATGGACCAATAGCAATATCATAAAAACAAATCAGCATATACACACTATCAGTAATGCAAACACTAAGCCTCATCCTACCGAAACTAAGACAATGCAGCACGACTAGCGTTAGCAAATAAATAAGGGTGCCCGCGAGTGTTAATCCCTAAACACCCGGCTAAAAACCCGAATGGTATACGTTCGCCTTGGCTATGCTGAGCCAACCGAACGGGGACGTCACTCCCAATAGATCTATTTATAACAACCGGCTTCCCATCAGGAATTAAAGGCAGATGATAGTGGGCACAAAATGGGATTCAGCAAACTTAGGTTTTTGCATACTAGTGTGATCTTAAAAGCAACATCAATTCTGGTCCATGAAAACAGTTTTGCATGTTTCTCACCCCAAGCTTATAAAACCAAAAATCGTATAAAATATGGGGCTATAAACTCACCTTTCAAATACAGCAATTCAGCAATCAATCAAAATAATGCAACCGCGCCGATCAGCACCCTAAATTAGTACGGTAAGTCTTAGAAAATCATTCGTGGTTCAAGTCTTTACTTTATTTGAAAAGTTTTACGTTTGACCTGTGCTCGTGTATTTCTTGCTTGCTGCGTGGTAAAATGTATTTCGAAATGATTTATTATTGTAACTCTTGGGGGTAGCTCATGGTGAAAGTGCATGGTGGGAATACGTAACGGAACATCCGTGCTAGTATTCGCGATTTAAATGTGCAAGTGTTATATATATATATATATATATATATATATATATATATATATATATATATATATATATATATATATATATATATAATTGCTCATACCTTTGTACACATATATATATATATATATATATATATATATATATATATATATATATATATATATATATATATATATATATATATATATATATATATATATATATATATATATATACCTTAAGTTAATTTCTCATATATGGAGATTAGTTAAATGGCTTTGAAGAGTGGTTAATATAACGTAGTTAGTGAAAAACTATTATATTTAGAAACGTCGTTTATTACTTTCGTTGCAACATTTATTATAAGGAAAACAAGTTTGTTAAGTAATTTCATAAAGTTTACTTAAGTTGTGGATTTTCTCAAAATACTCTAAGTGTTGGATTTTTTTAGAAAATTTGGGCATGACCCGTTCGTTTATACAACGTTTTCATTTATCTCACGTGTTGCAAACTTTACTCAAATACTTTACTAACTAGTTATAAGTGCAAAATACTTTAGTGATATACGTTAAGTGTCGTGAATATATATATTCGTCGTTAAATTGTTTGTTATCTTAACCTTTAAGTAATAACACTAAATTTCGACGCGAAGTCAATATTCTTCAAAAGTCAACAGAAGTCAATTTAAATGTCATTTTAGGAAAAATGTCAGTTTTTACCCTTTCGGAGACTAAGCGTCTCAAAACAAGTCCAAAAATAGTTATCGTTATATTTATCGTTTCGTTAAACATTTTTAACTTCGGCGAGTCGGAAAATATTCCAAAAATCAAATTTATCATTTTTCTTTGTATATTGGGCCGAACTATCAAAATAAGCCCAATTACCATTTTTGACCCAAAACACATTTTTAGTTATAACGTATATATCGTCACGTTACTAAAAATCATTTTACTCGTTCAATACATTCGTTTGGTCAAAAAGTCAAACTTACAAAATTTCACATGGGCTTCGGCCCAACAGTAAAATAATGGGTTTTTATGGCCCAAAATCTATTTAGCCCAATTTGTATTTATTTGTTACTTATTAGTTATTTTTAATTACCAAATACACTTTATACTTATCAAATAATCTCCAATAATTAAGCTACTAAATCAAAAGTCAAACTTTGACTTTTTCTACTGTTCATTCGAACCAAGTTTTGTATCTTAACTAATTTTTACCTTTTTGCTAATTATTTTTAGTAACTTATAACTTATTAAAAAGCCAAACTAAATAAACACTTCACTATATTTTTCCACCATTTCACCATTTGAGCCAAAATTTTATGTTTTTCAAAACCCCAATAATCTTTTATTTTTAACATGGGTCGATCCATATATAACCCTTAAAAATCATTATAGTGCTTAAATTAGTGTAAAAACCATAACTAGTGTTTGTATCATCAAACTAGCACTATATGCAACAAGATTTACCACACAAGCAAGAAATCAACTAATTAACTCATAAACAATCATAAATGTCGAGCACTACATGTAAAAGATCAAACCCTAGCTTTGCTCATATTATCAAAACATGTACATTTAACACTTTTAAACATCACAATACACCATATGAACAAGGGATTTATAAATTTAGAAAAGTTTTAAGAATCCTTACAAAGATGATGAAGTTAACGTGTGACAAGAAACCAAGAACACCCAAAACTTTGCTAGTTTTACCCAAATCCAACTCCAAATTAACCAAAACTCTTTGCAAACACTCTTGATCTTGATCTTTTGTAGAGAAAATTGTGTAGAAATGTGTTTGTGTGTGTTAAATGTGGCGTACACATAAGGCTAAAAAGGATGATCAAAATTTTATTTTAGGCAACATTTAAGGATAAGATCCTAAAAATCCAAAAAGTATAACACCATTTTTAGAAATTTAAGATTACATTTAAGATAATGGTTAAGTTTTGTCCCATGTGAGTGTGATGTGGCCTATATGGCCGGATATGGCTTATTTGGAGGAGGGAAAATAGTTTTGATCCCGCTTTGGTGTATTGTGTGTCGGTTTGAGCTTAAAAGTTACCGTAAAGTCCCGGTTTGACCTTTTTGGACCCGATAACGTAAAATAAAGTTTTTAACCACGTTTTCATCAAAAATATAATAAAATGTCATTACTGACTCAAAAATATATTTATTTGACCTTTACCATATGTACTGTGCTGTCGGTACGTGCGTGCGGTTGTTTTTCAGAAAAATGCGAGAAAGCTCTCAGTAAATTATAATACTTGTCAATAACTATCAGAAATGCCATAGTTTAACTTTACTGACAAAAATAAACTTTTTATGCAGTGACTGTAAGCTACAGTATGCTGGGACAGCTCCCAAAAATGCTTAAAAATACTCAGAAACATGCAAATGCGCATATAAATGCTTAGCTTAAAAATAATTAATACTCATATAATATTAATTAGCAACGTGAAAATTACCATTTGTCACAGGAAAAATGCGGAAAACACGTATGACTTTGTCGCTCGGATATAAATACAACAGGCCGGTTAGTCACTGAAGCAATAACCAACCCCGTGTTTGGCATACTCTTCCAATAGTCTTGCGGTGCAAATACATCATGTAACCAGTCTACTTATCTGCGAAGATGGTCATAGTCATTTTGCCACCACATACGTATGTAAAAGTTACGATTAACGTCTAACTCTTGCAATAACCACATTCGAACATTGCGCCACCTTTCTTCGGGTTGACCAATACCGTGGGCAACGCACCAAAACCCACAATTTCCATCACCTCGCACATTATGAATACTTATGATGTATCGACGGAAAAGCTGTGGAATCTGCTCAATCAAATAGTCGCTCTCCCTATTTCCAACATATAACCTGTGTCTTATACTCTATTCAACTCTAGGACCCATGTAAGAACTATGTCTCGCAGGTTGTTTGTTCAAGTCTGGGACTTTTGTATATCTTGAATTTGTGCTTCTTCGGTGATCTACGGTTGGTACTTTATTCAAGTCTGAGAGTTTTGTAGACTGGGACTTTTTGTCCTTTGCGCTCGGACGTCCACGAGTACTTTTGTGAACAGCAGGTTGACGTATATCAACAGATTGAGGATCGTATATCCCTCTCACATTCTTTAACATATTTTTCTTGACAAACGACGACATTTTGTCAAAAACACTCTTGAATTGTTGTATGTCATCTTCACAAGAAGGATCATCGTCAGGTCCACAAGAAGGACCAGCTTCAGTATTGATACTAGGCCACGAAACAGATAGGGTTCTTCAAAAAATATCAATCGTATCCAGTGGAATGGCCATATCTGCATTCATTAAAAGTGACTTATATAAATTACTGATATGTTCGACCAACAACTGTTGTAGGTGTTGATAATAATGCGTGAATATGCCGCGTGTCGGAGCTTTAACCATCCAATCCCATGTTCCTTTAATGGACTCATACTCCTTTAGCGAATTGAATCTATTTCTGCAATACTTAAGCACATTTTGGTTAATGTGCCACTGACAGAGTAATTTGTTTGCGTTCGGGAATTCTTCTCTGCATGCCCCAACCAACGCTAAATCTCTGTCAGTAATGATAACACGCTGGTAATATTTTTCCTCTATCACCTCCTTCACACATTGCAATACCCATTGAAAATTAGGCCCCTTTTCTTTGTCCAAAAAACAAAACGCCATTGAAAATATTTTGTTTGTTGAAGTTAATCCGACAATTTCAAAAAATGGCAATTTAAACAACGTGGTATTGTATGTTGAGTCCATAGCATGATTTCAGGGAATGTACACCATAGAGCATATGACGTGGGGTGAACAAAAAATAGTTCCTCAAGCTCATTATGCTCATTTACCCTCTCGTAATATGTATACCCTGAATGCTTCAAATGTGAGTAAAGGACTTGGATTGGAGTTCTATCACCTATTAGGGCTCCACGGATCTTATTTTGTGCGTTATATATAGTTCTAATGCTAGACACGTTATCCGGATTACGCTCCTTTACTGACGAAAGTATATGACGTGGTGGTACGTGATACTCTGTCAATTGTTGCACAAAACTGAACTCATCATCCTTTAGTCTCATTGCATATGGGAAACCATGCAACGACTCTGCAAAATCATGATTATGCCTATCACACTTCACCCTCAACCTCCAAAAACCTTGTGTTTGTGAATATTTAGCCACTAATCTGAATGGACAATTGGTTTTAGAGGTACTGGTTTTCCGTTTAATTTCATCTTCTAAACCTTCACGTTCATAATTCCCACCCTTTGAACACTCATACTGGATTGCGTACAAATACCCCTTATCTGTTTTGGTTCTTTTTTTAACAATAACAAAACCAATCCCTCGAGCTATATTTTGCACCCAATCAGTTAGTTGCTCGGGAGAACTGAACACCTGAAAATACATTACAACGTTTACAACTTTTATTTTTTTAACAAATTACTTTATTTTTTATAACTTTTACAACTTTTTTTTTAACAACTATTTTTTAACTACTTCTTTTTACAATTTTTTTTTTACATTTTTTTTTACATTGTCTTAGAAGAAAAAAAAAAAAAAAAAAAAAAAAAAAAGAAGAAGAAGTTAAAACCACGTATACCACTCACACTTACCCACAGACTTCCCATATCCCACCCCACCCCCATCCCATCCTTCAATACCTCTGACTCTCTCTTTTCTCTCACTCAATCACTCCCTCTCTCCTCTGCTATACTCTCTCTTTTCTCTCACTCAAAAACCGTGTTCTTGGTGGTTTTGATCTAAAAACTGCTATTTGATGGTGGTTTTGTTTGTAGATCATGGTGGTTTTGATCTAAAAAGTGTGTAGAAGGATGGGATAGGGGTAGGATAAGGGTAAGTCTGTGATTGTGAGTGGTATACTTAGGAGTGGTATACGCGATTTTAACTTTTTTTTATATCTTTTTAGATCTAAAAAAGATCTGGTTGGTTGGTTTCTTGTGTGGTTTCTGGATGTTTTCTTGGTTTTTATGTGATCTAAAAAAGATCTAAAACTGCTTAAAACTGAGGATCTAAAAAAGATCTAAAACTGGGTAAAACTGGGTTTCTTGGTTTTTATGTGATCTAAAAAAGGCTACTATACAAACAACCCCTAAAAAAGATCTAAAACTTTGTTAGGATAACACACGCCTTTTTTAGATCTAAAAAAGATCTAAAACTGCTTAAAACTGGGGATCTTATCTGGTTGCTTGCTTGCTTGCTTATATTTTTAGATTGTGTTCTGATGGTGGTTAGATCTTTTTAGATCTAAACAAATTGGTGGTTCTGATGGTGGTTAGATCTTTTTAGATCTAAAACTCGACCCTTTTTAGATCTAAAACCGATGATGCTTGGTTCTGATGGTGGTTAGATCTAAAAAAAGGGTCGAGTTGGTGGTTTCACATAAGCAGTTCACATAATTGTTGGTTTTGAGTTATTCTAACCCCCCTTATATGTTGGTGCTTATGTTTTTCTCATGGTTCTGATGTGAAAGTGAAAGTGCTTATTGGTTCTTGGTTTTTATGTTGGTTATTGGTTTTTAATGATGGTTCTGATGTGAAAGTGCTTATTGGTTCTCATGGTTCTGATGTGAAAGTGAAAGTGCTTATTGGTTCTTGGTTTTTAATGATGGTTCTGATGTGAAAGTGCTTATTGGTTCTTGGTTTTTAATGATGGTTTATTGGTTCTGATGGTGGTTTCTTTTATGTGAAACTGCTTATTTGAAAGTGCTTATGTGAAAGTGATTTTATGTGAAACTGCTTTTATGTGAAACTGCTTATGTGAAACTGCTTATGTGAAACTGCTTTGCAACCTTAAAATTTGCAGCCATACGTGTAAAAAAAATAATCTGAGCCATCTTTTGAACTGCTTATGTGAAACTGCTTATTTGAATCTGCTTATGTTTGAAACTCATTTTATTTTTTAAAGTAATAGTGTAAAATTATACCTCGTTCGTGTAAAACGGTGATGTATTCATCGTAAAACTGCTTATGATTGAAACTTCTTCTGTGAAACTGCTTATGTGAAACTGCTTGTTTGAAACTGCTTATGTGAAACTGCTTTTGTGAAACTTCTTATGTGAAACTGCTTCTGTGTAACTACTGCTTATGTGAAACTCCTTATGTGAAACTACTTATGTCAAACTGCTTATGTGAAACTGCTTTTAAGTGAAACTGGTTATAGTGAAACTGCTTATTGTGAAACTGGTTATTGTGAATCTACGTGATGTTTATAATAAAATAAAATAAAAAGAATCAAAATGACTACTATCCCTTCACATCCCATCCCATGTTGATAAATGAAACCCGTGAATGCCAAAAACGTGTGAAAACTCTGGACAAAGGACTTAGTGTTAAAAAAAAATAAAAAAAATATAATAGGACAAAAAGTACAAACATATAGGGGGGTTGTAGGTTGGCAGTGGTAGAGGGTGTTTGTATAGTAGAGGCCATATGAAATATTCCGATGAAAATTTAATAAAGTCAACATTAATTTTAAGAAATTAAAGATTCAAGAAATTGGAGCATATTTTATATGTAGTTTATAGATACATTGTTGTTGGGACAAAATTAGTTAGATCTCCTTATGTTTTAATGATGACAAATAAACCTTCGCAACACATAAAATTACAAACGATAGCCAAATTTCTCTCGACCCATAACTGGGCCTGGCACGCTGCCATCACTCCGATGCGCCAACAGCACGCCAGCCTTCTGTTAAGGTTCGGGACAAAATTTGAAAGTCGGATTTTACCTTACCAGACAAATGTGGATCTTTCAATACAGGTATGAATATGTTATGTGCTTAATTGGGAACATTCGAAACGAGTTTTAGAATTAGAGTGATCCAAATTTACAACCTCCTGTCTTTGGCAAAACGCCAACTCAAGTATTTTGATAAACGCCTATTGATTGCGTGGTTTTGTAACCTTACAACAGGTTTTACCTCTCGAGGGATCTCAAGAGGCTTACAACCCCACCAGGCAGTGTACCTGACCGATGTAGTATAGTGTAGTGGTAAGTACGGGGGATTGATCGTTCTCCACAGGGAATAGTGTTCGTTAGGTATGAAAGGTTACTCTAATTAGGTCTAAGGGTTGAGGAAGATTCTTTTTATGTTTTTTTATATTTTTATGAAAGCAAGTAAAATCTCGGTTTTGAAGGAGTGGGCGGAATTAGTTGCTAGTCAACTAACCCAATTTACTACGAATGCAAATAAAATGAATAACTGAAAATGAAAATGTGGTGAGAAACTTATGTGTAGAGAAATGTGTTTACTTAGATTTCCTTACTCCCTAACTATCTTTTACCGGTTAATTAGTGTGTATTAGTCGCGTGGATGACGGGTGTATTCCTTAATACCATTCGTGGGGTGGCGTACTTACTTCCCCAACTCTACAAGCTCCTACTTCACTCCTATGTCGAGCCGGCTAGGAAGCTCCTAACATGGGATCACTAGAATTCGCTTGTGCATTAAATACAACCATAAAAACCTTTAGTACGCATTTGGTTCATGTTTCTTAAGACGTTCAAGCAAGTTACCGAATAGGAAGTTAGCCAGTTTTCTTAAGCCTAACATAGATAAACAATCATCCAATACAACTAACAACACACTAACAACCAATAATCAATAGCTAGGTTTCATTAGATCTAAGCAAACACAAGATAAAATTAGCCTAACATGTTAAACAAAAGACAAGAATAAGATAGAATCAAACAACACATAGACATATTGAATGATTAATTGATAACTTATCTTTCAATGAAACATGGAAGATCTCAAGGCAAAAAGCCCTGAAAAAGTAGCTAAAATCGTCTTAGGGTTTTATCCCAAAATTCCACACACTAAGCTCTCTCTAATGACAAAAGATTAGAAAACTATATATAGATTTTTGGATCTGACGGCGTCACCTTATGGAGTGTGACGCCGTCACCTCGCCGCTTTTAGGGTTCCCGGATGACCATCTTGACGCCGTCCCTCTTTAGCTCTTCAAAAATCCATTCTGGCTTATCAAGGCTTGACGCCGTCAGCTCGTGAACGTGACGCCGTCCCCTTATGATTTAAGCCGTGACGCCCTTGATCAAGTTAAAGCGTGACGCCGTCAGAATTCACATGCTATTTTCACTGGCTTATCATGAGTAAATTTCACGTCCAACTTTTCTTGCCAAAGCATGACGCCGTCCAGAGTAAATTGTGACGCCGTCAAGAGTAACTTTTAGCCGATTTTTGAGACTTTGCCGTTTTCTTCACTTTAATGCTCCAAAAATGTCCAAAATGCCTCCTTTTCCAGATTTCTCCTCAAAAGTACCTAAAATGACAAAAGGAACGATTTAGGGCAATATTTGATCAAATAAATACGATTTAAGGCTTAAATGACCCCTTAAAAGCGGTACACTTTTCGCTTCATCAAATACCCTTACACTTGAGATTTGCTTGTCCTCAAGCAAATGCGCTTTTATTCTAATCAAAATACAAGTTAGGGGTCATTTAATGCAAACATAAAAGTAATTACAACAAATAATCGTTCCACTTCAATCATAATAAGCACGGAGATTATAAACTAGCACCTCACAAGTAGTGTTTAGATACTCACATCTCTCAAGTGTCATCAAAATAAATCTCATAAATGAAAACGGAAAATATCTCTCACTACCTGTCATAGCAAATAGATTACCATAGGCTTGGGAAAGGATCGAAAACCTCCTCCACTAGGCGTAAGCACCTAAGATAAACTATCAAAGAGGGCTTTTAAATGGGTTATAACTTTAGGTGTAGGGAAAAGGAAAACACGGTTTTGTTGGATAAGGGATATTTTACTGGTGGCGAGTTAAAAATCTTGATCAATTACATGTACTATACAATGTTGCTAAGCCAAGACTAGACTCGATCTTAAGCTAGAAACGAAATAACAAAATAACAAAAATATAAAACAAACATAAAATAAAACTGGATGGTAGTCCGTATGTTTTTTCTACTTTTCTTTTTCTCATTTTTTTTGTATTTTTTTTTTTTTTTTTTTTTTTTTTTTTTTTTTTTTTTTTTTTTTTTTTGCATACACTTTTGCCCTACCATCCAAAATAATACATCATAGGGGCATTGCATCCCCCTTACACTTGAACTTTTACATAACTTTACAAATACTAATCTAATGACTCGAATTAAGATAATCGAAAAACTTGGAGTACTTTTAGAATATTTAGCACATATGGGGGTAATAAATGATGTTCTTCCCCATTACTCCATTATACTAGTACTTTACCCATGAGTCCCAATCGTCCCAAAACAATATGTACAAGGATATGACTCGACTTAGCAACCATGTAATCAACTAGATAATTAACTTGGGTTTAAACAAATGTTGTAACAATAATGCACTAAAGGTGAGTGCATACAAGGTAGGCTAAGGCGATTTGGGTGTACATTTAAGTGGGGTGTAACAAATTCTTCCTTTAAGTAAAATGCTTAAAGGTCGAAACGAAAAGATAGGCTCTGAGGGGTGTACTAGGGGTATCGTGTACTAAAAATGAGTACAACGCAAAGGGTGTGGGGGAATTACTTGACCAATGTAGCCAACGTAATTATAACAAAAACACAGGTATAAAACAATGGGTTAATCCTAATGCCTCTTATCATTTAGTAAATCTAACTACACGAATGTAGTCTCACTTGTGGCCTCGGAATGGTCCCAACGCAAGTTCTAGAATCTAAGTGCTACCGGTACACACATCATAGCATAAATGCTTTTCTTACCAATTCTAGGGGCGAACCTCACATATTTGGGGGTGGAAAATTTTTTAGTGGTACGGTTTTTGTGCTAGTCATATAACTCCTATCCGTGAGACGCTCATTAAGATCAAAGTTTCACTCCTATATGTTGTAAAAAATTTTAATTTTGGCACTAAAATTACCCTAACAGGTATTTATCTCAGTTTTATTACACATCTATTATTAAACAAACAAAAATCAAGCGTAATAGCATTCTCTAAAATCGTACTTTTACCCCCCTTACACTTAAGATGAACATTGTCCCCAATGTTCAAATAATAAGATGTAAAAGCAAAAAGTAAAAGAATGAAATCAAATACTCCCCTGATTCGCTCGGTGGATAATGAAATTACACGGTTAAATCTTCCTCCAAAGAGAATGTTGAAGCTCCATAACTAATGCATCGCCATAAGCTTGATTCCAAAAACATCTCCTTGTCCAAAATAACCTGTTAAACCTGAGAAAACAAACACGAAAACCTGCATAACATCGGCGGGATAAAATCTATATATAAGGATATAATGCTTGTGGAATGATAATTTTGCAGATTCCTGGAGATTATAAGTTGGAGATTTTAATAAAAACTTTTTATGAAAACAAAACTTTCAAAAATTTCTGGAAATTAAATCTGACGCCGTCAGGTTATAACCCCTGACGCCGTCAGAAATGACCTGACAAAAATTTTCATTTTTAGTTTCCGGAAAATTTCTGGAAAAACCTTTACCTTACTTCCTGGAAATCCTGCAAAACATCATTATGACTCGATACAAGCATTTGACTCAAACAAATACTAATATGCATGCTAATTTATTATTATTACGATTCATGTTAATTTGTGTTCTAATAAACCGATTTAGATTTCCCTTACACTTATCTTTTGCAAAATACCTTTATATGTAGTTAAGACGAAGTTAAAAACAAAATAAAGCATTTTCACAAATTAGTTTTTAACATGAATCAATAATAATAAAAATTAAACACACATACGGAAACAAATAAAAACAAACAAACAAATAAATAAACACACAAAGCAAATAAAACAAATAAAGCTTGGGTTGCCTCCCAAGAAGCGCTTTTCTTTATTAACGAGTCTTGTAGCTAGACTCAAAGTCACGTACATTACGTGACTCCATCATCGGTCACGGTTCCTAGGCCATCCTCCTTCGATCCTCTATCAGAATATTTCGGGTCCACGTGATCAAAAGGATTGTTTCGGTATTTAGAACTAAGTTCCTTATCGTGCTTAAAGAATCCGCTTGACAGGTCAAAAGTGTCCTTACATCCCCTTCTCACATCATCATCACATAACACGAGTTGGGAACTTAACCCATCGAGCCCTTTATAATCAATCTCCTTGAATTCTCTCATCTTGTAAGGCGTTTGGTATGAGATTTCCCTAATCCCATCGGTGAAAGTCATGATCCCATTGAGCTCGTCCACAACCAAGCTTGTGGCCTGGCAAAAAGGTGCCCCAAAAACAACTTGTGATAACTTGGGATCGATGTATTCTTCGATATTATCGACGATTGCGAAGCTCATAGTGAATGTCATATTTCCTACAAACACCTGTATATCATCATCTATGCCGATGTCGTCCTTCCCTTTATGAATCATCCCCCATCTGCAAATGTTGTTATAATGAAACAAGGACATCACATTTTTGGGTAAACATGTGTCAATGTAAACATTATAAAAATGCTTGTGACCAATCATGCAAGGTATTTTGAGATTATTTGGATCATGTCGCTTAATTCGGCCAGGCCTTCTACCGTGTAACCCCCATGTGTTGCCACTTGCTGATGGTTGATACTCATACACTTCTTCACAGCCATCCCGAAAAATCACTTTCCTAACACCATCGGTAAATAATGCACTCCTATCATCCTCATCGAGTATCACTCCCGTTGCTTTTATGAATGGTTTGCCTAGAACAAGGCCAGTTAAGGATGGGCTGATGATAGAGTTCATGTTATTAATTACAGTTAACTCGATATGAAAAAGGAACTTTTCTATCACAATTGGTACCCTCCTTATTACCCCGATGATATTAGACCCTTCATATTTGACTTGTTCAGTGAAGGCCTCGTTATAGAGAGAGAGGGATATTGCGCTCATAGAAGAGTTGGGGTTTATGTAGGCATCTTTTATAAACTTTTTCCTAGTGGTGCAAGATATCTTAAAGACCCTAGGAGCGCCATCCTCTATTCTCTCTCCGAATCCCATAGGCGACCTTGCTGTGCCCCTCTCAAGTTCCTCTACCAGGGGGCGGTCTAGCAGTCCTGGGAGCCCATGAGGCATTTCGGATTTCTCTTCCGAGCCCTCCTCATCACTCAACTCTATTGTACTCGAGTTCTTTGGTGAGTCTAGATAGTCGTCGGGCGCCTCGGGTTTCTTTTCGGGAACTTCACCCTCCATTTCATTGTCCACATTCTTGGCTGTTTGTTGGTCCAAATTTGGTTTAGGAACATGTATTGTTGTAATGGTGTTCACGAAGTGGAGAGGTTTCGAAGGGGTATGAGTATCTCCTGTTTTTTTTTTCGTTTTGTGATATGTATTTGAAGAGTTTACTAGGGTGCTTGATTTTTACAGGAGGGGGTGTTTGGTGGGTCACCGTAACAGATTTGATCTCATTAACTCGTGCCAACTCACAAGTTGACCTGCCAGCAAGGCGATCATTGATAACCTTTAACAGGTTATCAACCTTGTTGTTCATATCAACTTGCTGTTGTCTGAATTGATTCTCAAGTTTAGAGAGCTGTGTTTCTTGAGAGAGAATGAATTTTTGCAGTGATTCCTCGCGATTTTGTTGTTTATGCGTGTGTCGCTGAGGATAATGTTCAGACCAGGTGAGCGGGGTAGAGTCATTGAATGATACGCTACGAGTTTGGTTCCAACTAAAATTTGGCTTATTCTTCCATGCCTCATACCCATCTTCGGAATTTTTGGGCCCATAATTAGTGGCGAGCCACTTATCTCCCGCCTTATCGATTCGCGAGGATGCGAATTCTTTGAAAGCCTGTTTGGGAAGTTCCATGCAATCATGAGTGTCGTGGGGACCACTACATAATTTACACGAAGAAGTGATTTTGTTCACTTGACTTGAAGGTATAGGAGCCTCGTAGGATTTCATAAGAAACTTGACTTGGTCTTCAAGTTCTATGATCCTACGGTCGGAAGTGCTTGAATTGTTCGAAGGTAAAGATATTGCCTTGACCGTTTTATTCAAATCACGGGGATCACTCCAACTTTCGTTGTCATAAAGAGCAAGATCCTCTAGGAGAGCCCATGATTGTTCCGCACTTAGATCACGTAGCTTGCCACCGGCCGATTGGTCAATGGTTTGCCTCGTGGAGAGATTGATATGGTCATAGAAGATTTGGACTTGGAGCCAAAGTTCTATGCCATGGTGAGGGACTTTTTGAAGTAAGTCCTTGAATCGAGTCCATGCCTCGTAGAGAGTTTCGCCTTGACGTTGTTGGAACATCAAGATATCATTCCTTAGCTTGGTAGTTCTTCCCGGTGGGAAAAACTGAGCAAGGAAACGAGTGGTGAGATCATCCCAAGAGGTGATGGATCCTGCGGGTTGACGTTCTAGCCACTGACTAGCTTGGTCCCGCAAAGAGAATTGAAAGAGACGCAATCGGGTCGTCTCTCGAGTGGCAACATCAAGGTCTATAGAATCAACGATTTTAAGAAAGTCCTTGAGGTGTTGATTAGGATCTTCAGAACGAAGTCCATGGAATGCGCATCCGCTTTGCACCAACCGGATGGTGTCGGATCGCAAGGGTGTGATATTGGCTCCTTGAGTGAGCTCAATGGTGTTTCGATAGCCATGGTGGCTAGGACGGGAATACTCTCCTAAAGTACGGGCTCTAGGAGGTGGTGGTGGTTGTTGTGGTGGTGGGTTGTGTGGGTTAAGGATATTACCATCTTCCATGATGTCGGATGGTATGGTTACGAACAAAGACACGAAGAAAATAGATAGACTAAAGAAAACCTAGAAAAATAAAATAAAAATCTCACTAGAAAGTAATCTAGTGAGTAGACCTAATAGAAATAAAAATTCAACCTAAACAATAACTATTCCCCGGCAGCGGCGCCAAAAACTTGATTGCGTGGTTTTGTAACCTTACAACAGGTTTTACCTCTCGAGGGATCTCAAGAGGCTTACAACCCCACCAGGCAGTGTACCTGACCGATGTAGTATAGTGTAGTGGTAAGTACGGGGGATTGATCGTTCTCCACAGGGAATAGTGTTCGTTAGGTATGAAAGGTTACTCTAATTAGGTCTAAGGGTTGAGGAAGATTCTTTTTATGTTTTTTTATATTTTTATGAAAGCAAGTAAAATCTCGGTTTTGAAGGAGTGGGCGGAATTAGTTGCTAGTCAACTAACCCAATTTACTACGAATGCAAATAAAATGAATAACTGAAAATGAAAATGTGGTGAGAAACTTATGTGTAGAGAAATGTGTTTACTTAGATTTCCTTACTCCCTAACTATCTTTTACCGGTTAATTAGTGTGTATTAGTCGCGTGGATGACGGGTGTATTCCTTAATACCATTCGTGGGGTGGCGTACTTACTTCCCCAACTCTACAAGCTCCTACTTCACTCCTATGTCGAGCCGGCTAGGAAGCTCCTAACATGGGATCACTAGAATTCGCTTGTGCATTAAATACAACCATAAAAACCTTTAGTACGCATTTGGTTCATGTTTCTTAAGACGTTCAAGCAAGTTACCGAATAGGAAGTTAGCCAGTTTTCTTAAGCCTAACATAGATAAACAATCATCCAATACAACTAACAACACACTAACAACCAATAATCAATAGCTAGGTTTCATTAGATCTAAGCAAACACAAGATAAAATTAGCCTAACATGTTAAACAAAAGACAAGAATAAGATAGAATCAAACAACACATAGACATATTGAATGATTAATTGATAACTTATCTTTCAATGAAACATGGAAGATCTCAAGGCAAAAAGCCCTGAAAAAGTAGCTAAAATCGTCTTAGGGTTTTATCCCAAAATTCCACACACTAAGCTCTCTCTAATGACAAAAGATTAGAAAACTATATATAGATTTTTGGATCTGACGGCGTCACCTTATGGAGTGTGACGCCGTCACCTCGCCGCTTTTAGGGTTCCCGGATGACCATCTTGACGCCGTCCCTCTTTAGCTCTTCAAAAATCCATTCTGGCTTATCAAGGCTTGACGCCGTCAGCTCGTGAACGTGACGCCGTCCCCTTATGATTTAAGCCGTGACGCCCTTGATCAAGTTAAAGCGTGACGCCGTCAGAATTCACATGCTATTTTCACTGGCTTATCATGAGTAAATTTCACGTCCAACTTTTCTTGCCAAAGCATGACGCCGTCCAGAGTAAATTGTGACGCCGTCAAGAGTAACTTTTAGCCGATTTTTGAGACTTTGCCGTTTTCTTCACTTTAATGCTCCAAAAACGTCCAAAATGCCTCCTTTTCCAGATTTCTCCTCAAAAGTACCTAAAATGACAAAAGGAACGATTTAGGGCAATATTTGATCAAATAAATACGATTTAAGGCTTAAATGACCCCTTAAAAGCGGTACACTTTTCGCTTCATCACCTATAGCCAAGGCTTTTCTAAACCTAGGGAACTTATATATTTCACGTGACATCAAGTGAAAGTATTCATATGGCCATAATCCGTGTTTACGTCTTCTCTAATCACGTAACGGGTTTACTCTCTTATTGGTCAAACTAAGTCAAAGGTCCCTTTGCGTAAACGCATCATTTCCCGTTATGGGATATACTTTACAATGATGCAAAACACTTAGCTTGTTTGCATCAAGATGATTATTGATTACGTCGAGTCGTGAAAATTCACATATTATGAGATTATGAATACTCGACGTTGAGTTACTTGAGATTATAAGTAACCTTTGATTTTCTCAACCCATAATCATCTTTGTCAATTCTTTTCTTCCTTAATGACAAAATGATTAAGCCTTAATCACTCATTTGATTAATCTCCTCACCAAACTAATCCTCCTACCATTTCAAATTCCTCCCAAATCTTATCCCCAACATTCTCTTAATATTCCTTGTACTTTCATGTACTTCTTGTCCCCTACATTCCCACACCATATCTTCCAAACATTCCCTTCTCAAAATTCCAATCCAACCACTAAGATTTCACCACCTCATCATCATCTTCATCCAACCCTTCATCTTAAACACAAATAAACCTTCACCACAAACCACCTCCTACTCTCCAACATTGATGTGTGCGTGTATTGCTTTAATTCTTTTATATCCACGGATGTCGTTGTGGTTTAGCAGTATTAATGCCTACTCAAATTTTAAATTTATATTTAGCCGACTTATCAATAAAACACACACTTTAACGAGCAGTGTACCCGGTCAGTATGAATATAATGGTAAATAGAGTGTCGATCACTAAGAGTGGAACGTATTATCTAGTTATTCTAATCAGTATTTTAATATCTTAAGTTAGCTATACAACCTAATCTAACGCAAGGGGGTTTCAGCCTGAGAGACTGGCACGGTTTGGTTATGATTAAATATAAACTAAACTAATGAGCATGAATCAGCGATTAGCACACATGTACACAGATAGATACATGAGACAATAAGAAGACCTGTCCTGATAATTAAGTAGCTTGTCACTTGTTTTATTGCTAGTTTTATATGAAGTGTATGTAATTAACCCTTTCTCGTTGGCTCTAATCTTATCGGCGAGTAAACCCTTAATGATCACTTATGTCTATCCCACTATCCTAGAATATTGAGCACTTGTGATGCCCACGTTTCGTATACGCTAGAATAGACAGGCGAGGAAGGGGCATGGCGACCCAAGCAATGCTCAGCTAGACACAGAGGTTATCAATGCACTAATAAAAGTCACCAAAGACATCAACATATAAACTTTAATTAATGGGAAAGCAATTTTAAGGGGTGCCCATGGTTTTCCGTAGTCACATGGAATCGGCCCATCAATCCTGATGAATTAAAGTGTACTAATACAATAAAACAAAACTACTTAATGAATTGAATAGATGCAGGACCTTCTTACAGCTCTTGTATCTTCGTTTAGGGTGTGTCTTGTGCTGCTAATGCGTCTGAATTCGTCTGGTATCTTTGCACTGTCCAACTAAGCTCTCGAAATTCGTCTGACCTTGGGGTATTTATAGTTTCTGTCTGAGGGTTAGATGCGGCGCATAGAATAAGTAGATGCGGCGCATTGACTTAACTTCGCGTGGGGTCCAAGATTAATATATTCAGGAATATTCGTACACCGCCTTAAGATGCGGCGTAACTCCATTTCTCTATGCGGCGCATGTCCTTTGCCGTCTTGGATTGTTACTTGTGAAATCTTGATAGTGATGCGCCGTATGTAAGAAGTATGTTGCGGCGTATCTGGAGCAGAATGATCTTGATCTTGTACATTTCAGTAGACTCTTAACATTTTGCTTGTTTTGCTCCATAATTAGTCCAAAATCGCCAAGTTTCACATAATACTTGTTTTTACCTGAGAATTACAAAAGTAAACATTAACGTATCAATTCTCATATATAATATAATAAAACAAGTCAAATAAATAGGATAAATGATAATGATAAAATGTACTTATTTGAGTTCATCAAATATCCCCCCACTTGAACTTTACTTGTCCCCAAGTAAACCTTAGAATGAATTTTATGAAAATGTATCCTAAAAGATATTAGGATTTATTTTTATATTTAAGCATGTATTCGTTTTTGTCATAATTGCACAACCAAACACTTAACGAATTAGAAATAGAATAAAATATTTTGATAAAAGCAAATCTAATCGTTTAACTGTCCAGTCGTGACGAATATTCTATCATAAGCTTGGCAAGTATACGCATCTCCTCCACTAAAGCTAAGGAATAACAAGTCTAAAGCGGTAAAAGGGGTTTGTTGGTTAAGGGTTAATCATTCTTCTTAATCTCTATCGATCTCATATTCCAGAAAAGGCGACAAAATCACAAATACATGATCGAATCCACGACCACGATACTTGCAATTGCTCAAATCCTTAACTCGAATAGGCTAAAGATAGGACTAAGTAATCTTTACCAATAATATTATATCAAAAAGGGCGACAAAATCATAAATACATAGCCGAATTCACGACTACGATACTTAAGATTGCTCAAATCTCTAATCTCAATAAATCAAAGGTTTGGATAAAGAATAATATAGGGTATGGATATTATTTGGGATACAAATTGGTGTAAACTGTAAAATGAAAAAATAAACAAAACAGATAAATTAAAATCCTAAGTGTGGTTAATAACTTTCCCAACCATCCCATGAATAAGACTCATATCATTGAATAACTCACGCTTTAACACTTGAAACACACGCTTTAGGTAGACACGAATTATACTCAACAATATCTCAATCAAAGAATAACCTTAGTTGGCGTTCCCATAACGGCCAACTCCCATTCAATCCATAAATATAATATACAACAAATAGTGGTGATATCGACCACTTAATACAAAACTTTACATAAGTTGGTTAAACCAAACATCCAACTTTTTCCTTTTTCTTTCTCTTTTCTATTTTTTTGATATATATATATATATATATATATATATATATATATATATATATATATATATATATATATATATATATATATATATATATATATATATATATATATATATATATATATATTTTCAACATAAATGTGTAAAATTTCACAACTTTTCTATCACTATCTTTCCGGATAATTTTTCCATACTTTTCATACTTTCAGAAATAACTGTAATAGCGAAAGTAGTAAACACACGAAAAATAAACTCAAAGATATACAATATTTACTTTCATACCAATTGCATTGTGCAATTTCCTGACTCAACCAAAGATAATGAATTACGCACGCGAACACAGGTAATGTAAGGAAACACACTTTGCCTAAAGCAATTAACCACGGATTTTAATCTACAGGGTAGGCTAAGGTGTAAGGGTGTAACGAAACATTATAACAAAGGTGTAAGAAACGAAAGGAATGGCTCTGAGTGTTTTTCTATGGGTATCTTACTCTAAAAGTGAGAGTAACAAAAGGGTTTATAAGGGGATTAACTAACCAGTGTAGTTAGTTAATATCACATAACATATAAAGGCTATTTGGGTGTAATCCTAGAAATTTACCAATTTAGACAAGTCATTCCAATTATATAGATAATACTTATTATGGTGGTCTCGAATAGTATACAAGCTAAGTTCTAAAGTTTACAAGTCACCGGCACACTCATAGATTTGTGAATTTTGAAAAGTTCACAATTTTTGAAAATAATGTTATGTGTGCAGTTATGTAATTTAGACTTTAAACAAAAATATGCTAAAAATTTTAAATTTTGATATATTAAGTGCATTTTAAGCATATTTTGCAAAAGTTTAGGACAAGTAAGTGTTCTAATTCTCCAATCCCCCCACTTAAGTTAAACAACGTCCTCGTTGTTTGTGACAAAGGTTAAAAACTGGAAAATAAAAGAATTAGAACAGAAAAACTCCCCTGAGATTTGCTCGGTATGATCCTCCATTATTCGTATAAGAGCAAAAATCAACTTTCTTGTGGATTAGAACGTTTAAGCTTCATATTTGATGTATCAACAGGAAATGCAGGAATCTATAATACCATTCAGACTTTAACACACCTAAGTTAAGAAGGTTCAAACTTGCATAATACATTAGTAGTTAGTGAAAATAAAACTTAAAAAATAATTAAATTGAAAATCATCAGGTCAGTCGATACGCCGTATCTTATGGAAAAAGATACACCGTATCGAGCCTGGAATAAATACGAATCAGAATAAAAGATGCGTCGCATCCTTAACCAGGGATGCGCCGCATTAAAATACTGACAGAAAGTTTTAAAGTCAAAAATAAAAATGCAGAAAATAAAATAAGATATGACCAGTGCAGGCGATGCGTCGCATCTTAAGATTGAGATGCGCCGTATCTTCTGCAGGTCTGACAGACTCGACACAGAACAGAAAAGTAAAAATTCTCCGGGTTGTCTCCCGGTCAGCACTTGTCTTTATTCCAGAGTCTTCAAGTTAGACTCACGTTCAGCTCCTTATTTTGTTCTTGTTACGTGCCATCCTTCTTCTTTCATCCGAAAGATGTTCCCGTATAGCTCCGCAACATTTTCTTCCGTTCGACTTAATCTAATATATGCTTTGGTCTTCGTCGCAACATATTCCTTACACATCAAATTGGGGTAAAACGGTATACCATATGATATATATAAATTCAAGATAAGAACAATAAGCATATCCGTTTTATTAATGATTATAATCTTCTTGTTTAGTGGATAACGATTTACTCCAAGGTTATGAGCAAATATCGTTTTAAGCTTACAAAATTAAGATTATATTCGGGAGAGGTTTCGTAGAGAACTCTCTATAAGGCTAGGTAAATTAATGTAGAGGATACTTGGAATTCTATTTCAAGAATTTTAAGATACTCAAATGTTACCAGTACTAAATTCTCCTCCACTCTTGTCGTTTTATTTCAGCCTTTCAATCATCAAAGGTTTGATTACTCCAGCTAGCGTCTCTTGGTTAGGTTCAGGATGTAATCTTCCATAGTGATGCTTAAGCCATCATTTATCCTGAAAGTAAACCAACTTGTGCACGAGAGTAGTGGAACGATCAAAGTGAATATAAAAAATCAACTATATTTATCAAATTAAATTCGTCGTTTTAACAAAAGCTAATGCGCCGTATTTTCGTTACGTTTCAAAATACAAGATTTTTGATTCAGAAGATGCGCCGTATCGATAAAATCGATGCGTCGTATCTGTTTAATAATTCGAAAAACTGTTTTTAATTAAAATAATAAATACGCCGTATCTGCAAAAACAGATGCGTCGTATGGCGTTATCGTTTAGAAAAATTTCTATTAAAAACACAATACGCCGTATCTTGGGGAAAGGTGCGTCGTACTCGAATTTATTAAACGCGTTGTATTTTATAAAAATTAAACGCAATACGCCGTATCTTTGAAAACAGATGCGCCGTATCGTTTGAATCAGCTCAGTACAACGATAGCAGAATGCAGAAAAATAAAAAGAAAAACAAAAATAAAATCAAACAAAAAGAAACAAAAATTAAAGAAAATAAAAACACACAAAAACAGAAAATATGCAAATAATACAATGAATGCAATTTATTTAATATACAACGGGGTTAGCGGTTAGAATCTAAAAATTAAAAAGAAAAACCTAATTAAAATACTAATCAAATTAACAGATAATAACAATTCACTCCCCGGCAGCGGCGCCAAAAACTTGATGTGTGCGTGTATTGCTTTAATTCTTTTATATCCACGGATGTCGTTGTGGTTTAGCAGTATTAATGCCTACTCAAGTTTTAAATTTATATTTAGCCGACTTATCAATAAAACACACACTTTAACGAGCAGTGTACCCGGTCAGTATGAATATAATGGTAAGTAGAGTGTCGATCACTAAGAGTGGAACGTATTATCTAGTTATTCTAATCAGTATTTTAATATCTTAAGTTAGCTGTACAACCTAATCTAACGCAAGGGGGTTTCAGCCTGAGAGACTGACACGGTTTGGTTATGATTAAATATAAACTAAACTAATGAGCACGAATCAGCGATTAGCACACACGTACACAGATAGATACATGAGACAATAAGAAGACCTGTCCTGATAATTAAGTAGCTTGTCACTTGTTTTATTGCTAGTTTTATATGAAGTGTATGTAATTAACCCTTTCTCGTTGGCTCTAATCTTATCGGCGAGTAAACCCTTAATGATCACTTATGTCTATCCCACTATCCTAGAATATTGAGCACTTGTGATGCCCACGTTTCGTATACGCTAGAATAGACAGGCGAGGAAGGGGCATGACGACCCAAGCAATGTTCAGCTAGACACAGAGGTTATCAATGCACTAATAAAAGTCACCAAAGACATCAACATATAAACTTTAATTAATGGGAAAGCAATTTTAAGGGGTGCCCATGGTTTTCCGTAGTCACATGGAATTGGCCCATCAATCCTGATGAATTAAAGTGTACTAATACAATAAAACAAAACTACTTAATGAATTGAATACATGCAGGACCTTCTTACAGCTCTTGTATCTTCGTTTAGGGTGTGTCTTGTGCTGCTAATGCGTCTGAATTCGTCTGGTATCTTTGCACTGTCCAACTAAGCTCTCGAAATTCGTCTGACCTTAGGGTATTTATAGTTTCTGTCTGAGGGTTAGATGCGGCGCATAGAATAAGTAGATGCGGCGCATTGACTTAACTTCGCGTGGGGTCCAAGATTAATATATTCAGGAATATTCGTACACCGCCTTAAGATGCGGCGTAACTCCATTTCTCTATGCGGCGCATGTCCTTTGCCGTCTTGGATTGTTACTTGTGAAATCTTGATAGTGATGCACCGTATGTAAGAAGTATGTTGCGGCGTATCTGGAGCAGAACGATCTTGATCTTGTACATTTCAGTAGACTCTTAACATCTTGTTTGTTTTGCTCCATAATTAGTCCAAAAACACCAAGTTTCACATAATACTTGTTTTTACCTGAGAATTATAAAAGTAAACATTAACGTATCAATTCTCATATATAATATAATAAAACAAGTCAAATAAATAGGATAAATGATAATGATAAAATGTACTTATTTGAGTTCATCAAACATTCAAATTTCAAATTTGAATCCAAGCCAAAGGCTCCCCATCACTTCAACATCCCATCCTTATCCAACTCACTCTTACACACATACAACTCACTCCTTCACATACAACCTCCCTCACTCTCTACCTCTCCTCACAATTCAAATTTGAATCTTCTCTTAGGCTCCCCATCACATCATTCTTACACATGCCAACTCAACCTTATCTCTTCACTCTCTCACACTCCAACAACTAGAATTCAAATTTGAATCCAACCTTAGGCTCCCCATCACATCATTTCAACTCATCCAAACTCATCTCAACCCTTCATCTCCTCTTTGCCTTCAAGCAAAGCATATTCCCTTGGATATTCATCTTAACTCAACCATGCTTTCTCTTCTTACTCAACCATGGTTCTCTCCTAAACTAACCTCACTCTCTCACTTCCCTTTCACACAATTTGAATTTCAAATTCAAATCTTTCCTCTCTCTATCTCTAACATACACACTTCCTTTCCAAGCAAAGGAATATACCATGGCATATTCTTTCTCTCTTTTCTATGCCATGTGAGGAATACCCAAACTACCCCTATCCAATTATCCTTTCTACCATTCTCTCTTTGGTAATTCGTTTCACTTAAACACTTCACAAAACATTTTTACAAAATGGCTATTTGAGTTGTTAGACCTTGAGGATAAATAATGTAAAGGTCTAAATGTGTGAAGTACAATTGGGCGTTTAGCAAGGTTGGGTATTTAAAAGACTAAGATCCTATGAAAAAATATTTACCAGTTATCCTGGCGCGTTGCTGGCGCTCCGACGCGCCAGCCTCGATAAATATTTCCCTATTTGGGATCTTGGCCTATAAATACCCACCCTTGCCTCTTGTATTCCTCACCCCTTGCCATTATTTCTTTATCTCTTATTTCTCTTCTCTCAATCCTCTAATTCTATCTTGTGTTCTTAATCTTTTACATAACATCTTTGAAAGAACACATCTCCTTGCAAGGGAAGAATCACAAGAACACAATCCACTCTTGTGATTGTGTCGAGGGTTCATCTTCTCTATACCCTTTCTACTAGAATCGAGTCTCTAGGTTAGGTTAGGGCTTGATTGAATAATCAAACACTTATTCATTCAATTTGATTGTAAGGGAAGTCTTGTGTCGAGGTGACCAATCCTAGATCATTGGGGATCTAGTTGGGGTTTGATACTTCCGGTGGGAAGTCTTAGTGGTCTTTGTGGTTAATTCGAATTACGAGTCCTTGAGGGTGGTTTCCGAGGGCGGAATACCGTTGGGGAGTAGCTCTTCTCAGTGAGCGCCGAACTTTGTGCATATCGGTGGAGCGAAGTTGTAACGGTTTGTAGTCCAAAAGGATTATAATTAGTGAATAATATAGTGTCGTGGATTCGCAACTGGACGTACGGATGGTATAAACCCCCCATCCCGAACCAGTATATATCGTGGTGTTACTTACTTGCTTTATATAATTTGGATTGTGTTTGCGTTAGTGGTTATTGTTGTATAAACCACTTGGTACTCTTTGTGGCTTAAAGTTTTTAAACACTCAAAAAGCCGAAGAGATCTTATTCACCCCCCCCTCTACGGTTCTACAATTGGTATCAGAGCGGTATACTCAAGTTTTTGAGCGTTAAAACCTTCCCAAGAAGCCGTTTTAAGTCAAAATTTTAAAATACCTAACGAAATTTTTGGAAAAGTTGAGTATAGATCCATGGCTCAAGAGAACTATGTTTAGGGGTGTTCTATGCAAAGACTACCTTTGCTAGAATTCGATGGGTTTTGCTTTTGGAAAACCCGGTTTGAGACCTATGTTAGGTCCAAAGATATTGACTTGTGGGAGATCATCCAAAATGGAAACTTTGTTTTCATGATGCAAGATCCCGAAACAAAGTTGATGGTTGAAAAGCCATATATGGAATTAAAAGATGATAAGAAGAAGAAGATTGGCAAGAATGATGAATCCAAGATGACTATCTACAATGCCTTACCTGGAAGGGAGTTCGAGAGGGTTTACACGTGCAAGACCGCCAAGGAGATTTGGCATACTCTCATCATTATCCATCAAGGGAACTCACAAGTCAAAGATTGCAAGATCGACTTACTCATCCAACAGTATGAGAAGTTTTCGATCTCGGATGAAGAAACCATTGATAATGGTTATACTAGGTTCAATGCTATTATCACAAGCTTAACGGCTCTAGATCCTACTTTTAACAACAAGAACCATGTGAGAAAGTTTCTTTGAGCTCTTCCGGTGAAGTGGCGGCCAAAGGTGATAGCTATTGAAGAAGCCAAAAATTTGGCGGAACTTCCTCTTGATGAACTAATCGGCAACCTCAAGGTGTATGAAATGATCCTTGAAAATGACAAGGTTGCTTCCAAAGACAAGAAGGAAAAGGTGAAGTCTTTCGCTCTCAAAGCAAAAGTTACTAAGAACCAAGCTAGTGATGATAGCGATAGTCAAGAAGGAAGTGGTGATGAAAGTGATGAAGACGATGAAGAGTTCAATCTAATGGCTAAGAACTTTAGAAAGTTCTTTAGAATAGGTGGTAATTTTAGGCGTGGAAATTGGTTTGGTAACCGAGGAAATGATGGAAGGAACAAGTTTGGAAGAGGTCAAGGTTTTGACAACAAGGTTGGTGAAAGCGCTAATCGTAAACATGGGTGCTATAATTGTGGTGACAAAAGTCACTTCATAAGTGATTGTCCAAAGCACAAAGTAAACAAAGCATTCGTCGGTGGAGCTTGGAGTGATAGTGAAGATGAAGATCAACCAAACAAGGATACTACTTGTCTCATGACTTTAGAAAAACTAGAGGTACCTCAAAACCCTTCTACTTCTAATAATGATAATAAATTGCAAAAGGAGAATGAGGAACTAGTTAAATTTAATGAGGATTTTATGAAAACCTTTGAAAATATTGTTAAGGAAAAACGTTCTCTTGAACAAGATGATGCGTGGTTTTGCGACCTTACAACAGGTTTTACCTCTCGAGGGATCTCAAGAGGCTTATAACCCCACCAGGCAGTGTACCTGACCGATGTAGTATAGTGTAGTGGTAAGTACGGGGGATTGATCGTTCTCCACAGGGAATAGTGTCGTTAGGATTGAAAAACTACTCTAATAGGTCTAAGGGTAAGGGAAGATTCTTTTTGTATTTTTTATAATTTTTTATAAAAGCAAGTAAAATCTCGGGTTTGAAGGAGTGGGCGGAATTAGTTGCTAGTCAACTAACCCAAATAACTATGAATGCAAATAAAATAAATAAATAAAAATGAAAAGAGTTGTGAAACTTATGTGGAGAGAAATGTGTTTACTTAGATTTCCTTACTCCCTAACTATCTTTTACCGGTTGATTAGTGTGTATTAATTGCGTGGATGACGGGTGTATTCCTTAATACCAATCGTGGGGTGGCGTACGTACTTCCCCAACTCTACAAGCTCCTACTTCACTCCTATGTCGAGCCGGCTAGGAAGCTCCTAACATGGGATCACTAGAATTCGCTCATGCATTAAATACAACCATAAAAACCTTAGTACACATTGGTTCATGTTTCTTAAGACGTTCAAGCAAGTTACCGAATAGGAGGTTAGCCAGTTTTCTTAAGCCTAACATTGATGAACAATCATCCAATACAATTAATAACACACTAATAACCAATAATCAATAGCTAGGTTTCATTAGATCTAAGCAAACACAAGATAAATCTAGCCTAGCATGTTAATTAAAAGACAAGAACAAGATATAATCAAACAACACATAGACATATTGATTGATTAAATGATTACTTATCTTCAATTAAACATGGGAGATCCAAGGGTATGAAAACCCTTAAAAATGGCAGAAATTCGTCTTTAGGGTTTCTCCTCACAAAGTTGCACACTAATGACAAAAAATTGCAAAACTATATATAGAGTTTAAGGGCTGACGGCGTCACGTTATAGATCTTGACGCCGTCACCTCGCCGTGTCTAGGGTTCCCGGATGGCCTTCCTGACGCCGTCCCTCTTTAGACCTCCAAAATCCGCTCTGGCTTATCAAAGCTTGACGCCGTCCCTCTTTAGCTTAAACCATGACGACCTTGATCACTTCAAAGGGTGACGCCGTCAGACTTTCCATTGTAAAATTCTCTGGCTTATCATGAGTAATTTTCATATCCACCTTTTTTGCCAAGCCGTGACGCCGTCTGGAACAATCCCTGACGCCGTCAAAGGTACTTTCCAGCATAATTTTGAGACTTTGTCGTTTTCTTCACTTTTATGCTCCAAAAACGTCCAAAATGCTTCCTTTTCCAGATTTCTTCTCCAAAGTACCTAAAATGACAAAAGGAACGATTTAGGACAATATTTGATCAAATAAATACGATTTAGGGCTTAAATGACCCCCTAAAAGCGGTACACTTTTCGCTTCATCAAATACCCTTACACTTGAGATTTGCTTGTCCTCAAGCAAATGCGCTTTTATTCTAATCAAAATACAAGTTAGGGGTCATTTAATGCTAATATAAAAGTAATTACAACAAATAGTCGTTCCACTTTAATCATAATAAGCACAGAGATTACAAACTAGCACCTCACAAGTAGTGTTTAGATACTCACATCTCTCAGGTGTCATCAAAATAAATCTCATAAATGAAAACGGATAATATCTCTCACTACCTGTCATAGCAAATAGATTACCATAGGCTTGGGAAAGGATCGAAAACCTTCTCCACTAGGCGTAAGCACCTAAGATAAACTATCAAAGAGGGCTTTTACATGGGTTATAACATGAGGTGTAGGGATATGATAAACACGGTTTTGTTGGATAAGGGATATTTTACTGGTGGCGAGTTAAAGATCTTGATTAATTACATGTACAATATGGCGTTGCTAAGCCAAGACTAGACTCGACTTAAGCTAAAAAAAAAATAACAAAAAGATAAAACAAACATAAAATGAAACGGGATGGTAGTCCGTATGTTTTTTTTTTCTATTTTTCTTTTTCTCATTTTTTTGTATTTTTCTTGATTTTTCTTGATTTTTTTTTTCATACACTCTTGCCCTACCATCCAAAATAATACATCATAGGGGCGTTGCATTCCCCTTACACTTGAACTTTTACATAACTTTACAAATAACTATTCTAATGACTCGAATTAAGATAATCGAAACACTTGGAGTACTTTTAAAATATTTAGCACATATGGGGGTAATAAACGATGTTCTTCCCCATTACTCCATTACACTAGTACTTTACCCATGAGTCCCAATCGTCCCAAAAAAATATGTACAAGGATATGACTCGACTTAGCAACCATGTAATCAATTAGATAATTAACTTGGGGTTTAAACAAATGTTGTCACAATAATGCACTAAAAATGAGTGCATAAAAGGTAGGCTAAGGCGATTTGGGTGTACATTTAAGTGGGGTGTAAAAAAATTCTTCCTTTAAGTAAAATGCTTAAAGGTCGAAACGAAAAGATAGGCTCTGAGGGGTGTACTAGGGGTATCGTGTACTAAAAATGAGTACAACGCAAAGGGTGTGGGAGAATTACTTGACCAATGTAGCCAAAGTAATTATAACAAAAACACAGGTGTAAAAACAATGGGTTAATCCTAATGCCTCTTATCATGTAGTAAATCTAACTACACGAATGTAGTCTCACTTGTGGCCTCGGAATGGTCCTAACGCAAGTTCTAGAATCTAAGTGCTACCGGTACACACATCATAGCATAAATGCTTTTCCTACCAATTCTAGGGGCGAACCTCACATATTTGGGGGTGGAAAATTTTTTAGTGGTACGGTTTTTTGTGCTAGTCATATAACTCCTATCCGTGAGACGCTCATTAAGATCAAAGTTTCACTCCTAAATGTTGTAAAAAATTTTAAATTTGGCACTAAAATTGCCCTAACAGGTATTTATCTCAGTTTTATTACACATCTACCATCGAACAAACAAAAATCAAGTGTACTTGTATTCTCTAAAGTATCGTACTTTTACCCCCCCTTACACTTAAGATGAACATTGTCCCCAATGTTCAAATAACAAGATGTAAAAGTGAAAAGGTAAAAGAATGAAATCGAATACTCCCCTGATTCGTTCGGTGGATAAAAAAGGTAACATGGTTAGATCTTCTTCCAAGAGAATGTAGAAGCTCCAAGACTAATGCATCGCCATAAGCTTGATTCCACATACATCTCCTTGTCCAAAATAACCTGTTAAACCTGAGAAAACAAACACGAAAACCTGCATAACATCGGCGGGATAAATTCTATATAAGGATATAATGCTTGTGGAATGATAATTTTGCAGATTCCTGGAGATTATAAGTTAGAGATTTAGCAAAAACTTTTTATGAAAACAAAACTTTCAAAAATTTCAGAAAATTAAAACCTGACGCCGTCAGGTTGTAAAGCCTGACGCCGTCAGAAATGATCTGACAGAATTCTCATGTTAAGTTTCCGGAAAATTTCTGGAAAAACCTTTACCTTACTTCCTGGAAATCCTGCAAAATATCATTATGACTCGATACAAGCATTTGACTCAAATAAATACGAATATGTATGTTAATTTAATATCATTATGATTCATGTTCATTTGTGTTCTAATAAACCGATTTGGATTCCCCTTACACTTAACTTTTGCAAAATACCTTTATATGTAGTTAAGACGAAGTTAAAAACAAGATAAAGCATTTTCACAATTTAGTTTTGAACATGAATTAATAATAATAAAAATTAAACATACATACGGAAACAAATAAAATCAAACAAACAAATAAATAAACACACAAAGCAAATAAAGCTTGGGTTGCCTCCCAAGAAGCGCTTTTCTTTATTAACGAGTCTTGTAGCTAGACTCAAAGTCCTTCTACCCTACGTAAGTGAGCTCGTCATCGAGGACGTCTTTAGGGTTAAGCTTGGATTGAAGTTTCCTATTGGTCCGCTTAGTACAATATATCTTTTCAAACTTCTCTCCATCCGGGTCATACAATGTCATCTTAATATGCCATGACCCATCTCCATCTTTGGGTGGTTTGTCCCAATCCCACTTATGATCATCGTCCTCACGAATCCACTTATTCATCCCTAGGTTAATTGGCAAAACTCCTAGGAAATCAATCATCTTCCTAAAAACTAGAGGGTCTTCAAATGGATCCAATTCGGTGTCCCTAGCCAAGAGTTGCTCTACCGTATGTGTTCGGTTCACAAAGTCCTCTTCTAGGTAAAATGGGCGTTGGGGTCCTATGAAGTCTCTATCGATCCAAGGTCCATATCTAGATGGTCTCCTATTTAATTCTAACCAATGGGGTGTTGGTTCCTCACTAGTATCATAGGCATGTTTCTTAACATCATAGACTGACCAAGTATCACCTTCTCCTACCGCTATCTTAGATTCCTTGCAATCAATCATAGCACTAGCGGTCGCCAAAAATCCTCTACCTATCAACAAGGGGCATGTAGGGTCGCTAACCATATCAAGGACGTGGAAATCGGCTAACATGGTTAGTTTTCCTATGTGTACTAACACGTCTTTGACTACTCCAACCGGGTAAGCAACACTCCTATCCGCTAAACCTATTATCACCTCGGTTTCTTCAAGTTTTCCTGGTTTTAGAGAGGTGTAGAGAGGTAACGGAAGTAGGTTAAGGCTTGATCCAAGATCGGCTAATGTGTCATAAGCCTCCGAATTACCGATCTTGCAAGGTAGAACAAATAAGCCCGGATCATCTAACTTCTTAGGTAGCTTGTTTTGAACAAAGGCGGTCCCTTTTTCGCCTAACTTAAGCTTCTTCTCATCCAACACATCAATAACCGGACTTTCAAGGTGGAGCTCCTTGAATTCTTCGTCAAGGTTTTGAGTGGGAGGTGTTTCAACTACGACTTGGGTTTGTTTGAAACACGAGCTCATGGAATTGACCGAATAATATTGTGGACAAGAACTAGGAGACGAAACCGACGAGATGGCGTTGACGTTTAGTTTCGGGTTCTTGACTGTGTTGCTAAGGAGTGCTCCCATTTCTCGGTCATTGAGGGCTTTCAACAAAGTGTCAATCTTATTGGTCATCTCGCTTTGTTTTTGTTTGAAATCGGCTTCAAACTTGGCCAAACGAGCTTCTTGAGATGCCATAAATTGAGACATCAATCCTTCAAAGTTATTGGTACTACCATTGCTGGAAGGATTGTTGTTGAAAGTACGGTTCGAGTTGGAACCACTTGATTGGAAACGATTAGGTGGGTTGGAAGAATTGGTTTGTTGTGCGTTTTGGTTTTGTTTCCACCTAAGGTTTGGGTGATTTTTCCATGAGGGGTTGTATGTATCACCGTAGGGTTTTGCTCGGGTTTGAAAGTGTACCACTTGTCTCCCGCTCCGTCGGTACGCGAGGATGCGTAGTCCGCAAAAGCTTGTTCGGGGAGTTCCATGCAATCACTAGTGTCGTGGGGACCACTACATAATTCACATGAAGAAGTGATTTTGTTCACTTGGCTTGAAGGTTTAGGAGCCTCGTAGGATTTCATAAGAAACTTGACTTGGTCTTCAAGTTCTATGATCCTACGGTCAGAAGTGCTTGAATTGTTCGAAGGCAAAGATATTGCCTTGACCGTTTTATTCAAATCACGGGGATCACTCCAACTTTCGTTGTCATAAAGAGCAAGATCTTCTAGGAGAGCCCATGATTCTTCCGCACTTAGATCACGTAACTTACCACCGGCCGATTGGTCAATGGTTTGCCTCGTGGAGAGATTGATATGGTCATAGAAGATTTGGACTTGGAGCTAAAGTTCTATGCCATGGTGAGGGACTTTTTGGAGTAAGTCCTTGAATCGAGTCCATGCCTCGTAGAGGGTTTCGCCTTGACGTTGTTGGAACATCAAGATATCATTCCTTAGCTTGGTAGTTCTTCCTGGTGGGAAAAACTGAGCAAGGAAACGAGTGGTGAGATCATCCCAAGAGGTGATGGATCCTGCTGGTAGACGCTCTAGCCATTGACTAGCTTGGTCCCGCAGAGAGAATTGAAAGAGACGCAGTCGGGTCGTCTCTCGAGTGGCAACATCAAGGTCTATGGAATCAACAATTTTGAGAAAGTCCTTGAGATGTTGATTAGGATCTTCGGAACGAAGTCCATGGAATGCGCATCCGCTTTGCACCAACCGGATGGTGTCGGATCGCAAGGGTGTGACATTGGCTCCTTGAGTGAGCTCAATGGTGTTTCGATAGCCATGGTGGCTAGGACGGGAGTAGTCTCCTAAGGTACGGGCTCTAGGAGGTGGGTGTTGTTGTGGTGGTGGGTTGTTGGGATCGAGGATATTACCACCTTCCATGATGTCGGATGGTAATGGTTACGAACAAAGAAACGAAGAAAAAAGATAGACTAAAGAAAACCTAGAAAAAGAAAATAAAAATCTCACTAGAAAGGAGTCTAGTGAGTAGACCTAATAAAATAAAAATTCAACCTAAACAATAACTATTCCCCGGCAACGGCGCCAAAAACTTGATGCGTGGTTTTGCGACCTTACAACAGCTTTTACCTCTCGAGGGATCTCAAGAGGCTTACAACCCCACCAGGCAGTGTACCTGACCGATGTAGTATAGTGTAGTGGTAAGTACGGGGGATTGATCGTTCTCCACAGGGAATAGTGTCGTTAGGATTGAAAAACTACTCTAATAGGTCTAAGGGTGAGGGAAGATTCTTTTTGTATTTTTATAATTTTTTATAAAAGCAAGTAAAATCTCGGGTTTGAAGGAGTGGGCGGAATTAGTTGCTAGTCAACTAACCCAAATAACTACGAATGCAAATAAAATAAATAAATAAAAATGAAAAGAGTTGTGAAACTTATGTGGAGAGAAATGTGTTTACTTAGATTTCCTTACTCCCTAACTATCTTTTACCGGTTAATTAGTGTGTATTAATTGCGTGGATGACGGGTGTATTCCTTAATACCAATCGTGGGGTGGCGTACGTACTTCCCCAACTCTACAAGCTCCTACTTCACTCCTATGTCGAGCCGGCTAGGAAGCTCCTAACATGGGATCACTAGAATTCGCTCATGCATTAAATACAACCATAAAAACCTTAGTACGCATTGGTTCATGTTTCTTAAGACGTTCAAGCAAGTTACCGAATAGGAGGTTAGCCAGTTTTCTTAAGCCTAACATCGATGAACAATCATCCAATACAATTAATAACACACTAATAACCAATAATCAATAGCTAGGTTTCATTAGATCTAAGCAAACACAAGATAAATCTAGCCTAACATGTTAATTAAAAGACAAGAACAAGATATAATCAAACAACACATAGACATATTGATTGATTAAATGAATACTTATCTTCAATTAAACATGGGAGATCCAAGGGTATGAAAACCCTTAAAAATGGCAGAAATTCGTCTTTAGGGTTTCTCCTCACAAAGTTGCACACTAATGACAAAAATTGCAAAACTATATATAGAGTTTAAGGGCTGACGGCGTCACGTTGTAGATCCTGACGCCGTCACCTCGCCGTGTCTAGGGTTCCCGGATGGCCTTCCTGACGCCGTCCCGCTTTAGACCTCCAAAATCCGCTCTGGCTTATCAAAGCTTGACGCCGTCAGAATATGGCTTGACGCCGTCCCTCTTTAGCTTAAACCGTGACGACCTTGATCACTTCAAATGGTGACGCCGTCAGACTTTCCATTGTAAAATTCTCTGGCTTATCATGAGTAATTTTCATATCCACCTTTTTTGCCAAGCCGTGACGCCGTCTGGAACAATCCCTGACGCCGTCAAAGGTACTTTCCAGCATAATTTTGAGACTTTGTCGTTTTCTTCACTTTTATGCTCCAAAAACGTCCAAAATGCTTCCTTTTCCAGATTTCTTCTCCAAAGTACCTAAAATGACAAAAGGAACGATTTAGGGCAATATTTGATCAAATAAATATGATTTAGGGCTTAAATGACCCCCTAAAAGCGGTACACTTTTCGCTTCATCACAAGAGCGTGTTAAAATCAATAAAAAGGTTTATGAACTCGAAAGGGAAGTAAAGATACTAAATCATTGCAAAGAGGTGGTTGAACCATGTAAAAGATGTGAGGCACTCACACTTGAGGCTAGCTCTTTGAATGATAAAGTATCTAAACTTCAAAAGGAGTCTCTAAGCTTTACTAAATACAAAAAGAGTAGCAATGATTTAGACGATATGTTGAGTCGTCAAAAAGTGTCTGAAGATAAGGAAGGTCTTGGATTTTCAAAACATGGGAAAACCACTTCCGAGAGTCTAACCAAACCAATAGTGGTTGTAAAAGCAAGTCAAAACGAAACTACAAAAAGTTCCGAGCCTGACGCGTTGGGTGACGCACCAACGCGCCAACAGCGCGCCAGGTCTCTGAGGAATAATGAAGTTTCGTCAAAAAATTTTGTTAAACCAATCATTCCTTAAACTCCTTTTGCAAATACTCGAGGTAATCAAGTACCCATTACAAGAAGAGAAAACCCAAAACAATTTTATAACTTGGGATCTCGTAATGGCCTTGGTTACACGCAACCTCGAGTCAATCATAGACCACTCTTACCTACACCCAATGTGAGACCTTCATCAACATACAACCAAAGATCTTCTTTCCGATATAATCAATCATTTCCAAGAAGAAATTTTTATAACAATAACCAAAGGTCCTCACACTCATACCAAAGGAGAGACAACTCCTACCCAAACCAAAGATTCTTTAGACCTCAAACTCATCAAAGCTATAGACCAAGTTATCAAAACCAAAATAATTTTCAAAACAATCCTTGGTCTACCTTCTCTAGATTTGGTATTGAGAAATTATGTGTCTTGCTTCAAGACCCAAGAATGTTTAACTTGGGCACTTTAAATGCTAACCAAAATGAACCCAAGAAGCAATGGGTACCAAAAGCTTGAATTGCATCTTTGGTTGTAGGTTTGCCTCAAATGTGATCTACAACCGGACGAGTGGATAGTGGATAGCGGTTGCACTAAACACATGACCGGGAATAGGAGATTGTTCACATCATACAAGGCGTATGACGACAATCAAGTCATATTTGGAAGCAAACTTAGTGGGAAAATCATCAGTAAAGGTAATGTCCTTCATGACTCCATAGAAACTACCAATGTTGAGCATGTTAGTGGTTTAAACTTTAACTTGATTAGTGTTAGCCAATTAAGTGATGATGATTGTGAGGTTAAGTTTACTAAAGTAGATTGTACCATTAGTAAAAATGGTGTAGTATTAGCTAGAGGTCATAGGAGAAATAACTTGTATACTTGCAAGTTGGGAGATAACTCCAAACAACACATATGTCTTGCATCAATGGTGGATAACTCAACACATATGCGTGGAAATAATCTTTTATTTTGATAGTTTATTAGTTTGGTATGTCTTTTTATGTTGGTTATTGGTCGTTCGGTTGTTGGTAGCTAGTTGTTCGTTTATGGCATGTCATAAATGATCTAGTGGTTGTTCAAGTGGTTGCTTGAGGTTAATGTGGTATTTTAGCCACATTCCATTGTACTTTAAATGGTTTTTTGGAGTAATATATTTTACCAGGGTGAAAAATCCCTTTTACCAAAATAATAATAATAATAATAATAATAAAATAACTCAACGCTTTGGCATAGGAGATTAGGTCATTCCAATATGAGGTTAGTCCAAAGTCTAGCTTCCAACAAGCTAGTAAGGATTTACCAAAGCTGAGTTTTGAAAAACATTATTGTGATACTTGTAGTCTAGGGAGTCAAGGAAATTCAAACATTAGGAATATGAATGAAATGTCAACTAATAGGGTTTTATAGTTGTTACACTTAGATTTGTATGGTCAATCTCCAATCCAAAGCTATGGAGAAAACTTCTACACTTTGATAATTGTAGATGACTATTCAAATTACACATGGGTATTATTTTTAGCGTCTAAGGATGGAGTCTTAGGAAAATTTAATATATTAAGGAAAAAGCTTGAAAACCTACTTGATTGTTCTATTGTTTCAATAAAAACAAATCATAGCAGTGAATTTGATAAATTACAATTTGGTAGCTTTTGTGAACAACATAGAATTATCTTATAACTTATCGGGCCTGTTCACTTCTCAATCGCTTGAGATTGTTGAAAGAACACATCGTAAGTTACGAAAGATGAGTCGTGCAATGCTTGACGAGCAATCGATTCCACAAAAGTTTTGGTGTCATGCCCTAGATACCGCTTGTTACATCTTTAATAGAGTCTATATTAGAAAAGTCATTAATAAAACACCCTATGAGATACTTAGAAATAGGAAGTCTTCCTTAGAATACTTTAGAGTATTTGGTTGTCAAGTATTTATACTTAACACCAAAGAATATCTCACCAAATTTGACCCAAAGTCGTATGAAGGTGTGTTCTTAGGATACTCTCAAACTAGAAAACGTTTTATAAAAAAATATTTATACTTAACACCAAAGAATATCTCAACAAAAAAACATTTTATAAAACAGTTTTTTTTACGTTTAAAAACTTGAAAAAAGATTTTAAAAAAAGTTTTTTTACGTTTAAAAAACTTAAAAAAGATTTTTACGTTAAAAAAAACATTTTATAAAAAAGTTTTTTTACGTTTAAAAACTTAAAAAAGCTTTTTACGTTTAAAAAAACTTAAAAAAACATTTTTTAAAACAGTTTTTTTTTTATGTTTAAAAATTTAAAAAAGATTTTTACGTTCAAAAATTTTTTTAAAAAATTTTTTTAAAAAACGTTTTTAAAAAAGTTTTTTTTACGTTTAAAAACTTAAAAAAGATTTTTACGTTTAAAAATATTTTAAAAAACGTTTTATAGAAAGATTTTTTTACGTTTAAAAACTTAAAAAACGATTTAAACAAAAATTACGTTTAAAGATTTTTACTTTTAAAAAAACTTAAAAAAACGTTTTGTAAAAAAGTTTTTTTACGTTTAAAAACTTAAAAAAGATTTTTACGTTTAAAAAAACGTTTTTTAAAAAAAAAACGTTTTTTAAAAAAGTTTTTTTACGTTTAAAAACTTAAAAAAGTTTTTTACATTTAAAAAAACTAAAAAAAACGTTTTCAAAATTTTTTTTTACGTTTAAAAACTTTAAAAAGTTTTTACGTTTAAAAAAACTCAAAAAAACGTTTTTTTAATAAAAATTTTTTACGTTAAAAAACATAAAAAAGATTTTTACGTTTAAAAAAACTAAAAAAACGATTTTTACGTTTAAAAACTTTAAAAAAACGTTTGAAACGTTTAAAAGAACATAAAAACCTAAAAAAAAACATAAAAAAGGGACAAAACTTAAAAAAAGGGAGAAAAACGTAAAAAAAGGGACGAAAACGTAAAAAAACGGATGTATCTGTTGAAAGCATCTAAGTACTTAGGGTGTGTTTGGTAAAAATAGTAGTGAGCAGAAGCAGTGATCCGTGAGCAGTGAGCTGTAGTCACAGCTTCTTAAAGAAGCATTGGAAAAATGTGCTTTCCTAAAAAATAGCAAAGCTCGCCGCTCTTTTGTTAAACGAACAATAAACATCAAAAAGCCCATTGCTTACCGCTCATCGCCCCAATAAGCTTCAAAAAGCTCTACGCCAAACTTAGCCTTAGACTACATCATTGACATGTCAAACACTTCATCTTTATACCTAACACCCTCCTTTATCCCTATATATAAACCTTTGAAATCAAGGCATAATGCACATCTTATCTTCTCCTCTTACTTATGTATACAAATGTATAATTTGTACGCATACATGTATATATGAAAATGTTTATAAGATCTATACTTTCGTTATTTATTTTAATGGAATAAGTTTGACAAATTATATGACATATTTAATAGTTTATAAAACCTAAAATATACTAACAAAAGTTTATAAGTATTTAAAGTTATAAATACTTACCTTTATATAGAATGATTGTTTATATATAAAAAAAAGGAGTAAATTGCAAAAATCGTCCTTGTGGTTTGGCCAAATTGCATGTTTCGTCCCTATGATTCATTAAGTGCAAAAATGGTCCGGATTTGGCACTGTTTCATGCACTTTTGGTCCCCCATGTTAACCGGCGTTAAGTGAGTTCCGTTAGCACTTATACGTTAGCCATTTTTGCTAACGATCGTTGCAGCTCCCATCCTTTAAACTAACGGCCAAACCACAAGGACGATTTTTACAATTTACTCTTTTTTTTTTAAAAATTTTTTTTTGTCCGTATTTAAAAAAATTTTTTTTTGAAAATTTTTTTCGTTAAAAAAAAAAATTCAAATTTCTTTTTCAAAAATAGTAAAATTTTTTTTTGAATTTTTTTTTTGAATTTTTTTTTCTTCGTCCGTTTTTTATACCATTTTTTTTTCGTCGTGTGACTTTTTTTTCGAAACTTTTTATTTTTGGAAAAAAAAACACTTTTTTGGCACAAAAAGATTTTTTGGAACATATAAAAAACATATACGTTTTTATATGTTCTAAAAAAACGTTTTTATACGTATATAAAAAATGTTTTTCGTATATAAAAACATATAAAAAGTATATAAAAATGTTTTTGTATATAAAAAATGTTTTTCGTACAAAAAACTTTTTTTTTATATAAAACTTTTTTTATATAAAAAAGTTTTTAGATAAAAAAAGTTTTTAGATAAAAATGTTTTTTATCTAAAAAAGTTTTTAGATAAAAATGTTTTTTATATAAAAACGTTTTATATAAAAAACATTTTTATATATAAATGTTTTATATAAAAAAAATATATACACACGAAAAATGTTTTTGAAAACAAAAACGGACGATAAAAAAATTTGACAAAAAAGTGGACGAAAAAAAATTTCAAAAAAAAAAAAAAAAATCCGAAAAAAAGAGTAAATTGCAAAAATCGTCCTTGAGGTTTGGCCGTTAGTTTAAAGGACGGGCGCTGCAATGATCGTTAGCCAAAAGGGCTAACGTGTAAGTGCTAACGGAACTCACTTAACGCCGGTTAGCATGGGGGACCAAAAGTGCATGAAACAGTGCCAAATCCGGACCATTTTTGCACTTAATGAATCACAGGGACGAAACGTGCAATTTTGCCAAACCACAAGGACGATTTTTGCAATTTACTCTAAAAAAAAAAGAATACGGGCAGAGCTTCGACGTGAAACTGGAAATCTTCGTAAACCCGAGGCTACTTGAAGAGTATAACAATGTATTTTTGAAAACTTGAAGCTATTTGAAGATAATAACAACTTCTTCTTGAAAACTTGAAGCGATTTAAAAATTATAACAACTTCTCTTGAAAATTTGAAGAAAAAGAGATCAAAACCTAGTTTTCTCTCAAGAACATATGAATGTTTTTACAAAATCTTTAAGAAATGCCTTTGGGTTTTACTTCTTTATGGATATAAGAAGGGGGGGGGGGGGGGGTTGCAAGAATTTATGAAGGTTTGTGCTTGCTATTTATAGGAAAGTTTACTACATATAAGTATAAGACTTAATGGTTAAATTAGACATTTGTTAAGATCTTAAGCAAGATCATTTCTCATCAAGACACATGTCTTGATGAGTCATGAAAAACGCCACCTAGGGTGGTAAGGATAAGTGTGTAGTTTATTTTGCTATAATCTTGTTTTTACGGAGTGTTTTGGTTCCGGTAATTACTAACGGTAAGTATTTAAATCACGAAACTTAAAACCGGGTACTGTAAAAATAATAAACTTGTAAAAATGTTAAAACTTATTAATATACTCTATTTAAATGAGTGATAAATTTTACGGAGTGCGTAAACGTTGTTAGAACCTAAAACATATGTTAAATACGCGTAAAACAGAATTTATCAGAAGATAACGAGATTGCAGGGAAATGATCATGTACTTATTTAAAGTAGACTAAAATTAGTCTATAGTGATATAAAAATTTCAAAAGACGGCTTTTGATATTCTCGGGGTAACCTAACGGTTATATGTAAAGTTTAAAAGCTACGCGGTTTAGGGTAAAACGCAAAACGTGCGAAGTTTTTGTAAAAACGAAAAAGTAAAATTATGAAATATGAATTATAAAAATATGGAATCCATAATGTATAAAATATGTGGACTAAATATAGTCTAGAGTCGGTTTGTTAACGTATATGTTCTATTTTCGCTAAATAACCTATTAGGTTACATGTAAAAGAAATTTTACTAGAAATAAAATATTAAATGACGTAATAAATAAATTAATGACATCAAAATTTTGAGAAAGATTATATTTAGAGGGCATTTGATTTGTTGTTAGGAATCACAATGAGTATCGGATTTGGTATGAGATAGAATGACAATAGATATGAAAAAGTGTATGATTATGATTGTTTATGTTTGGTGATGCGCGTGATGTGTCGTTGCGGTTTAGCAGTTTTAATGCCTACTCAAGTTTTAAATTTATATTTAGCCGACTTATCAATAACACACACACTTAACGAGCAGTGTACCCGGTCAGTATGAAGATAATGGTAAGTAGAGTGTCGATCACTAAGAGTGGAACGTATTATCTAGTTATTCTAATCAGTATTTTAATATCCTAACGCAAGGGGGTTTCAGCCTGAGAGACTGGCACGATTTGTTGCAATTAAAATAATAAAATAAACCAATAGGCACGAATCAGCAAGTAGCACACACGTACACAGATAGATACTCGAGACAATAAGAGGGCTGTCCTTATAATTAAGTAGATTGTCACTTGTTTTATTGATAGCTTTATATGAAGTGTATGTAGTTAATCCTTTCTCGTTGGTCCTATTCTTATCGGCGAGTAAACCCTTAATGATTACTTATGTCTAAAAGTTATTCCTAAGTGATCAATTTAGAAACAACCGTGGGAGCCACATTATGTCCCGCAGTCAAATGCCCGCAAGCCACTAATAAACACAGAGGTTATCAATGCACTAATAAGTAGTAACCAAAGACATCAACATATAAACTTTAATTGATGGGAAAGCAAGTATTAAAGGGAGTGCAATCTTTCCGTTGTCACATTACACAAGCCACCAATCCTGATGAATTAAAGTTTGCTAACACAATAAAACAAAACTACTTAATGAATTAAATACATGCAGCACCTTCTTACAGCTCTTGTATCTTTGATTTGGGTGTGTCTTGTGCTGCCTCCTTGACTGAATTCGTCCTTAGTTCCTACTGTTCGGTCTTCGGTGTTAGGGTTTTGGAACTTGTAATTCGTCTGGTCTACGGGGTATTTATAGTTTCTGTCTGAGGGAAGATGCGGCGCATCTACTAAGTAGATGCGGCGCATGTACTTAACTTCGCGTGGGGTCCAAGATTATAATATTCAGGAATATTCGTACACCGCCAGAAGATGCGGCGTAACTCCATGATCAGATGCGGCGCATGTCCTCTTGTATCTTGGATCGTATCTGGTGATATCTTGATAGAGATGCGGCGCATGTCGAGAGTGAGATGCGGCGCATCTGGAGCAGAATTGACTTGATCTTGTCCATGTCAGTAGACTTTCACTTTATGCACGTTTTGCTCCATTATTAGTCCAAAATCATTAAGTTTCACCAAATGCTTGTTTTTACCTGAGAATTACAAAAGTAAACGATTAAGTATCAATCCTCATACATAATATAGTAAAACAAGTCAAATTAATAGGATAAATGATAGTAATAAAATGTACTTATTTGAGTTCATCAAATATCCCCCACTTGAACTTTACTTGTCCCCAAGTAAACCTTAGAATTTCATTTATGAAAATGTATCCTAAAAGATGTTAGGATTTATTTTTATATTTAAGCATGTATTCGTTTAATTCATAATCACACAACTAAACACTTAACGAATTAGAAGTAAAATAAAATAAGTAGATAAAATCAAATCTAATCGTTTAACTGTCCAGTCGCGACGAATATTCTATCATAAGCTTGGCAAGTATACACATCTCCACCACTAAAGCTAAGGAATAACAAGTCTAAAGCGGTAAAAAGGGTTTTTAGGCTTAAGGGTTAATTATTCTCTTTTCACTATCGATCTCAAATTCCAGAAAAGGCGACAAAATCACAAATATATGATCGAATCCACGAACACGATACTTGCAATTGCTCAAATCCTTAACTCGAATAGGCTAAAGATAGGTCCAAACTTCACCAATAATAATATATCAAAAAGGGCGACAAAATCATAAATACATAGCCGAATCCACGACTACGATACTTAAGATTGCTCAAATCCCTAATCTCAATAAATCAAAGGTTTGGTTGGATAAAGAATAATAAAGGGCATGGATAACATTTGGGATATAAATTGGTGTAAAATGAAAAATAAACAAAACAAATAAATTAAAATCCTAAGTGTGGTTAATCACTATCCCAACCATCCCATGAATAAGACTCATATCATCGAATAACTCACGCTTTAACACTTGAAACACACGCTTTAGGTAGACACGAATTATACTCAACAAGATCTTAATCAAAGAATAAACCTTAATTGGCGTTCCCATAACTGCCAATTCCCATTCAATCCATAGATATAATACAACAAATAGTGGTGATATCGACCACTTACATAACTTTACATAAGTTGGTTAAAATAAACATCCAACTTCTTTTTTTTTTTTTTTTTTTTTTTTTTTTTTTTTTTTTTTTAATGAGACATAAAGATGTGTAAAATTTCACCACATCACTAACTTTCTTTCCGGATAATTTTTCCATACTTTTCATGACTTCAGAAATAGTAGTAATAGTGAAAGTAGTAAACACACGAAAAATAAACTCCAAAATATACAATATTTACTTTCACTCCAATTGCATTGTGCAATTTCCCGACCTAACCATAGATAATGAATTACGCACGCGAACACAGGTAATGTAAGGAAACACACTCTGCCTATAGCAATTAACCAACCACGGATTCTAATCTACAGGGTAGGCTAAGGTGTAAGGGTGTAACGAAACATTTTAAACATAGGTGTAAGAAACGAAAGGAATGGCTCTGAGTGTTTTTCTAGGGGTATCTTACTCTAAAAATGAGAGTAACAAAAGGGTTTATACGGGGGTTAACTAACCAGTGTAGTTAGCTAATAACACATAACATATAAAGGCTATTTGGTGTAATCCTAGAATTTTACCAAGTTAGACAAGTCACTCCAATTATATAAATAATACTCATTATGGTGGTCTCGAATAGTATACAAGCCAAGTTCTAAAGTTTACAAGTCACCGGCACACTCATAGATTTGTGAATTTTGAAAAATCACAATTTTTGAAAATAACGTCATGTGTGCAGTTATGTAACTTAGATCTTAAACAAAAACATGCTAAAAAAAAAAATTTTAAGTTTGATATATTAAGCACATTTTTAAGCATAATCTTTGAAAAAGTTTAGGACAAGTAATTGTTAAGTGTTCTAATTCTCCAATCCCCCCACTTAAGTTAAACAACGTCCTCGTTGTTTGTATAAAAGGTTAAAAACTGGAAAATAAAAGAATTAGAACAAGAAAAACTCCCCTGAGATTTGCTCGGTATGATCCTCCATATGTATAAGAGCAAAAATCAACTTCCATGTGGATTAGAACGTTAAAGCTTCATACTTGATGTATCCACAGGAAATCCAGGAAACTATAATACCACCAACACTTTAAAACACACCTAAGATAAGAAAGGTTCAAACTTGCATAATACATTAGTAGTTAGGAAAAATAAAACTTAAAAATTAAAACTGAAAATCATCAGGTCAGTCGATGCGCCGTATCTTATTGAAGAAGATACGCCGTATCGAGCCTGGAATAAATACGGATCAGAATAAAGATGCGCCGCATCCTTAACCAGGGATGCGCCGCATTAAAATAAACTGATAAATAGTTTTAAAGTCGAAAATAAAAATGCAGAAAAATAAAATAAGATATGACCTTTGCAGAGGATGCGTCGCATCTCAGAGTTGAGATGCGCCGTATCTTCGTGCGGCCTGGACTGACTCGACACAGAAAACAGAATAATAAAAGATAAATCCGGGTTGTCTCCCGGTAAGCACTTGTCTTTATTCCAGAGTCTTCAAGTTAGACTCACGTTCAGCACTTCATTAGTATCGATCATTGAAGGAGTCGGAAACATCACGCTCCTTCATCCCCAATTTAGTAATATTGAACACTCCTTGCTCGTCCTTAATTTCCACGCCGCTCTTCTTTAATATCTGTATAAACAAAGTCCTGTCCCTTTCGGGCAGAGATGATAAAATGATAGACGGGAAATTCTTATTATCATATAGGCACAAATAAGCAAGGTGGGGTGGTAGTTCAATAAACACATCATTGTTCAAATTCGTTTTCTCAACCCTTCTCCTACGTTTATTAATTACTACACAATCATACCACTCATCATCAGAATCACTAACAATATCGCGTCTAAGTTCGGTAGGTACATTAAGGTCAATGAATTCCTCAAAGTCTTCATGATTAGGATTAGTTGAGTTGTTTTGAATCAATGTTTCTCCCATAAGTCTAGCTTCAAGATCGAGGTCCATACGTTCTCTTAATCCTAGTACATAAACACCTCTAATTATGCTTTTAACCGGATCTTGGCACTTATAGACTAGTTTATTATTCCCTACCCTTAATGAAATTTTTCTCTTAAACACATCAATCTTAGCATGGGCAGTAGACAAGAAAGGTCTTCCGAGGATTAAGGGAATCTTAACATCCTCAGGCATGTCTAGTATAATAAAGTCTACGGGAAAAATAAACTGCTCAATCTTAACTAGCACATTATTAGCAATCCCTTCAGGTCGTTTTACTGTTTTATCAGCCAATTCAATAAGTAATTTAGTTGGTGCTAATTTTCCTAGTCCTAGGGTAGCGAATGTCTTAAGAGGCATAACACTAACACTAGCTCCTAAGTCAGCCAACACATTATTGAAAAATATATTATTAATAGAACAAGGTAGAGTAAAACTTCCTGGGTCTCTTTCTTTATGAGGCAAGGCATTTGAATCGGTTGCAGAGCTTTCTTCTTTCATTGTTGCCTTGATCTCCTCTTCAATTTTTGTCTTCTCTTTTAGTAGTCTCCTTAAGCTGATTGAAGAGTTAAAGAAAAATTCGGGTCTTGCACCATCATTACCATTCATCGATCTTCTAGGTATATTAGGAGTGACTTCTTCAGTGGTGCTTATGGCCTTGACATGATCTCTTGGGTTGGTTTCAGTTGAGCTCGGTAAACTTCCATATCCCCTTTCTTGAAGAACTTTGCTCATTTGACCAATTTGTTGTTCCAATGCTTTGATCGAAGCTCCTTGATTTCTTGTAGTAGTGTCCGTTGAAGCTCGAATTTCCTTGATCATAGCAGCATTCTCTTCATGTCTTTTAGCAGCATCGGCCATAATTTGCTTTAAAGTATCGTCTAAAGTCTGCCTCCTCTCTTGATAAGCGGGATTGAAGTTGTTCTTTTGATAGAATCCCGGACTAGCTTCCCTAAATCTTGCTGAAGGTCGGAATGGTTGTCCAAATTGGGTGTAATATGCTTCTTCAAATGTCTCACTTTCATTCTTGTTCGGGCAATCTTTAGTGTAGTGAGGTCCTTCGCACTTTTCACATCCAACTTGGGCAGCATACGCTCTTTCATCTCGCTTCTTCATCTCTCTACTAATTTTATCCAATTGAGCTTGAATAGCAGCAATCCCGTCAAAATTAGTGCTGCTCTTAGATCTAGTAGAGGTCCCATCGTGCCATTTCTGAGAATGATCAACAGCTTCTTGGATCGCCTTCCTAGCATTAGTTGCACTCATCTGAGGTACAGCTCCCTTAGCATCCAAAATCTGTCTTGTAGGCACGTCCAATCCCTGATAAAACAATATTATTTCCTGCATAGGGGTTAGATAGTGTTGAGGACATTTTATCAATAAATCTTTAAATCGTTCCCAAGCTTGATAAAGGGTTTCATCAGGCTCTTGCTTGAAACTATTGATAGCCTCCATTTTTTTAGCAGTCTTCGCAGGTGGACAATATCTCTTCAGGAATTTGCTCTTCAAACCTTCCCATGTAGTGATTGAACTAGCAGGTTCATTCCTTAGCCACTTGTTAGCAGCTCCTTTTAGTGAGATTGGGAAGATTCTTAGCATGAGTTGATCGGTATTGACACTTTCTGTAGTAAACAAATCTGCAATCTCCAGGACCTTTTCAACATGCTCATTAGCATCCTCTTGTTCCGTCCCACTGAAAGCATTCTCTCTTAGCTCTTTGAGAAATTGACCCTTCAACTCAAATTTTGACTTGTCATCAAACTTAGGTCTAGCAACTCCTGAAGTGTAATCAGCACGGGTATTGTTCATGTATTCCTCCATAGTAGTGTTTTCGCCCATTGTTTCTGTTTCAACTTCCTCTTTTTCTTCAGAAAAGTAATCAAGCTCGAGTGAACTTGAAAGATCAAAGCTTCTTGTGTTGAAAAGCCTTTTAAGTGAATGTAGGGCTCGTTCAGGATCTTCAATTCGAAAGGTTGAATCAAGTTCTTCGTAGAACTCCTGGTCATGCACTTCCTGAGATCAATCACAAAAGCATCAGTAGGGTATGCTCGAGAAAGTAATATATCAGATAATTAATAACGAAAACGGAATACGAAAAATTAAAGTTACTGATATCTGCAGACGATGCGCCGTATCCAAAGAGTTGGATACGCCGTATCTTATAATCGTTAAAATTTAATCAGACTTATTCAGAAAATAGATACGCCGCTTAGAATTTAAGAATGCGCCGTATCGAATTAATTAATCAAAAATCAGCTTATCTAATTAAAATTAAATGCGTCGTATTAACGAAAGTTAATGCGCCGTATTTTCGTTACGTTTAAAAATAAAAGATTTTTGATTCAGTAAGATGCGCCGTATCGACAGAGATCGATACGCCGTATCTGTTTAATAATTCGCAAACTGTTTTTAATTAAAATAATAGATACGCCGTATCTGCTAAAGCAGATGCGTCGTATGGCGTTAACGTTTAGAAAAAAAATTTTTTTGTTAAAAACAGATACGCCGTATCTTGGGGAAAAGATGCGTCGTATCGAATTAATTAAACGCGTTGTATTTTAAAAAAATTAAACGCAATACGCCGTATCTGAGAGATCAGATGCGCCGTATCGTTTGATTTAGCACAGTACAACGATAGCAGAACAGAAAAATACGAAAAATAAAAACAAAAATTAAACACACAAACAAAAATAAACACACAAAAATAAAAAGAAAACAATTAACACACAATACAACAAATATGCAAAATAGTACAATGATGCAATTAATCTAATAAAAAGAAAAACAAATCAAGATACGCCACGAGTATTTTAATTAGGTTTTTCTTTTAAAATACTAATTCAAATAACAGATAATAACAATTCACTCCCCGGCAGCGGCGCCAAAAACTTGATGCGCGTGATGTGTCGTTGCGGTTTAGCAGTTTTAATGCCTACTCAAGTTTTAAATTTATATTTAGCCGACTTATCAATAACACACACACTTAACGAGCAGTGTACCCGGTCAGTATGAAGATAATGGTAAGTAGAGTGTCGATCACTAAGAGTGGAACGTATTATCTAGTTATTCTAATCAGTATTTTAATATCCTAACGCAAGGGGGTTTCAGCCTGAGAGACTGGCACGATTTGTTGCAATTAAAATAATAAAATAAACCAATAGGCACGAATCAGCAAGTAGCACACACGTACACAGATAGATACTCGAGACAATAAGAGGGCTGTCCTTATAATTAAGTAGATTGTCACTTGTTTTATTGATAGCTTTATATGAAGTGTATGTAGTTAATCCTTTCTCGTTGGTCCTATTCTTATCGGCGAGTAAACCCTTAATGATTACTTATGTCTAAAAGTTATTCCTAAGTGATCAATTTAGAAACAACCGTGGGAGCCACATTATGTCCCGCAGTCAAATGCCCGCAAGCCACTAATAAACACAGAGGTTATCAATGCACTAATAAGTAGTAACCAAAGACATCAACATATAAACTTTAATTGATGGGAAAGCAAGTATTAAAGGGAGTGCAATCTTTCCGTTGTCACATTACACAAGCCACCAATCCTGATGAATTAAAGTTTGCTAACACAATAAAACAAAACTACTTAATGAATTAAATACATGCAGCACCTTCTTACAGCTCTTGTATCTTTGATTTGGGTGTGTCTTGTGCTGTCTCCTTGACTGAATTCGTCCTTAGTTCCTACTGTTCGGTCTTCGGTGTTAGGGTTTTGGAACTTGTAATTCGTCTGGTCTACGGGGTATTTATAGTTTCTGTCTGAGGGAAGATGCGGCGCATCTACTAAGTAGATGCGGCGCATGTACTTAACTTCGCGTGGGGTCCAAGATTATAATATTCAGGAATATTCGTACACCGCCAGAAGATGCGGCGTAACTCCATGATCAGATGCGGCGCATGTCCTCTTGTATCTTGGATCGTATCTGGTGATATCTTGATAGAGATGCGGCGCATGTCGAGAGTGAGATGCGGCGCATCTGGAGCAGAATTGACTTGATCTTGTCCATGTCAGTAGACTTTCACTTTATGCACGTTTTGCTCCATTATTAGTCCAAAATCATTAAGTTTCACCAAATGCTTGTTTTTACCTGAGAATTACAAAAGTAAACGATTAAGTATCAATCCTCATACATAATATAGTAAAACAAGTCAAATTAATAGGATAAATGATAGTAATAAAATGTACTTATTTGAGTTCATCATTTGGATGACAAAATATGGTATGAAAAAATGTATAAATATTTGAATTTTGTAGTGGAAAAGAGAGGGGCCCACCGAATGTATTTCATAGACATCAAATTGGTGGGTAATTAGTGTATAGCTATGATATACCCATTTCATTCCTGGATCCATTAAACAAACACTTTTAATCACTATGAAACCCATAACCCCATTCTCATCTACCCATACAAAACGCACCCTTAAAAAGTGTGAAAATTTCATTAGTTTATCAATATTTAATAATGTGTAAAAATCGGTTACATTTATAAGTGTGAAAAAAAAAAACTTGTAAAACAATAGATTTTCACACTTATAATTGTATCAAAAAAAAAAAAAAAAAAAAAAAAAAAAAAAAAAAAAAAAAAAATACACTTTTAAATGTGAAGAAATAAATGAAATGTTCACACTCTTAAGTGTAGAGATTAATTGTAACATTCAATTTCTCGATACTTGTTATATCACAAGTGATATATTTAAGCAAAATATCGCACCGAGAAAAAAAAATGAAAAATACCAAAAAAACTCATAAAAACATTTTCAAAAATATACGTAAGTGTCACTCTATTAAAAGATAATTAAATGCTCATCACTATGGTGTAATTTTTGTAAGTTAACGGTTTACGATTTTTAAGATATGTAATTTAAAAAAAGAGGGGTAAAAGTGAGTTTTAATTAAAAAAGATGAAGTGAAATAAGTGAAAGCTAATGTTTTTTAATGTTTGATCTTGTCAATTAAATAAAATGATTTGGATGGTAGAGATCAGGCCCAATGTACAAAACAAATGTCCCTAAATAAACTTTTCTCATAATCGTATTTCATTTGGTCTTCAATTTTTATTTTATTTTTTTCCAAAATATGAACTGTCTTGAAGTTAAAATGTTATAGTAGTAATTTTAGTTGGTGCAAAACATGAAAAAATGCAATTAGACACCTAAAGGGGAAATTGTTTTTCCCTAAACGAAACATGTACTTATACGCATGTTGGCAGAATTATCCATCAATCACATGCACCGCTCACGTGCTCCACCTTCTGTAGTGTCGGTGAAATAATTGACACTTTCAAATTGCACCTTTCACATGCCAGTTGGATTAACATGACATTTTCATCCGACATATTTGCAAAAGATTATATATTTAAGACTCGAATTTTACATAGGAACGAATATATAGCAAAGTAATCTGAACTTACTTTATATTTTTCACAATTTTCTAATCTTCTTCGTTACCTTATTAACACCTTTTTTTTTTTGTTACTTGAGTTTCCGACTTGTCATTGCGAACCGACTAAGCAACTACCCTTTGGAATAGGCTAGAGTCGGCGCAGGTAAACATCCTTCCAAATCCTAAACAAATATTCTACAGATACTCCATCTTTCGTGACTACAAGTATTGTTCATTGATCCTGCCTAGTTTTTTTTTTTTTTTTTTTTTTTTTTTTTTAATGGTAAATTTATTAAATGCTAAAAAAGCCAAGTACAAAAAGCAAGCATAAGCTTAAAGTATAAATGGGTGCTTTCAAAATTTTGGTAATATATGTGAAAAATAGGCTGCTTTTTTTTTTTTTTTTTTATTTTTTATTTATTTATTTTTTTTTTTTTTTCACTTTTTCTTGGAAAACTTTTCAAAATGTTTATGATTTGAACACGGTTTCTCTTTTTTCTTTTTCTATATTCTTTTCACAAACTAAAAGCATCCTTGATTATCCGCTTTGTTTTCAGTAATGCGTTCACTATATTGCCCTTTAAGTGATTTCATGTTTGTTCATTGAAAATTAGGTTATTCTTGTCCGTTTATTAAAACACTATTAATAACCAATTTTTGAAACATTTAATTTGTTTATAGTATCGGTTAAAAGTAATTAATTCATCATTTTGTAACAATAAAAGGATGGGACTCGTCGTGTTTCTTAAACTCAAAATAAGGACTTAGTAGTATAAATTTTCAAAAAAAAAACTCTTTCTTAAACTCAAAATAAGGACTTAGTAGTATAGATTATAAAGTAAACAATAAATAACCAAACAACTTTGATAACTTTAACAGTTTTAGTAATATAGGCCTTTTATATATCGAAACCTCAAGATAATGCTCAAGAAAATATGTGACCAACTATATATTCATAAAGGTCGTTAGGAAATTGGGGCCCTAAAATATTAGAGGCCTAAAGCGATGGCTTAGTGGCTTTACCCTTGAGCCACCACTAGCTTTTAGATAACAAATTTGGTCTTGTAGTTACGAGGCCATTCCTCGAGTTGTTTGTCTTTGTATATGGCACGATGTTTCACATCATATGATCTTTATAATTCATTTGTGGCAACCTTGTTTCTTACACACATGATCTCTTGTGAAATTCTTTTGAGACTTTTTTTTTTTTTTTTTTTGGTTAAAGGGTTCGATACACGTTGAAAAAAAAAAAAAAAAAAAAAAAATTCTTTTGTGACCGTCCAGCTAACTAGAGCTTTCGAATATGAGAAAACTTAGATGACATTCATCTTTTTTTTTTTTTTTTTTTTTTTTTTTTTTGCTTTCATCAACAGCTTATCAAAGCTTGTGTCAAGTGCAACGTATTAGTTGACTCCATCCAGGTTATTGCTTATTTTTATACATTATCTATTACTCTTTTAATAGTTTTATATCTACTATGATCAACTATGGCACAGAAGACAGTTTGGCCGAGTGGTCTAAGGCGTGGGTTCAAATCCCACAGCTGTCAATAATTTTTTTTTTTTTTTTCCCTATCGTAAAATAAAATGTTTGATATTTGTTTTGAGCATCGTTAATATTTTCCTGTTTTCAATGATTTATAGAATCCCTTTCTTTTAACAAGAAACTGGCACGAATATTTACGAAATCCTCTCTAAGGTGAGACATGAATTCACAAAAAACTAATTACCTTAGACTCATATTTGATAAATCTCAGCTGCATATAAAAACTAGTCATCCATCTAAATCTTAATTTCACTTTCTTATTAACTGTCGTTTAAACAATACAAAAAAGAGTGTAGATTCTTAAAGTTTAAAAGTTATAATAGTGTAACATTGGTTTTCAATATGCACAAATCACTTATTAAAATGATGCCTTGTAAAATAATTCAAGATGGTTTCTAAACCGAGAAAAGTTAATAATTAGATGGATCACTTATAAAGTAGTGTTGTTAAGTGACAAGTTAGTACTATCATTTTTTTTCAGCCCAAAATAGTTTCCAATAAGCCAGAAGCCCAATAACAAAATGTGAAAATAAAGCTAAAAAATGACGATGACATGCAAATGTACCCCATAAAGCATGCAAACTAATCAGACTTGGTCTTTATCATCTTCATAATTAACAAAACTTTACAAACCCTCAACAGATCCAAAAATGGCAATTTCACCGAAAATATCACACTTTCTACTAATGTTACTAACTATTATTGCGAGCATCGTGACCAAAGCCAATGCCGGTATAGTTTCCGACCTCCACTCCCTCCAATCACACTCCCCATCAGGTATCATCCACCTCAATGAAACACTCCTCGACCGCATCTTCAATTCCAACGAAAGATCCTTCTACGTTATTATCTTCTTCGATGCTATTCTACTCCATGATAAACCTGAGCCTAATCTCAAATCAATAAGATCCGAATTCGCCTTAATATCAAAGTCATTTTTCATCAACAACCAAAATACCTCATCACTCTCCAAAGTCTTTTTCTTTGATATTGAATTTGGTGAATCTGAAAAAGGGTTCCAAAGATTCGGTATTCAAGCATTACCCAATATCCGCATTGTCCCCCCTGATGCTGAGGATTTGAAATCTGATTCAATTCCTATGGATGTGGGAGAGTACTCCGGTTTAGCTGAATCTATGGCAGATTTTATCGAATCTAAAACAAGATTACCCATTGGTCGTATACACCGTCTCCCAATGCTCTCGAAAATGCAGTTAGGAGTAGTAATTGTGGGATTTTTGATATGGGTTCCATTCATGATCAATAAAGTAATTGCAGGCGATACTATTTTTCACAATAAGAAGGTTTGGATATTAGGGACTATTTTTGTTTATTTCTTTAGTGTTTCAGGCTCCATATTCATTTTGATTCGTAGAATACCATTGTTTGTTATAGATACAAAAGATCCAAATAAGGCGGTTTTTTTCTTCATGGGTAATGGGATGCAGTTTGGTTCTGAGGGTATGTGTATTGGATTTTTGTTTACAATTGTCGGGTTGTTGTTGAAGCAATTTCTTGCAATCACTTCAGACAAATAAAGGGAGCCTCCCGGTTGAACTCAACTTGGGTTCCTCCGGTAGGCTTGGGTGTAAGTCCTTTCGGCTATTTGGGGTCCTCCGGATATCTGCACACAACAACACACGTTAGGCTCGCCCCGGGTGTTATCCCAGGACCCACCTCCGGTGTGAGAATAAGTATTTGATATTCCGAAAGGGTTATCAATTATAGTGAGAAGTTAATGCAGGTAAAAGTGTTAGTTGAGAGCAGTAAATGAGTCGAGTATTTATAGTACTCGACCTTGATACCTGAAATGGCGGCGCCCGATTTTCAGGGGATATGTCCCCGACATAATCCCGTAAATCCTGGGGAGGCGGCGGCGGTGTCTGCAGCTGCCATCTGTCAAAAGGTAAATGCCACCTGTCCTATTACTCACAGTGATTTTGGCCGGATGAGTCGTATGCCTTCCGGTATGCCCGGGCGGCTCGATGTCGTCCGGACGGCCGGTCGAGACAGGCCGTTCGGACACATACGTCAACATGTCCCCCCCCAGTATTGCATTATCGGTTGAAGACCGATGATGTAATATTTGTATAATATCTGTGCGCCTTTCGGTACCAGTAATGTTTATGTCATACCCTTTCGGCATGTTTCATTCGAACATATACACCAATGAGACTAAGATAATGCCTTATGGCTGCTTCATATTTTAACCTGTTCCATCTGATATATGCATGTAATATCAGAATTACATTGTTAGTAAAGTGTTGACGCGACACTCCAAAGATCACCTTATGGTCTGTCGGCCTGAATCTTCGGTATTACTGTTGCGTTTGCTTTTCAATTTGGCCGATGGTGTAATGCCTTGAAGAGTTAGTTTTGACGTGTTATGGCTTCGACGTGTGGGAGCTATTATCGTATCGTTCCTGATCCTCTATGTACATTGTATGTCTTTATTTCTTTTGGTGAGTGATCATTGCGTGCACCCAATAGGTCGGGGTGCCTTTTTCAATTTATCCGGAGGGCCTTGCCCTTCTGTGCGTAGGCGCTGCGATTATGCCGATGGTATGACATTGCTGACAAACTATGGGTTTACGTTTGGCCTTTTCTGAAGGATATGCCGTTAGATTCTAGCATGTCTTACATCATACCGATTCTACCAAGTATCGCCCTAGTATTTTTATGAGTGTGCCTCTCTCTTTTATAATTATTTTATAATTCTGCCACTTCACGGTTGTTCCATGTAGGTCGTCATCAATGGACTGACACGTATGCGCGTGTTTAGTTCGTGTGCAGATTTGCAGCCACGTCAGCGTCTTGCCCAACGTGACATTCCACATCCTGAGTTCTTCCTATAAATAGTGACATTGATGTGTGTTTTTTTTACTACCGTAATTCCATAATCTTAACTGAGACGCCTTCCGGTATTATTTTCCGAACGATTCTTGCCAGTCTGTCCTCCATTTTCCTACTAGTCTTTCGTCTTTCCAAGGTATGTTTCGAATCGTCTCTGCCTTAACTTTATTTTACTGTTTGGCTGTATCCCTCTTTCCCCCGGCAAAACCGCATCGGCTTTGCCCACTTCTACTTGTGAGAACTTTCCAGGGGTCCAATGATTCCTCCCCAAGTTTATCGTAGAGACACGTGCCTTTCGATGGGGTTAAAGGGCAGTGCATGGGGTTATCATGGATTACGAAGTACCGTAGAGAAGCATACCTAGCGTCGTTAGGAAGGCACCATATAACATTTTTCGAGGTTTCTCTTCGTAGCTTCCTTATAAACCCTTCAGTTCTTTTACCCCGAACGCCGATAAGATGGCTTAGGGAACGATAGACCTTGTGTCGTTTGAATTTTCCACGTAGTAGGGCTCTCGCCCGACTGGGGGTATCCCAACTAGTGGGCGGCTTCTAGGGGAATCGGGGGAAGGGTTATGCCCTTACGGCCTCTGTCTATCTCCTTTTATTATTTTAGTTGTGTTCCGGCCCTTGCCTGTGCAACGTTTTGACCATTATCTGCATCCGTTTTTTGCAGTTATCACAATGTCTCAATACCTGAGGAAGCCCAAAGTTAAGAAGGATGTGCCGGTGACCCAGGGGGACAAGCATCAAGGGAGTCAAACCCAGGGATCGCATGCTGCCGCTGCTCCTCAAACCGTTATCCCTGAGCAGACGGTAGAAATGACCGGAGTCGACAAGTCTGACCCCAAGGTCTCAGTCTCCCGAAAGAGAAAACCGGATCAGGATGTCGTCCGACCCATCTCTCAGGCTCAAACACAGGGAACGAGAGTCCGTCTTCATCGTGATTCATCCGGAGGGGGTACCTTCCGAGAGCCCAATGAAGGCGAGGGTGCCTCGGGCGCAAGAAAACAGCCGGAGGGGGCCGATGCTTCGGCCGGAAGAAAACGGCCGGATACCCAAGGAGGTACCGGCGAGGGCTTTACGTCGGAGGCCACCGGTGCTGGTAAGTGTTTCTTTCTTTCCCTTTATGAAACGCTGATTTCCAAATTATGCATTCGTTCCGCCATTTTTGTTTGACTTGCAATAATAACAAATAAAACCTTTCGAAAATGTAGGGGCTTCTTCTGCTGCTGCTTCTAACCGCGGGAAGGGTAAGGTAGCCGGTGACAGCGAGTCGGCCTCTTTGCATGTGCCGACGTGGAAGGTGAGCAAGGACGACCGGTTGGATAACTGGAAGGTCTGTCGGGAACTGTTGTTGCACTTACCGACTCCGAAAGAGGAGTCGTTTCTGGAGAGTTTGGGGGATGCTGAGGTCGTTCAGAGAGCCTGGAGACTTTTGGGTATGGGGTCCGTTGCTCAGTCGGACTTGCTGCTTCGGTTCGAGAAACTCCTTCACGACCATAGCGAGCTTCACGAGGTCCACCAGCATTGTGGAAACCTTGGAAAGAACGGGGGAGAGCTCAAACAACTGAAGATGGAGCATTCCACCTGCCTGGTGCGAGAGTCGGAGTTGATGGGGCAAGTGAAAGAGTTGGAGAAGTTGGTGGAGGATGAGAGGTTGGCCGCAGCGGAACGAATCAGCGCCTTGGAAGCTGATTTGGAAAAAGCTAAAGTTAACCTGAGTGACGAAGTGAAGGACAACATGAGCCTTCGGGAAGAAAAGAGAGATCTGATTGCCCGAGTGGGCCGCACCGAAGCAGAAAGGTTCAGGGTAGTTAAGGAGGTCCTTCCAGAGGTTGTTCGTCGTCTGTTGGGCAGCTATGAGTACAAGAATCATCTAGCAGGGCCCTTCAGCTTGTCCTCGCAATCTGGGTTTATGGAAGGTGTGGTTGAGGGCCGCGGGCCGGAAGAAGTGGCCGCCATTCTGGCCAAAACGGAAGATCTGGATGTGGATGCTGCGAAGAAACTCGACCCGGCATTTGACGGGTTGTTTACCGCCGAGTATCCTTATATCAAGAAGATCAGCGGTTCCTATCTTAAGTCTCTTGATGAGATCCTGAAAATCTTCCCTGATCCCGACCCGGCTGCTTCTCCCCGTGCTCCGACTGTTAATGCCGCCGAGGGATCAACTTCCGGGACTACTAACGTCGAGGGACCGACTGTTGGAAAGGACGGGTCGGCCCCCTAAGTTTCCGAGTGATTTGGTTTACCTTGTGTTGTAAGGCCTTTGAGCCAAGAACAATTTTTCTCTTTCTTTTTCATATACATACATCCGGATGACTGTAATAATCTTGTGACAAATAATTTGTGTGTCTTGTTTCTTTGCATATATTTATGATTGTTTTGTGCTTTGCGTGCTCCATGTTTCATGTTTCGTGCTATTGTTCTTGCTTGTTTCCGGAGTGATCTAGATTTAGCGGAATTGACCTTTCGGTTGATATGATGGGACGCTCTACTGGACCCTTGAACGACCCTGCCGGATTCTATTAACTTGTGATTTAGTAATGTGTGTGTCTTATCCTTCTTCCTCCTTTTTCCCTTCCCCAGAAATATATATTCTTCTCTTTTTTTTTTGCGTGGACCACATGCGTGGGTTGTAATGGGACAATTTGGGTCTTCGAAATGGACGTTGTCGAATAGTTGTTCTTTGGTATTCGTAGGTGTTATGAATCGCATCGTTTGTCCGTTGTTATCTGTCATTCGTATGGTACCGAAAGTGCACTTGTATGTTCTTTTGATTATGGACGCGTGACATTCGCTTGTTATTATTTTTGTGTTTGCATAGTTCCGACAGTGCAAGTTTATACATTTTGCGTGGTTGTATGGTGACCATGTGAATATTGACCACGAAAGTCTCCGGAGGGGGCCAGCCTCCCGGAGGGATCGTTTTTTACTTGTGTTCAAAATGTTACAAATGATTCAGCCTTTCCGCTAGGATTATGGCAACCCCTTCCTTTTTTAGGTATCAACCATCTTTGGACATTGACCACAAACTCCCCGGAGGGCGCGAACCTCGGGGGGGGCCACTTTCTAATTATGTCCAGAGAACAATGAACACTGACCACTAATCTCCGGAGGGCACGAACCTCTCGGAGGGATCACTTTCTACTTATGTTCGAGATTTTACAGGTGGTTCAGCCTTTCCGCCAGGATTATGGCAACCCCTTCCTTTTTTTAGGGTATCAACCATCTTTGGACATTGACCACAAACTCCCCGGAGGGCGTGAACCTCTCGGGGGGGTCATTTTCTAATTATGTCCAGAAAACAATGAACACTGACTACGTCCGGATGTCGCGAGTCACCCGAACGAGTCACTTTAAACTTGTGTTCCAAGCACCTAGCTCGAACACTGACTATGCCCGGATGTCGCGAGTCATCCGAACGAGTCACTTTAAACTTATGTTCGAGCTGTTTCGTAATTGTTACACATGTGGGATCTCACATAAATATTCAGGTGATGTTCCGCAGGGACATTGACTCCCTCCCATGGTGGGGTAACTGCATTTGTCATTGAAAACAGTCAATATCAAGCCTTCTTGGGATATCATAAACATTTCAAAGATATCATGAGAAAATTGCCCCCCTCATCGGTAGGGTAGCTACGTTTCATTAAATGATTAACATCAAACCCTTTCGGGTGTTACACAGAATACGTTAAGCCCCATTTACATGGACGCTTTTACAATCAATCGCCCGCTGTGCTTGCGGCGTTCTCCTGGCTATCCCTGTTCGACTTTTGTTATCTCGTTCGGCAGGCTTCCGATGCCTCTGTCGGGCCGCATTCCCGCAGACCTTGCTTTCCCAATTTGTAAAACTACCTGTCTTAAGTTACGAAGGTATTTGCATTCTTCCCGTTAGTTCGTACATTGTTACAGTAAATAGAATAGAATAGTAAGACATTCTAGTGGTTATATCGTACTGACGATTACCTGAGCCATTGCTTGTTTCTTGGCCGGTGTGTTGGGGCTTCCTTGGCCATCATGCCCATTCATCTTTCTTCCATCCTTCCTTCCGGTCCTAGGTCCCTTCTTTTGTTCACACGGCCAGTCCTGTTTTACTCCTCCCAACGGATGATTTCTTTTCTTGGTTTCTTTTGTTTCTGCGATGGGCTCCTCCCTTGCATCATGGTGCCTTTGCGTCTTTGGTTGAGTGACCAATGTCGCTATGCCCCCTGGTGTTGGAAATTTAATCGTCGAATGGATGGTTGATGGTACGGCCCGCAACTTCCTCAATCCGACGCGTCCCAGTATGGCATTGTAGGGGGAAGGTGAGTCGACCACGGCAAACTCCAAACTGATTTTCCGAGACAGACCCAGACTTCCGAAGCGGATCTCCAAGTCAATCACCCCTCTCGGCCTGATGGGTTTTCCAGTGAATCCCGTCAAAGTTGTGTCGACCTTTCTCAATCGTGCCTTAACCGCCCGGCCCAAGCGCTCAAATTGATGCCCATACATTACTTCCATTGATGCGCCCGGGTCAACATAAACCTCACGGATTTCTCTTCCCTCAGTTTCCATCTTGACTATCAGCGGTTCGTCCGACATCTTCTCCAGAGGAATAGACGGGAAGTTTATTGGCGCGTCCATCCACTCTTCCTTCCCCACTTCTTCCGCTTTCCGGGAGGTTATAAGGCTCCGGACCATGTTGATTACTTTCCCTTTATTCCCTTGGTAGTTACCCCCTTGGTTGGTTTTCTTTCCTCTCCTGAGGTCTTTTACCAAATGATCCAGCTTCCCTGTACTCAACGCGGTTTTTAACTCCTCCCTGAGTACCCAGCAATCATCAGTGAAATGCCCTTTCTCCCCATGATAGTCACAGTATCTGTCCTCACAATCTTTCTGTGGCTTTCCCTTGGTTGGAGGAGGCTGCGGCAACCTTAGCTGATGTTCCGTCGCCAATATTTCCTTGGGTGTCTTCGTAAGGACGTCCAAATCTATCGGTCTTGTCTCGTTTCGACGGATATCATTTCGGCGGGGGTCGGATCTCCCGGCGTTGCCGTACCTTGGGGCTACATAAGGTGTGTAATAATCATTCCTTCGCCCTTTGAACCCAACCCTAGGGTTATTCCGGCGATAATCTCCAACAGGAGGCTTTGGCTGGTAGTCGTTCCTGTTGTGGTATGGGTTAGGCCGAGACTCCGTTCTCTCTCCCTTTGGCAGCTCTGTTGCTCGGAATGCCTCCTCAGAACGAACAAAATCATCAATCCGTTCCAACATTTCGTCAACGGTTTTGGGGATCTTATCCGAGAACTTCTTGGCTAACTCCGGGCAATGGTGACCATTCAGAAATGACCCGATTTGCATGATCTCCGGGGCGTCCGGGAAGTGGTTGGCCTCACATATCCACCTTTCTTTGAAATCCGGAAGGCTTTCGTTCGCCTTTCGATGAATCTTGTTAATCTCCGTGAGGTCCTTGGTGCTTATCCTTAACATGCTAAATCTGTTCAAAAATATTTTCTGGAGCTCGTCCCAACTATCGATGCTTCCTGTAGGGAGCTTATCAAACCATCCTCTGGCCTTCCCGTCCAAGGTTTGTTGAAACATTCGACACCACACGGGCATGGGCCATTCTTCATGGTTTCCTGCTCCGGTGAAACGATTGATGTGGTCATCCGGATCAGTGGTCCCTTGGTATAGTTTTAAGTTCGTGGGGATCTTGTGTTTGGGGGATGAGAATTCTATGATTCTTTTTGTGAATGGGCATTTGATCATTTCTTTGAATGGTTTGCTCAAATCGTCGTCTGTCCCTTTCCCTTTTTCGTGACCGTCACCTGCTTTTTTCCTTTTCCCGTAACCGTCATCTACCTTCTTTCCTTTTCCGTAGGGCGACATTTCCACCTCCTCTCCCTCCGAACTCTCATATCCGTCATCGAGCCTCAGCATTCTGGGGCTTACCAGGCTACGATTGCCCGGCTCCTTGAACAATTCTTTCAAGGCCGAAAGATGACCCTCGATCAGGGCTTGAGCGTCCGGAGGGTGTTGGTCTCCTCCAGATCCTCCGGCCTCTCCCGCGTTTCGGACAGGGGTGAAGATGGGTGTTGTTCCCGTTGCCCCGAATGCCTCGAATGTTGGTGGAGAACCTGTCATTCCTAACTTCAGGTAGATCGAGTGAAAGGTCCCACGGATGGCGCCAATTTGTTGAAGCAATTTCTTGCAATCACTTCAGACAAATAAAGGGAGCCTCCCGGTTGAACTCAACTTGGGTTCCTCCGGTAGGCTTGGGTGTAAGTCCTTTCGGCTATTTGGGGTCCTCCGGATATCTGCACACAACAACACACGTTAGGCTCGCCCCGGGTGTTATCCCAGGACCCACCTCCGGTGTGAGAATAAGTATTTGATATTCCGAAAGGGTTATCAATTATAGTGAGAAGTTAATGCAGGTAAAAGTGTTAGTTGAGAGCAGTAAATGAGTCGAGTATTTATAGTACTCGACCTTGATACCTGAAATGGCGGCGCCCGATTTTCAGGGGATATGTCCCCGACATAATCCCGTAAATCCTGGGGAGGCGGCGGCGGTGTCTGCAGCTGCCATCTGTCAAAAGGTAAATGCCACCTGTCCTATTACTCACAGTGATTTTGGCCGGATGAGTCGTATGCCTTCCGGTATGCCCGGGCGGCTCGATGTCGTCCGGACGGCCGGTCGAGACAGGCCGTTCGGACACATACGTCAACAGTCGGGTTGTTATTAGCTTTTATAACTCGGGTTGTTGTAACCATTAAGGAATCGATGATGCAAAGGTTGGCGATGATTAGTGCAATGATTGTTTCGTTTTGGGCAGTGAAAGAAGTAGTGAGGTTAGATCATTGGAAAACAGGTTATTTTGTTCATCCTTATGTGCCTTCAAATTGGTATAAGTGATTGTTTCTGTTAGCTATTTGTTTATCAACTTTATGTAATAATGACAGCTGCATATACATAACATTTCATTTGTTATGTCGTTACAAATTGCATATTTCATAAAAAATCTTTGAGTTAAGTGGCATATCACCACACCAAAACCTTCTATTTGGAACCAGCCAAAAATTTGGGTCGACAAGGCCCACAGGTTTTTCAACCAAAAAGGCAGTCAAAGGAAGGTTGAAATATGAGCAAAATGAGAAGACAATGTCGTCCCATATTTATATACATCTGATTTTTGACATTTTAAATGAAATTTCCCAAAAAATAAAACGTCCCACCAACAAATTCAATCCCGCCAAGCAAAATGGGACGAAAATGTCGTCCCATTCTGCGAGTATCTGTTTTTTTTTTTTATTTAAAAACTTTTTAAATCAGTTTTTATTTTAAAATCAATATTAAAACTTTTTTAAAAACAGAATGGGACGACAATGTCGTCCCATTTTTACTAAACATTTAAAATGGCTTTTTTTAATCCAATAATCTATTTAAAAATACTTGTATATAAATTAATTTTAGAAAATTATTTGCTTTAAAATTATATGTTAGTGTAAAAATTAATTTTAAAAATTACATAAATTAAAAAATTTACAAAATCAATATTTTACTATTTATCAAAAATATTTTTGATGTTAAAACGTAATCAATATGATACGTATTTACAGCCTCGATATAGAAAAAATAATACGACAAAGGTGGCTTGGATGTATACTAAATAATGTTCATAGAAAATATTAAAGCTTAGTCCTCTTTGAGATAAAAATATTTTGGTACATCGGAGAACATATTAGCCGTATCAATTGTTAAATAATTTTCAGTGATAATAAAACTTATATTATTGATAACGTCTTCAATCACCATCCATATAAAGTTCAGAAAACAAAGTTCCAAGAAAGTCGTTGTTTTTTTGTTGCATCAACCGATGGCCGTGAAGAAGACTTCTCGTACATTAAATGTGTTGAGAATTATGTAAATGTGGTGATCTCGACTATTATGAACTAGATCTGAATATTGATGAAATGGATGTTGATCGGACTCATTCGTTTAACATCTCATGTATAACGGTATCATATCGACTCATTCGTGAAGAAGACTTCTCGTACATTAAATGTGTTGAGAATTATGTAAAGGTGGCCATGAACACCTACGGCTACCAGTAGATACTAAAACTGTGGTTCTGTTATCCACATTTTCCTTCTGTTATCAAACTTCCCACCAAAACACTTCCCACCAAAACTTCCCACCAAAATATCCCACCAAAACGTTTGTATAAAATATCTGCTCTATCCTCACAAACACATTATGTACACTCTTATCCTCAAAACCACTCAACTTCACAACCTCTTATCTTCACACCAATTTCAAAACCTGAGATGCAGCGATATAATCCTTTTATGTGTTCTTGTGGAACAGGAAATATAAAACTAAGAAAATCACATAAAAAAATACATTTGGATGGGAATATTATGTATGTCCTCTTTCGAAGGTGAAAAATCATACATTTCTTATTTATGTAAATATACAAACAATTATAACATTTCCTTATTTATGTAACAGCCAAGAGAAAATGATCATGGATGTGGATATTTTATGTGGAAGAGTGAATTTGATGACCAGTTACGAGTAATCTCTTTTGCTTCAACATCTCAAGGTTCTGGATCTGCACCAACAAAGTGCTCAAACTGTAATGCCAAAGATCTTAGGATAAACATGCTGGAATCATAAAAACAGGTGCTAGAGACAAGAGTAAGGATGCTGGAGGCAAGACTTGAAATGGCAAGGAATCCCGACGAACACGACCACGCATGTCAGTCGGATGCAATACTCCGTGAGCTGTTAGGTGACAAGGAAAATCTTCGTATGTCGTAGTGTTGTTGTTGTTGTTGTTTGTTGTGTTATTGTTGTTTTTGTTTGTTTGTTGTGTTATTGTTGTTGTTTAATAAAATGTTGTAGTTGTTGTTTGTTGTGTTATCATCTCGTACATTAATTAAATGTGTTGAGAATTATGTAGTTGTTGTTTGTTGTTTGTAATCTTGGGTTGCACGAATAGTTGGAATGAATTGGCGTGGTAGGTTTGGGTAGAATCAGATGTTAAAATTGGATTATTAGTTATCTGTGATCTGTATGTAGGCAGGTCTGTTCTTTGTTTACCTTTTAGATAATATGTGCGTTGTTGATGTTGTTGCTCATCTCTTGATTTTGTCAACATGACAAAAACCTGTTTATAAAGATTATTAACGAAATTAATCCCATCATTCAGTCTATTCCATTGTTGAATTCCATTTCTTGTTAATGTTAAAGTTATGAAACACGAATACTAACTATGTATGGCCACAAACTATTTTGTGAAGGTACAATGATGGCGATCCTTTGTCCACCGATGATCAAACTCATTCGTTTAACATCTCATGTATAACGATATCATCTCGACTCATTCGTTTAACATCTCATGTATCACGATACTATATCGAGTCATCCGTTTTAAAATGTCATGTATCACGATACTATATCGAGTCATCCGTTTTAACATGTCATGTATCACGATACTAAATTTAAATCATTTTTAATGTATTCAAATAATTTATAACTAATTTAAATCATTTCTAATTTATTCAAATAATTTATAACTAATTTAAGCCATTTTTAATTTATTTAAGTAATTTATAACTAATTTAAATCATTTTTAATTTATTTAAATAATTTATAATTAATTTAAATCATTTTAATTTATTTAAATAATTTATAACTAATTTAAATCATTTTTAATTTATTTAATATTAATTAAATAATTTAAATCATTTTTATACACATAAGATAAAGGGAAAAGAATTAAAAAAAAAGTACAGGAAGCAATATGGGATGACAATGTCGTCCCTAATTTTACCACCAAAAATTTTCAGCAAAATTAAATCACCCCGCCAAAAAAAAAAAAAAAGGTACAGGAAGCAATATGGGACGACAATGTCGTCCCATTTTGGCTCAATTATTGATAGATCTAGATCTTATCTTTTTTTCTCTAATTCTTTACCACAAAAAAAAAAAAAAAAAAAAAAAAAAAAAAAAGGGGCAAACCCACTGTGCTCTTCTTCTTCTTCTTCGATTAATCGACCACAACCACCTTCAATACCACATTCGACACCACCACAACCACCTTCAATTACCGCCGTATATATATATATATATATATATATATATATATATATATATATATATATATATATATATATATATATATATATATATATTTTTTTTAAATTTTTGTTTGTTTTAAAAGGTATGTTTTTTCTTTTTATTTTTGTTTCTAAATTTGCTTTATTTTATTTTGGTTTGTTAATATAATATTGGTTTCTTTTTTGTTGTGTTTGTGTTGGTAATTAGATGGCACCACCGCCGTGAACCATCATCGGCAGCAGCTCTACCACCACAGCCGCCCCACATATAGGTAGTTTAAAGGTGTTTTTTTATTTATTGTGTTAATGTGTTTTGGGACGACAATGTCGTCATCAAAAGTTTTTATTAATTAATTTGGTTAATTTAAGTTTGGTTGTTTAATTTAGGTTGTTATTTTTACGTGTTTGTCGCGGGACAGCCGGGAGAGTCGGGACAGCAGTAGCACCACAGCCGCGGGACAACCAGGAGAGTCGGGACAACAGCTCCACCTCTTTTTCTCTTTTCTTCTCTTCCTTTATTTCAGCCGTGAACTAGTTATATAATTTAATTACTTTGATGGTTTCGTTTTTTTAGTAATATGCGTTTGGTTTGTATGATATTGTGAATATGCTGTTTGGTTAGTAATATGCGTTTGGTTAGCATGATATTGTGAATATGCCGTTTGGTTTGTAATATGCGTTTGGTTAGTATGATATTGTGAATATGCCGTTTGGTTAGTATGATATTGTGATTGTTAAACTTATGTGACTTTTTTTTAGGATTTTAGTGATTAATTTCGGACAACCCCCATCTGGAATTAATCATCCTATAGAAAACCCGTCCGAAATTAATTTATTAGAAATTAATTTCGGAAAGTCCCCTGTTTGGGATTGCTTTTTGAATGTTTTGTCTCATTTAGGATATGGATGCGTATAACTGTTTTACTATTTGAGAGAAATTCGACAGTATTTCCCTTTCACTCCTACGAATATGTCTTTAATGCACATATTCGGAGAGTTGAGGGGAAATGCTGTCGAATTTTTCTGAAATAGTAAATCGGTTATATGCATTCATATATGAGATGAGACATTCAAAGAGTGGGTTAGGATTGCCCTCCATAGTTGCACTAGGTAATCAAAATAGTTCATAATTACGCCTATTCATGTTTGAATGTGTTTATTTGCATATGTGTATATATATATGTGGGAAACTAGAAGGGGGGGGGGGGGGTTGAATAGTTTTACCGGTTTTTAAGTTCCTTTAAATCTTCTTAAAAAGTTTGTTATTGGAAACTTTGATTCGAACTTTATGTGTAATCAATCAACACCAATATGAACTACACACTAAACTAACTAATACTAAATAATGAAAGTAAAGAGTAGAGTTGGAAAGATCAAACCGAGACAAAGGATTTATAGTGGTTCGGCTACGAAGCTCTTCTTCGCCCTACTCCACTCCCCGAGTACCACACTCGAGAGTTTCAAACACTATGTCAACAACCTCCCTTCAGGCGGAGAAAACCGTACACGTCGCTTATCCTATTACCGACACTAAGCTAGATGTCGAGTGCTAATCTTAGCTAGCACCAATCTACCAAGGTCCACGTGACCAATCACCCAAGCCCAATGGCTTCAAGAGATCACCAAGATCTCAACACGATCACAGTGATCAACTCTCACTACACTCAACCTATTTTATCTACTCTTGATCCTTTGATCAATCACACAAGCCCAATGGCTTCAAGAGATCTTCACTATCTCTTAAGATCACAATGAGCTTCACTCACACTCTCACAAAAAGAAAATAAACTTGATGTATGCTATGATACAACAAGGATGTAACAAATGTTACAATAAACCTAACAACTATAACTCTTGTATCTTCTTGGATACTTTGAGCTCTTCTCTTGCACTTGAAGAGGAATGATAACACTTTGTATCTTCTTGGATACTTTGTGTTCTTCTCTTGCTATTGAAGAGGAATGAAGAGGATCACTTGATGGGATGATAGGATCACTCTTGAACAAAAGAAAAACTAATCTAAATGATCAAAGAAAGAAAGTGTGAAGAGAGTATTGAACTCAGAAAGTTTCGTGTGTGAAAGGATGCCTAAAAACTATGGAGTGGGTTGGTATTTATAGGCAGAAAAAAAAATTGAATGTTACAGTGGGACGGCTCCACTAAATGACCCACGGCTCCACTAAATTTAGTGGAACCGTGGAGCCGTCCCAGTCAAAGACGCTTCATTTTTTGTCTTTTCTGGTGAAAACTTATTTGGGGAAGTTTGGAGCTGATTTTGGGGGGAAAAATAGTTGTTATGATTTTTAAACATATTTTTCCATTAAAACATTTCTTAATTACACAAAAATAATTTGTCATGTGTATTTTTGAAAAAAATGTTTTGTCACATTAAAATGTGAAGTCATAAAACACAAATTCACTTCTTTGATCATTTGTCAAGTTGTAAATTTGTTCTAGAGTGTTTTGCGTAGAAACGGGATCTTCCGATTAAAAACTTGTTTACATTAATTTTAACGTAATGTGATTTCGCATTTTGTCATCCTCAAGACGTGAAGTAATCAAAAGATAGAAATAACGTTTTTAGAACATTATTTGCATCAACAATCTCCCCCTTTTTGATGATGACAAAACATAAACTCATTTTAAGTTAAAATTAGTTTTAACAAGTTTTTAATGAGTTTACTCCCATTTTTCCCCCTTTTTGTCGAAGCAAAAAGGTTGTGGCTCCCCCTTGATGTATACTCCCCCTCATTTGGAGAACACCAAGGAATCGAGCAATGATTTGTGCTACAAAACAAGGTTAGATAACACATATACAACATCTAACATGTAGCACTTATGACAAATATCCAACTAAAAAGAATGACTAAATAGCCAAGCAAGAACACAATCACATAAAAAGGAAAAGGCCCATTCATTCATAAAGAAGAAAAAGTGTCATAAAAAGGTATGACTTCATAACATAAGAAGATAATAAACTTAAATCCTAAATGACTAGAGGCAAGCTTCATTTCCAAGAAGGATCCTAAGGGTTTATTGTTAGCCAACTAAACAAAAACATGTTTAGTTGTATGGGTTAGGAGGTGGTGGTGGTGTCAAGAGTTGCTCCACAAAGGAGAACATGAAGTGAATTTCATCCCTTAAGAAGAAGATGAGATTACGGTTATGAAGACAACATAGGCAATTAGCCCTATGGAGATCAAAGGGATGGGGTTGGTTGGGTTGTGCCATGATAGGGTAAGGTGGTGGTGGTGAGTTTGTTGGAGATGGAGTTGGCATGGCATAGTCCAATGGAGTTATAGGGGATAGTGTGTACTCCATTGATGATGTGGTGTTGAAGGATGATGAAGATGTTGTGTAGGAGGAGGATGTTTTGGAGGGTGCATTAGGTGGAGATGGTGATTTGGGAGTGGCTTGGAAAGGTGGTGTCATAGCTTCATCATCTTTTGTAAGATCCACAAAGAGTGGTCTTGAAGGTGGTCTTATGATTATTCTAGGTTTCTTGGAGATGTGAGTGGTGGATCCTTGTGTGGAAGACATGGTGTTTGTGTGATGTGAAGTTGAAGATGAAGTGCAAGATAAGCTTGCAAGGGTGAAGCCTTATATAGGCAAGATGGGTGAAATTTGAATTAAAGTGAATGGGAGTGTCCTAGGATGTAGCAAGGGAATCTTAGGGTGTATGTGAGGTTGCAAAATTTGTAGGTTTGAGGTTAGGGTTGCAGGGATTTTAGGAGGAACAGTGAAAATCCGTCAAACAGGTACACGGTTCCTCTAAATATAACACGGTACCATTAAATTTAACGGTACCGTCCCTGTTTAGTGGTACCGTGACTCTGTTGTCACGAAAATTCCTGTGCAGGCTAGTTCTGGGCAGCTAGAGGGATGTTTCCTAGGGGAACTAGTTCCTGGAAATGATAGTGCCTCAACTCACTAGGGATTTATTTACCTAAAATGTCCCATATTAAGCTACATCTAGCATATAAAGATTATCATGTGGTTTGCCAAGATAATCATAAGCATGCAATCATAAGAGACAAAATTAACTATCAAACAAATATTACTTAAAATATTCATGCAAGGTGATAGTTAAGCATGCAAGTAGTATTAATTCCTAATATAGTCTATCATAGATAAATTCAATTAGGACATAGAAATCACTCATAACTACTTATGACTTGAGCATTCTCCCGTTCTTGTCACATTCTCGTCTCGAGCAAGCATCTCATTCTCATGATTTGGATCATCAAAGGGTGCATAATGGGTGGAGGATTCGGAAATGAGAATGGATGAGACATATGACTCGGTTATGGGTTTCATGACGGGTTTGAAAAGTGAGTATTGAGGACCATAAAGGTAAGGGTGAAGGTTCATGAAGTGGTGATAGATACGGGTTAGGAACATCCCATAGGGTATCAATTTATTCTTGTTACCCTTGAGATGTGCAATTCGCTTAGCGAAGAAGTAAGCGAGATTGTATGGTTGTTGGGTTAGGAGACAGTAAATCATATGAGCACAACACGCCGGGAGTTGCTCACGATTTCCTGTTAGACTTAGAACATTTTCTCACAGGATGACTGCCCAAGAAAGTAGTTCATGACGAACCTCTTCTAAACGAATTTTCGTTGGATTAGGGTAAGAGGGGTACTTATAAGTACGGATGAGTTTGGTTAATTCGGTTGGAGAGGGTATGCATGAGCAATACGGACTATCCTCCTCACGATAGTGAAAGAGGGACTCAAGACACCAATCTTCAGTATAGGCACATTGCCCATGATTGGGTATTCGAAGGATTTGAGCAAATTGCTCAAGAGTTAGGACGAATTTGAAATTTCGGACCCAAAACCAAAGTGACAAGGATTGATCCTCGTTACGTACGAGTTCAACTTGTCGAAAGAATTCCAACACAAAACGAGGATAGATGTGCTCGTTGATGTGGAGTAAACAATCGAATCCTATAGCTCTAAAGGAAGTGTTGATGTCCCGATGGTAAACTAGGGACGGATCAACGACACGGCCTTCATGAAACCGACGGGTTTCAAGATTGACATAGGCATGAATGTGGTGACCGGGTGTTGTGGGTTCACGAGAGATTTCGGGTGTATAGGTATCGGTTAGGAGATGATCAAAATCATATTCATGAGACATTTTTGTTTCCAAATTTTTTTTTTTAGGAAAAATTAGAACAAAGAGTAGTTGCATTAGACACATGCCTAGTGTATGCCTATATGCAAACTATGTGGAGATGCGGTAATCTCGACTCAAAAGAAAATAATGAGATTACCCAAACACTCCTAATTTTACTTTTGCTCAAACAAATGTGTCGAAAAATACATATTAATTATGTAATTCGATCAATATTTGTGAGATCATGTATGCATGAGAAAACGTTTTAGTTTGCATCAACAATGCATGAAAAAGGTTTCATGGTCCTAGTTTCGTGAAATTTTTGAAAACAGTATAATTGGGGTGTTTGGTGATTTCAATGTGTTGACACCAAGGATTTTGAAAAATTGAATGTTTCCTAGTAAAAATTGAAAAACCCCAAATTCAATTTTTATCATTGAACAAACCCTAGACTCAAAATTAAAGAAATTTAGAGTAAGATAACTTACAACTTATGTTGAGAAAGTGGAAATGATTGAGAATCTTGAAAATCAATGTCTTGAATATGATCTTGAAGGGGTGTAATTGAGTTTTGGGTTGTGAGGTTAAATTGTGACAGCAGTTGCAGAAGTTGAAAAGGGTTGAAGTGAATAATGTGGGAAAAGGGGACTGAAATACGGGATGTACCAGATACACGGTTCCACGGTACCGTTAAATTTAACGGTGCCGTGCCGCATTTAGTGGAGCCGTGATCTGCTGGGATGGTTTTCTGTCCCATTTTGATTTTTGACGAACAAGTCTCGCTGTTTTAGTGAGACTTTTTGACATGAGGAAAAAAAATTTATACCTAATAACTTCTTTTAACGAGGGGAACCTAAACTATACGGAACTAGACACACGAGATGACTTCAAGAGTCATGAGATTTTATGGAATATGTTCCATCATACCTAGACCTAGACGAAGGTAGTTGAAGGATTCTCGTTTGAGAGGTTTGGTTAGGATGTCTGCGATATTGTCCTGAGAGGGAACTTTCTCAATAGAAATATTTCCTTTCTGAACATTATCGCGAAGGAAGTGGTGGCGAATTTCGATGTGTTTAGTACGGGAGTGTTGAACGGGGTTTTTGCTCAAGTCAATAGCGCCTTTATTATCACACATAATGGGGACGTCATCTAGATGGATGCCAAAATCTATAAGGGCTTGTTTCATCCATAGTGCTTGTTGACATGCCTTTCCGGCGCTTACGTACTCGGCTTCGATCGTGGAGATAGCAAGAGCCATTTGTTTCTTGGAGAACCAAGAAGTTATGCAACAACCCATGAAGGTACAAATGCCACTCGTACTCTTTCGATCCACATAATCTCCCGCATGATCAGAGTCGGCGTAGACAGTAGTTTCTACACCGGCCCCCTTGGGATAGAATAATCCCAAGTGTATAGTGCCTTAGTATAGAGGTATGATAGGTAGTTTACTATACCTCACGGCAAGTAGGCCCGACATCATGTTTAGTGTCTGCCTTTGTGCTCGCTTCCAAGAGGATCCCAAAACCTCTTACCTTGAAGCGGTTAAGCGTATCTTAGTGCTATCCACGGACTCACCCTCTTCATCTTTCGTGAGTTTTATTTTCGTGGACATGGGAGTTTTCATGGGCTTAGACTCTTCTAAACTAAACTTTTTAAGCATTTCTTTACTATACTTAGCTTGATTAAAGAAGATACCATCTTTCATTTGTTTTATTTGTAAACCAAGGAAAAAATTTAATTCGCCCATCATGCTCATCTCAAACTCGTCACGCATGATCTTAGAAAAGTCATCGCATAGTTGTGGACAAGTTGAGCCGAATATAATGTCGTCGACATATATTTGAACAATGATGAGATGAGAATCTCGTTTCTTTGTGAAGAGTGTGTTATCAACCTTTCCCATGGTGTATTCATGTTCAATCAAGAAAGCTTTTAGTCTATCATACCAAGCTTTAGGAGCTTGTTTGAGACCATAGAGTGCTTTCTTAAGTTTATAAACATGATTCAGTTTTTTGAAATCAACGAATCCCGGAGGTTGTGCAACGTACACCTCCTCGTTGATATACCCATTTAGGAACGCACTCTTCACGTCCATTTGGTATAGTTTAAAATCTAATGCATAAGCATAGGCAAGGAGTATCCTAATTGACTCTAATCTAGCTACGGGTGCATAAGTCTCATCATAATCTATTCCCTCTTGTTGGTTATAGCCTTGTGCTACCAACCTTGCCTTATTCCTAGTTACGACGCCAATTTCGTCGAGTTTATTCCTAAACACCCACTTAGTTCCTATGATTGTTTGATTCTTAGGTGCAGGTACTAAATCCCAAACTTGGTTTGCGGTGAATTGATTAAGTTCTTCTTGCATTGCAACTACCCAACTTTCATCCTTAATTGCCTCACTAACATTCTTAGGTTCTACGGTTGATATAAAACAAAAGAAATTACTTTTGTTTTGGGCTTGTGACCTAAGAGTTCTTTGGTTTAGGCTTCCTATGACATTTTCAATAGGATGATTCTTGGATTCCTTAATGTTGACAATTTCGTCAACTTCAACTATTTCATCCTCAATGTCATCTTCTAAGGTTTTCTTGCCATTAACCATAATGGCTTCGTCCTCGTCTAAGTCATCATCGACCAAGGGTGATGTCTTAGTTGGCGGAGGACTTTCATCGAATGTCACGTTGAGTGATTCTTCGACTTTCATGGTTTCTCTATTTAGGACGATATAGGCTTTGCTATTTTGGGAATAACCTAGGAAAACACCTTCGTAAGACTTTGGGTCAAACTTGGTGAGGTAGTCTTTAGTGTTTAGTATGAAGCACTTGCTTCCAAACACTCTAAAGTAATCAAGAGTAGGTTTTCTACCTTTCATGATTTCATATGGGGTTTTTCCTAAAATAGGTCTAATTAGAATTCTATTAAGAATGTAAGTTGAGGTGTCCACCGCATTACACCAAAACTTTTTCGGAATTGATTGTTCATTCAACATCGTTCTACTCATTTCTTGTAGAGTACGATTTTTCCGCTCAACTACCCCATTTGATTGTGGAGTGCGTGGAGCCGAGAAATTGTGAGTAATACCATTATCATCACAATAGACTCCAAATTGCACTTCATTATCAAATTCCCGACCATGATCCGTCCTAATAGAAACTATTTTACACCCTAGTTGATTTTGGACTTTCTTACTAAAGATTTCAAATTCCTCAAAAGCTTGTGTTTTATTCTTAAGAAATCTAGTCCAAGTATACCTAGAGTAGTCATCAACTATTACTAAGGTGTAGTGATTTCCTCCGTAGCTCCGTACGGCGGATGGATCGAATAAGTCCATGTGAAGGAGTTCTAGGCATCTAGAGGTCGAGACCATGTTCTTAGCTTTGTGACTAGAATGAGCTTGTTTTCCAACTTTACAAGCGTCACAAAAATGTTTGTCAAACTTAATCTTAGGTAGGTTTCTAACTAGTTCTTTAGACGCCAATGATTGTATTAAACGCATATTGGCGTGACCTAGTCTCCTATGCCATAGAGTTGAGTTGTCATCTATGGTTGCTAAGCAAATCTTATCTTGAGGCTTATTTCCTATCTTCATTACAAATAAGCCATTTTTCCTAACTCCTTTGCCTATGGTTTTGCCATTCTTAATAATCTCACTACCCTCTTCGGAGAATATAACTCTACACTTATTATCTACCATTTGACTAATGCTAAGTAAGTTAAATCCTAAGTTATCTACGTGCTCAACATTTCTAATAGTGAGGGAGTCTTGAGTAATCGTACCTTTGCCTATAATGTTGCCCTTAAGTTTGCTACCGAAAGTGACATTACCTCCGTTGTATGACTTGTATGATAAGAATAGACTTCGGTTGCCCGTCATGTGATTAGTGCATCCACTATCCTTGACCCATTCATCAGGCTCCAAGTCGATTCCCAAGCATATCTATTGAATAAGACAAGCATTCAAACATTTGGTCCCCAATATCTCATGGGTCCAAAGTTTTTAGCATTAAACATCCCATGCATTACTTGCATTTAGTTAGGATGTTGGAACGGAGAACAAATTTCCCATGGTAAGTAACTTTGTAGTTGACGGTTATTCCAAGTTACGGGATAGTTACTTGGAAAACTTTATCTTCTAGAGTTACATCTCGGTAGAGGAGTTCTTGACCGAGGTTTGGGAAAATTTGATCTTCTAGGTGGAGGAGTCTTAGACCTAGTGTCGGGTTTTACAGATCCAGGTCTGAGGTTTGACGTAGGTTTGTAAAATCTTTTGACTTCCTCTATACTAGCAATAGATACTTTTGTACCATTTACAATTATGTGACTTGGTTTAGGGCATAAATCATTTTTCAATTTCGCCTCTGTTCTATCATCAGCATCAGACGGTACCACGGTACCATTAAATTTAATGGTACCGTCCGTACCTTTAGTGGTGCCGTCTGTTGTTTTGACAGAGCTCGTGGGTTTGACAGATTTTACTTGTTCAGTTTTACTTGTCGAAGCATTATCTATTTCTTTTTCAAACCTAATGATCCTAAATGCATTTTCCTTGAGTTTTTCATTTTCAGCTTGAAGACTTATGCATGACTCACAATCTACATCTACTTCCTTATTTCTCTCAAGTCTTTTGACTTGATCTTTTAGTTCTAAGAATTGCATTTCGAGTTCATGCAATTTTAATTTTAGTGATTTGTTTCTACCAAAAATTTTTGAACTAACTTCGCATAGATTATTATATTCATCATTTAGTGTGTTATCATCTATTGACGAATTATCATAATAATTAGGGTAGTCATAACGTACCTCATTTGAAGCTTGAGCCATTAGACATGTTTCGTCCTTGGGCTTCTTTTCTTCGTCTTCGCCGCTATCACTCCAAGTGCCTCCTATAAAAGCTCGTTGGTTGTTGAATTTCGGCGATTTAGGACACTCTCCTATGAGATGATTAGGATCTCCGCATCTAAAGCATTTCCTATCACTTGTCCCTTTCTTTTCAACATGGTTCTTTTGTGATGTCTTCTTTTCATCACGAGGTTTCCTAACGAA